>JAVJAP010000376.1:0-127981 GCA_034770075.1 Aralia elata | reverse complement strand
TTTATTCCTCTATGTTAATTTTTTTTCTAGAATATTAAAAACATCCTTGAAATTATTTTTTCTCACTGCAAATGTTAGTCTTTAAAAATTAAAATTACAAATGTCATTAAAATTTTATATTCAAATATGTCATACAAGCCTTAGTATTAAATTTAAAAAATGGGGCATCTTAAATTTTAATAGTTTTTAAAAATTATAGGGGGTTAAGTGTTGATTTTTTAAATACAGGTGGTCATTTATAAAAACGTGTAAATTACAATTAAAAAAATTTAATTTACTCTTTAATTGTTATATTATTCATCCTTTTGAATAATATTGTGAGCCCAAGTACAAATTAGGGTTCACAATGTGACCTAATCGAATTGAATGCACAAATTAGGGTTCGCATTGTGACCTAATTGAATTAAATGAATAGACAAAAAAGCCGGAAATAAATGTGCGAGACCCGAGAGAAGCCTTCACGTGTCCCGAGGCAGAAGACTCGTGGAGGCAACTCATTATTTTGGGAATTGATTGAGGGATTGGATTGGTGGCTAGAAGGACAGGGGCGATATAGGCATTACTCTGGTGACTAAGGGTATTTTTTGGAATTTCCCCTGAGGGCATGTGCCTGGCACATGACCACTTTCCATGAAACCCTATAAATACTCCTTCTATTCCATTGAGGAAGGGACTGCTGGATTCCTCACTTGGCTTGGACCTTTGAAAAGACTGAAGACTTGGAGATTCTCTCTCAACCCGAAGCACACACCAAGGCTCTCTGGATCCTAGTTACTCTTGAAGGCACTTGGATCCTAGGAGTTCTGCCACGTGTTACTAGGGTAATCGCCTACCTGTTCTTCTCCCCTCTTCAATTCATCAATCAATTCCGTACTCTTCGTGGATTTCTCTCCTCCTCAGCCAACACGAAACCCTAACCCTAGCAAGGTACGATTTCCTTGCCCACATTTCTTTGGCGACTCTGCTGGGGAGGTGTAGAATTCGTGAAGGGTATGCCCACAACTCGAAGTGGGAGAACTACAGGGAGAGTTTCACCAACGACAAGCATTACTTCACCGGATCCGGTTCCAAGGCAAACAAACCAAGCTTTCCAAGGCGTGAGTCTGGATTTCGACCAACCCATCATAGAAGACACATCAGAAGGAAGTTCCACATCACCATACATGGCTGATCAACAACAAATAAATGTCAGGCAGACAAGCACGGGAAGACAAGGTGAAGAAGCGAGTGGAGAACAGACAACTAGGAACGCTGTGCAGTTAGAAATGCTTAAGGCGTTAAAGGAGGCACGAGAAGGACAGGGAATGATGATGACAATGATGCTGGAGATGCAGAAGAAACAAGAGGAAATGGGGAATTTCCGCCAGCAGTTGATGCAAATCCCCACCTTCAAGGCCATGTTCCCAGGAAGTTCACATGGGGAACGAGCAGGAGTGGAGGACAACAACAACAACAACAAAGAGAATCAGACTGTGCCTCCAGCAATAGAGAGTCAGCCGATTCCAGTCATCAACTTGGAGCCTCAAAACAGTGGTGATGTGCCACCACTTAGATTGAAAGCAAGCCAGCCTCAGCCAAACATCATCCCGACTACACTCCCAGCATTTTCACAAGTGCAGATACCAACCATCCCAAGCCGCATACAACCAACAATCCAGCAAGTACAACCAATACAAGCTTTGCACGATGCAAGTGTGCACCAACCAATTTCCTTACCATATGCACCGCCAATGCATCAATACATCACAGCCCCTCAGAGAGTCCATACCACGAGCCAGTATGTGACGAAGGATGATATGATCGACGTAATCAATCAACTTCGTAAGCAGACATCTAGACCTTCGGAGTTAGACTTTACTCCACCCTACCCGGCACACATTCAGAGACAACCTTACCCGGTAGGGTATATTGAGCACCCACCGCAATTCCCAAAGTATAACGGGGAGAAAGGGAATGCCAGGGAGCATATCGCCAGGTTCGTGGAGTCAATGTCTCCATGGTTGGGTTATGATGAGGTGAATAACCACAACTTATTGATGAGGGAGTTCAACAAGACCTTGACGAATGGTGCTTTCAGTTGGTATTATAACTTGGAGAAAGGGTCAGTCCATGATTGGGATGATCTAAAGTTACAATTTTTTAAGAAATTTTTCTATGTGCAGAAGCAGGTAACCATTGTAGAGCTCATGCGATTCAAGCAGAAGCCGAACGAGGAGCTGTCAGATTATGTGGACAGATTTAGGGCTCAAGCACAAAAGTGTGCAGAGCCAATTGAAGAAAAGAACTTGGTAAGCATATGTAATCATAGTGCCATAGATGCCTTCAAACCCCACCTCATCACAAAAGCCTGCGATTCATTTGCAACTCTCTCGTCTTTTGCACAAGACTTAGGAGGAATCGTAACATTGCCCACCAACCATGCGACGGTTACGTGGAAGGGCAAAAGGACGGCTACTGTGGCTTTGGCAGATTCTCAGCCAAAACCACAAGGGGGCAAGAGAGAGAAGAATGAGAAAAATTTTGAACGGAGCAGAGGAAAGCCCGGGGACAAGTATGCAAGAATGCCAATCCCGGAGGCTATTACATGCAGTGAAAAGGCGTTTAGGGACCTGTATGAACAATGGATAGAGCATGGAGTTGTGAGGCCTCCAAAGCCCAGGTTTGTCGTGACAGAAGAAATGAAAAGAAGACCGGACTTCTGTGTATACCACCAATACGCAGGACATTCTACTATGGATTGTTATAGTCTGCGGAGGATATACCATGAAAAGTTGGCGGCAGGAGAAATTGAGTTGGGAAAAGGAAGTAGCGTGCATGACAAGCCACTGCCTAATCACAAGGGAAAAGAAACGTGCAACACTATTACTCATAGTGAATCACCAGAAGTGGAGATGGTAGAGAATGCAGAAAGGATGGAAGAAATGATGGATGTTGAGCCAGGCCTGCAGGTGACGGCGTTGATGAATGGACTTAAATTCAGAAAATTTTTCGACCAGAAAGGGTTGGCCAAGGAAGCAAGGATAGAAGCAACCAAGGCGATCATCAAAGCAGCCGAAACCCAAGAAACCTGCATGGCAGTGAACAAAGGATTTGTGAAGGCAGTGGAAGAGGAAGAAAGTAAAATATCTTTCTCTAAAGCTGACAGAGAGATAAGATACCCGCACAACCGACCGCTGTATGTGACGGCAATAATAAATGGAGTAGAGGTACGGAGGGCGTTCATCGACAATGGAGCGTCTATAAACATTATGCCCTACACCGTGTTCAAGCGGTTAGGCCTGCCAGAAAAGAAAATTGTGAAAGAACAGACAAACATCACAGGGTTTGCTAACCAAAGCACGAGAAGCCTTGGACACATCAAAGTAGATATGCAAGTAGGGAAAATCCGGGGACCCGTGATGTTTCATGTGACAGAAGTTGATGCAGCATATCATGTGTTGTTAGGTAGGGCTTGGCAGAATGACTACGGGGTAGTACCCTCAGTCTTTCACCAATGTCTAAAAGCTATTTGGAAAGGAAGAGAAGTGAAGGTACCTGCGACAAGGAATCCCTTCGGACCAGAGGAGGCACACATCACCGAAGCAACTTTTTTCGATGATGTCGCTGAAGAGGGAGAGAACCAGATTGCAAAGCCCGACTCCCTAAGACTAGCAAGCTGGAAGGAAGTGCAGGAAGACCAGTTTGTGCCTGAAAAGAAGGAGAATAAGAAGATCCCGGAACTAGAGGAATGTTCCAAAAAGCCAATAGTGGTAGACTTGGATAAGGAAAGAAAAGAAGAACAGAGGACAAAATGGGAAAGGGTTGTTAAACCCGATGGGAAGATAGTGTTTCGCTTGTGACGGTGCAAGGGGGATGAAGCCGAAAATATACCCAAACCTGACGGCTCAGGAGGAGTCCCCCACTCCAGTAGTGAAGAAAAGGAAGAAATTGTGCAACAACAGGTAGAGCCAGCTCCAGAGTGCTTTGAGGATAGACCAAAGCCTCAACAAAATGAATTAGAAGAAGTTGATTTGACAGCAGATGGAGGAACACCAAGACCGACTTACATCAATAAGGAGTTGAATGTTAACCAGGAGGAAGAGCTGGTTAAGCTACTGCGAGAGTATGGAGATGTCTTTGCTTGGAGCTATGATGAGATGCCTGGGATCGACAAGGAGCTAGTAGAGCATAATCTGAACATAAGCCCAGGAATTAAGCCAGTAAAGCAAGCACCTCGTAATTATGCACCAGAAGTAGAAACACAAATAAAAGAGGAGATCAAGAAGCTGCTGGAAGTAGGATTCATTAAGCCAATTCAACATCCACTATGGTTGTCCAGCATTGTACCAGTAAAGAAATCCAATGGGCAGTTGCGGATATGTGTAGATTTCAGAGACTTGAATAAGGCGTGCCCAAAGGACATGTACCCGTTACCCAATATAGACACTTTGGTAGATGCAACGGCAAATCATGAGATGATGTCGTTCATGGATGGGTTCGTGGGCTACAACCAGATCAAGATGTCCGTAGAAGATGCAGAATTGATAGCCTTCCGTACCCCGTTTGGGAATTTCTACTATGTAGTAATGCCATTTGGGTTGAAGAATGCTGGAGCAACTTACCAAAGGGCAATTCATGCAATCTTTCATGACATAGTGGAGGATTATGTGGATGACATAGTGGTGAAATCTAAAAAGGCGGCAACCCATGTAGAGGACCTGAGAAAGGTGTTTGAAAGATGTCGAAGGTACAAGCTAAAAATGAATCCGAAGAAGTGTGCCTTTGGGATGACAGCTGGAAAATTTTTGGGCTTCTTAGTCCATAATAAAGGTCTAGAGGTAGACCCAAACAAGGCGAAGGCTATCACAAAGATGCCCCCACCAAAAACACAAAAGCAGTTGAAGAGCTTTCTAGGGAAGGTTTCCTACTTGAGAAGATTCATGCCAGCATTGGCAGAAGTCACGGAACCTTTCGGGAAGTTACTAAAAGGAAATGTAGAATGGGATTGGGGGCAAGACCAGCAACAGGCCTTCGAGAAGGTAAAAGGAATTTTGGCTTCAGCACAAACGATGGTAGTACCACAAAGAGGAATACCGTTACAGTTGTACATCACATCTACCACAAAGTCTATAGGAGGATTGATCACACAGGAGGTAGATGGAGAAGAAAAGCCTGTGTACTACATCAGCCGGATAATTAGAGGACCGGAAACCCGGTATTCGCAGGTGGAGAGACATTGCCTTGCATTGGTGTTCATAGCACAGAAAATGCGACATTATTTTCTAGCGCATGAAGTGAAGCTTGCAACAAGAACTGACCCGATCAGATACCTACTGACTAGGCCAGCATTGGTAGGAAGACCTACAAGATGGATGATGATACTTTCAGAATATGACATCCAGTGTGTAACACCAAAGGCAATCAAATGTCAGGCTTTGGCAGACCTACTAGCTCAATTTCCAAATGGAGAATATGAACCTCCCTCTGAGGATCTTCCAGGGGGAGAAGTAGAAGAAATTGACGTAGTAGATGAAGACTCAGAATGGTGGAATTTAGCCTTTGACGGGTCATCTGCTGAAGGAAAAGGTGGAGCAGGCGTGGTGTTGACCACCAAAGAAGGAAAGGAAGTATCCTTGTCATACAAGTTAGATTTTCCTTGCACAAACAATGAAGCAGAATATGAGGCGTTCATATTGGGATTATTAGCGGCTCGAGAGCTGGGAGCTAAACGCCTTAAAGTAAGGGGAGATTCAAACTTGATCGTGCAACAAATAAGAGGACAATTCGCAGTGAAGGAGCCTATATTGGCACCGTATCGAACTGTAGCACAAAAAGTGATGGAGGACTTCAGGAAGGTGGTTATTGAATACGTGCCAAGAGGACAAAATAAACAACCTGATGCATTAGCCACAGTAGCATCTAGAGTATATGTCCAAGGAGAAGATCTAGATGTGAAGGTAATGAAGAGAACCCTCCCAACGACGGTGCTAGACTTGTTCCCCAAAGACAGGACAGATGATTGGAGACATAACATCTCCCATCAATTGCAAACGAAGGAGGGGACAATATCACCGGCGGAACTTCAAAAATACAACATCATCAAGGGAGTCTTGTACCATAAAGAAACAGATGGGGTATTGACACGATGCTTGGGGAGGCTTGAAGCACAGAGAGTTTTGCATCAGGTACATGCAGAAAATTGTGGATTGGCAGATATCGGATTGTATAGGAGGTTACAACGCCAAGGGTATTATTGGCCCGAAATGAAAAAGGAAGCAGATGCACTTCAACGACAGTGTCTTTCATGCCAAGAATACCCTGGGGAGGAGGAATGCGCCTTCATTGATGACATAGAGGATTGGCGAATCCCATATGTGGAGTTTTTACAAAGCGGCAGTCTTCTTGCTGAAAAGAAGGACGCAATTATAATAAAGAAGAAATCACAACGATTTTTCTTACAAAATGGAGAATTGTTTAGAAGAGGGTTCAATGGCAAGCCCTTACGGTGCTTGGAGATAGGAGAGGCCAAAGATTTGGTCTATCAAATGCACAAAGATGAACACCAAGGGGGAGCCAAGTTGTACAAACAGTTGATTGATCATGGTTACTATTGGCCTAAGATGGAAGGAGATTGTTTAGAATTTGTCAAGAAATGCTACACTTGTCAAATCCATGGAAATTTGATTCATGCTCCTGTTGTGGACTTGCGAACCATAGCAACGCCATGGCCCTTTCATACGTGGGGAATGGATCTCAAAGGTCCTATTCACCCTAATTCCAAAGGAAATATATGGATCTTGACTGCCACTGAGATGTATACAAAGTGGGTAGAGGCAATCCCTTTGAAAAAGGCTACAGGGCCAGCAGTGGCAAATTTCATCAAGGAGCACATCATTTGCCGCTTCGGGATCCCGAAAATCATTCTATCAGATAATGGAACTCCCTACATCAATAGGGACGTCAAGAGTCTGATGGAAAGATATAGGGTGAAACACTATAAATCATCGCCATACTACCCGAAAGGCAATGGACAAGCAGAGGCCACGAACAAAACCTTGATTAAAATCTTATCAAAAACTCTGGATGATCATCCAAAGACATGGGCAGAGCAGTTACCGATAGCGTTATGGGCTTATCGAACTTCAAAAAGAAAGCCTACAGGTGAAACCCCATACGCTTTGGTATATGGTGAAGAAGCGATCTTGCCTGCTGAGATAGAAATCCCTTCGGCTAGGATGAGACTCCGAAGCTTAGTCGAGGAAGAGAATCGACCAGCAGCCCTGGAGGCCTTAACTGACTTCCGAGACCAAGCCAAAGAAAAATTAGAACGGTATCATGAAAGACTGCGACGACAATATAATACCGCAGTGGTACCACGACAAATTTTGGTGGGGGACTTGGTGCTCAAGACAGCGAATCAAGTCATGAGGGGAACACCAACCACCAAATTCTACCCCAAATAGGAAGGCCCGTATAGGGTACGAGAGATCTCCGAAAGCGGGTATTGCAAAATATCTCGTGTGGGATCAGATATTATCTCAGGCCCTTTAAACCTGAAATGGGTAAAGAAATATTACACATGAGATAGTTATCATAAAAGTTATACTTTCAACTTCAAAAGTAACCGAGGAACCTGACTTTACAGCCCTCGAACCCGACAAGTTATACTTTCAACTTTAAAAGTAATTGAGGCACCTGACTATAAGCCCTCAAAGTTATACTTTCAACTTTAAAAGTAATTGAGGCACCTGACTATAAGCCCTCAAAGTTATACTTTCAACTTTAAAAGTAATCGAGGCACCTGACTATAAGTCCTCAAACCCGAAAAAGTTACACTTTATCTCTAAAAGTGGCGAACGTTATGCTTTCTCCGACAAAAGCAAGATTTATTATTTTTATGAAAATTTTGAAACGTTATGCTTTTCGTTAAAAGCAATCTGATTATCAATAAAATGTCAAACTTTTACTTATACTTGAATGTTTTTTGATTTTAAAAATATGGATTCAAGTGATGGTTTGCGAGAAATCGGAAAAAAAAACATGTTACTTAAAAAAAAAAAAAAAAATTTTATGTTTACTCTTATATTATGCATATTGTTGTCTTGGAGTATTAATTTGAATAGATTCAATGTTAAACATTGGGTCTTAAGGAAAAATTCAAATTAAAGGCAATCAATAATGCTAAAGAAACTCTATTATGATAATTGACATATAAATGAGTTCTTTGATACAGGAAATAATAAAAAACTACAAAAAGCCATGATCTAAAGGCCAAGACATATCAAACTGAAGAGGGGGCAGGGCTAAGGCCTCCATGTTGGCAATGGCAGTATCTCGAGTCTTTGCATTTGTGGCCATCAGTTCCTTAACGTCTCGAGCAGTAGATTCTGAGTTTCGAAGCTGGAAGTCCAAATCCCGAAGCTGGGTCTTTATTTTGTTGGTGGTTTCTTCAATATCTGAAAGCTGAACCGCAAGCGAGTTACTCTCATACTGACACATAGCAACCTCCGAGCGTAATGAGACAATACGAAAATTAGAACTGAGGAGATCTAGCCTCTCGTGAAAAGGAACCATGTCTAAACCCATAGAGGCGAAGTCTGCAACCTCACAGCTAAACCTATGTAAGTCTTCTGCTTGTAAAGAATAAAGAGAAAGACTGTGCATCTCGAGAATAAAGATTGCAAGGCGGTCTAACAAGAAGGTCTGGAGGGCAGTCCCGCGAGTATGCATCTGATCAAGTATATGCGGAAATCGAGCTAAGAGACGATTGAGAATTTCCTGACTAGAAGAGGATATCTGAAAACCTCTCCAAGAAACAAGATCTCCGGTTGGATTGAAGGAAGTTCTAGTAGGAGCCACTTTAGAAGCAGCCATAGCATTCATCGGAGTGAGAGCTATATGGATCGGCGGCTGTAAGACTACCTCTGGCTCCATGAGACCCTGACTGGTAGGTGGATCACCAAGGTCACTAAACGGTGAGATAGCACAATCAGGATTAAGAGAATCAAATAAAGTAAGTGCCTCAACAGGTAAAGGCAGATCCTTCATTCTCTCGCTCTGAAAAGGAAAATGACAAAGTATAATACATTATGAAGAAGAAAATTTAAGGAGACAAGTATATATTAACTAAAGAAAATACTCACAATGTAACCAATAGAGACAGGGTCGTGAGGTGCCATGGAAAGCAGAATATCTGTGTCCCCACCCAAAGTGCTAGAAATAGTACCCTCCTAGGCGCATACAATCTCGGCAGAATCCCCCTGGGGAGGATGAAAATCAGCTATAGGTTCAGGTGGATTCTTCCTCGAAGAAAGATGAGTCATGGCCATAGGATCATCAACATGAGTTTTATCAGCGCCTTCAATGCTACCATGAAGAGATGCAGTAGGAGGTTATGATGGGGACAACGTATCATGAATAGCAGGACTCGAGTCCACATCAGATAAGGAATCTACAGCCTCAAGGCTGACACGAACATCATGTGATGAAGACGACTCGATAGCAATAGGGGCGGTTCGAGAAGACTCACAAGTAGTGGAAGCCACCGTCCCATTAGCAGCATGTGTAAGAAACCCCATAGGGATATTATCATTATCCCCTTCCTCATCTTCCTCGGCAATCTGAAAAGCAAGGAACAAATAACATAACGAAATATAGAAGAAAAATGTGAAAGCTGACAGATATAACAGAAATGAATAAAACATTTACCACAAGTTTTCGGCTTCTCTTGATTGGATCCTCAGCTGTCGGCATACTGGAGCTTGTATCATCATGGGGACGTTTAGTCAAAGGCTTCAATCTAAGCCTAAGGATAGGACGATTAACCAGATCCACTGAAGAATCTGCAGGAGGTACCACCTTAGAAGCAATAACAATAGGTGCTCTTGCTCTTGAGCGAGTAACTCTCATCTCCTCGGCAGCAGAGGATCCCTGGGGAGGAGCTGGAGGAGGTATCTGAGACGGAGGTACCCGAGATGAAGCCCGTGGAGGAAGACGCCTAGAAGTGGTAGGGACATGAGTAGGAGGAACATCAGGAGGATTCCGAAGAAGACACTCCGCCGACTGAAGAGGAGGAAACTTGGGCATTGAAGCCTCACGTTCAAGAAACCGACTGCTGGTTGGCCAACTCTCCGAACGGATGTTGAGTCTAGGAGAACATAGTAGCTTGGCCCATTGGAGATGTTTAGGAGGAGAAGCCGGCAACGAGTAAACCATAGTGTCATCCTGCCACCGTTTCAGGTTAATAAGCCAGAAGTTGCGCTCACTAGCTGAATAACGTCCCTCCCGAGAAGCATCTGGTATGACAAAAGGAAGAGGGTCGTAATGAGCAGTCGGCAGTCTTGGGAGCTCCCATGTAAATGACAGAGATGTGGGGACAAAATTATTAAGAGCACTCTCGTAATCCCCCTGACAAGAACGGCCGAAAGGTCGATGCTGATCAAAGCCAAATTGCCTCATAACTCTCTGAGGAGAGTAAAGAACAATGCCGAACTCATCATTCTCAACAAAGTATGGAAGTTCTGCAGCTCGAAGGAACAGGAACCAAGAGAGTGACGATCCATGCAAGCCCTCGACCCTCGAAAAGGAGCGGAAATCGTTCCTATAGAAGTGAGGCAGAAGACCGCCCTCTGGGACTATAGTATAAGGACGAGCAATGAAACATGAAAAGTCATCAATGTAAAGTCGCAAGTCCGAAGTATCCCTGTGATCAATCCAACGAGAGGTGCGAGGAACAATATTCGGCGATGAGAAAGGGTGTGAAAGTTTTTTCTTCTTTTTGGAGAGGTATAACGAGGTAGAATGGCCCCGAAAGCGCTCAAAGAGGAAGATTTGAAGAAAAGAGCCTGGGATGAAACAACTCACGTCATACCTAAATAAGTGAGAAAATGTTGATGAGCAAAAGGAAAGTGAAGTATGAAAGAGAATTGATACAAAAATGTGCAAAATTGGAAAAAGGGTACCTTCCAACAGACTCCTTCATAGCAAAGACAGTTTCGTCCAAGCGACGATACAAAGTCCCCAAGAAGAGAGGAGCAAGGGGAACCTGCAAGCTCCGTGCCAATAAAGCTGCTAAACTAAACATGCGAGTTGAAGGGCCATCTGCCGGTGAGCCAGGGAAGATAAAACGGGAGAGCCACATAGTCAGATAAGAGGCGAGTGGAAAAGGGCACTGCTCCCCATGAAGAGCAAGAATGGACTCGCTGTGAATGGAACTATCCCAGTGACCGGACTTGTAGTCTCGGAAGAAGTACCGCACCCAAGACAGCCAAGAAGTCTTCTGCCGATTGAAGGTCTCAAAGTCAGAAAGGAGCTTATCACCCTGAAACCGTGAAGAGTAACTAGAAGCCCGCCTGAAGGCTTCTGACAAGTATGTAACACACTCAGCATCCCTAGGAGATAAGCTAGAGGGACCACACAAAATTGAAGCGGCGGCAGGAAGACTGCAAGTCATAATGAAAATAAGTACATAATTTAAGAGAAAAAAAAATGACGATGATGAATGAATGGAATGGAAAGGAGACATACTGGTAAATGGCGTAAACATCCTCTAGAGTAGGGGTGAATTCCCCCCAAGCGGTGACAAAGGTGCAGGTAGAGGAGCACCAGCGGGAAAGTAGTAAGGTAAGGGCGTCATGGTTTATATGGATATGAAGATCCCTACATAGCTGGACGCAGCGCAGAATACCGGCCTCTTCAAGCATCTTTACATGACCAGGATTTCCAAGAATCTCATCAGTCCAATGTTGCCATCCCTGGAGACGATTACATGAGTCGGACAGGAAGCGAACAGGGCTGAAAGGATATTCCTGCTTCTCAATACACATGCGGGGAATACGATTAGAACAGGGAAAACTGTCCCGACTTTCGTAAGCCGCAGCGTATAGAAACAGACCTTCTTTGTCAGGCGGATGAAAAGCTAAACAATCATAACTCTCCACTTGTTCCCAAAAGACATCAAATGGTCCATAGAAAGGAACTCTGCTCCATTCGCTAATGAAGGGGATCTCCTTAGTGGTTTTTGGATCTGCAGAATGCTCGTCAGAATTGGCCTACGACAAAGAAAACTTAACATGAGAATTCTGGGGAACAAGAAAAGAAAGTTAAAAAAAAAATATTTGAAATTAAGTGCTTACCATGGCAAGAACGAAGGTCTGAGACTCAAATGAGAAGACTTGCCCAGGAAAAAGGACAGATCACGAACACCTGAAAAGAAGGAAATGACGAAGTAAGCAAGACAAAAATTACCCAAAGAATGTGAAGACAAGAGGAAGGGGTGGGACCCCTAGGGTTTGGCCATCCCCCAAGATTCGGCCTTTTAGGGCTAGACCCCTAGGGTTCGACTATCCTGGGAGGAGTCCTTCTTGTTTTAGTCCTTTTATTTGCTCGGATTGAAAAGGAAAGGTTGGGACCCCTAGGGTTCAACCACTCCCTAGGGTTCAGCTTTATAAGGCTAAATCCCTAAGGTTTGGCTACCCAAGGAGGAGTCTTTAACCTAGTCCTTTTTGTTTGTCCGGATTGAAGAATGCTTGCTTGATAATTGAGCCGTATAAGAAAGGGATGGTGGTTTTCCCACGTGCCCTTATCATGATTTTGTTTTCCCGGAATGAAGAATGATTGCTTGATAATTTAGCCATATAAGAAAGGGATGGTGGTTTTCCCACGTGCCCTTGTTATGACATGAAACAATACCTTTTGCAAAATTATCCTATTGCATGCAAGAGCCTAAAAAAAAAGAAAAAAAAACTTGAGCAGAGAACAATCAAGCCTGCGTACTACTACATCAAATCAGCAGTGACAAGGAATAAACAACATCATGAATTTAGTTTCCGAATTAGCTGGTCGGCACTTTGGGCTTTTGTAGGAGTTCCATTAGACCATTCTGAAAGCCCTTGAAGAGGCTAAAAATGAAAGGTTGTGGTTTAAGACAAATTTTAGGCTTTGGAAAATTTGGTTTGACGTGGGTGAGTATAGTCGAATAAACAAGATTTTGAAGGAACTCCACAAATCTTGTCAAAAATCAGATGGTAATGATGATCAAAAGAAAGGGACCCGACTTTTAGAAGTGTATGCAATTGAGATTCAAATGTACACTGAAACCAAAAAATAACAAGAAATTAAAGCAACTGTACCAAAAAGCAATCAAATCAGCAATACCGCATCCAAGAATAATGGGAATAATCCATGAGCGTGGTGGTAAAATGCATATGGTAGTCGGTAGAGCGTCAGTGGGCAGAAGCAACTATTGATTTTTGTTTTGAAACTTTTAAGAATTATGATGAAGCTGGAAATCAGCGGCGAATCCAATGTCTAAAATACTTGGTTTTGACCAACATGTTGATGGAATCTGAAGTTAACCCATTTGATGGGCAAGAGGCAAAGCCATACAAAAATGACCCTGAAATTTTGGCAATGACAAACTTGATTGCAGCCTATCAACGGAATGAGATATTGGAATTTGAGAAGATTCAAAAAAAAAAAAAAAAAAAAAAAGGTCGCTATGGGATCCGATCCTCCTGGAAATCGCAGAGTACTACTACTGATCCATTTTACCATTCATTATACCATATTATACATAATGGAGATATTTCATTAATACATATATATATATATATAGGTATATTGTTATGGAACAAATATTCTTTTTCTAAAGGGAAAATATATGATCTTGTTCCCAAATAAAAAAGATTTGATTTTATTTCCAACTGGATCTTATTTACAAAATAAAATAAGATTTTATTTTATTTGGTAATATATAATTTATTTTGATTTAGTTTCCCAAATATATATATATAGAGGAAACAAGGAGATTGTGCAAGGTTTGGAAAGATTTGATGGAGTATTGCACAAAATATCTTGGAGAGCTCCCTTAGGGATTCCCTCTCTTAAGGATTTTTGTTTTCGAGGCTTGCGAGATCAAGTTCAGCGAATGGTCCGAAAATTTGAAGCGTAACTCAGAGGCTCGAAGTACTTTGCACGATCATCACTCCAATGGCGTGACTCACGTGCAGGGGGCAAATGTGAGCCCAAGTACAAATTAGGGTTCACAATGTGACCTAATCGAATTGAATGCACAAATTAGGGTTCGCATTGTGACCTAATTGAATTAAATGAATAGACAAAAAAGCCGGAAATAAATGTGCGAGACCCGAGAGAAGCCTTCACGTGTCCCGAGGCAGAAGACTCGTGGAGGCAACTCATTATTTTGGGAATTGATTGAGGGATTGGATTGGTGGCTAGAAGGACAGGGGCGATATAGGCATTACTCTGGTGACTAAGGGTATTTTTGGAATTTCCCCTGAGGGCATGTGCCTGGCACATGACCACTTTCCAGGAAACCCTATAAATACTCCTTCTATTCCATTGAGGAAGGGACTGCTGGATTCCTCACTTGGCTTGGACCTTTGAAAAGACTGAAGACTTGGAGATTCTCTCTCAACCCGAAGCACACACCAAGGCTCTCTGGATCCTAGTTACTCTTGAAGGCACTTGGATCCTAGGAGTTCTGCCACGTGTTACTAGGGTAATCGCCTACCTGTTCTTCTCCCCTCTTCAATTCATCAATCAATTCCGTACTCTTCGTGGATTTCTCTTCTCCTCAGCCAACACGAAACCCTAACCCTAGCAAGGTACGATTTCCTTGCCCACAAATATAATAATTATTCTTAATGGTATTAAAAAAACAAATGTCCTAACCACCACATTTGCGTCTTATACTAGTTGTTTTATAAAGTTAGCTTGGAATACGTAACTACTGATCTTGTTTTCATTTCCATTATTTTTCATTTTCTGTTTTATTCTTTTGGCGAAACATGGTTAATTAAGTAATGCACGACTTTTACAAAATCAAAATAAAGAAGAAGAAGAAGAAAAACTCAATGTTGCGTCTGCATTCTAACTTGCTAAGCAAATAGGAGAAAAAAATATATCTAGTGCACTCAAATAAGTTTGTAATTATATTATTCCCTAACAAAAAGAATCTCATTTATTTTATTTTTGTAATCAATTTATCAAATTTTAAAATTAATGTGAATTTATTTGATTTTTGATTAGTTGAGTAGTTAATATTGTAAATTATTTAAAATGTATTTATTAAGTACAAAATTATTATTTAAAAATTAAAATAAATTTATATCATAAATTTAAATTTTAAATTTCACAAATTAAGATTAAACTCGTTTGTTTTGGAACAAGCGTGTGCGACAAGTCATATTAAATTACTAATTCTCCGCAACCATAAATTACTCTCTTCGTCCCTTTGTATTTGTCTTTTTAAGGAGAGATTTTTTTTCCTTTATAAGTTTGTAGATTTCAACAAAGCATTAAGTGCTTAATTTTTCATATTATTCTTTATGGTTAAAGGCTAATTTATTTCTCTCTCATTTTTTTAATAAATTTTAGAAGATTAATATTGTAATTTTATACTCAATTTAGTCAACCAAACAAAGTATTAATTATATTTTTTTAATTTATATACATAACTTTAAAACGTCAATTTAAAAAGAGACGGAGGGAGTAACAACTAGCAACAGTTATTGTCAACTTTATATGTGCGTGTCCACTCTCGGGCATCTGAGTGTCTTCCGGTGCAAATTGAAGCAAGAAAAGTGGTTAAATTTCTCTTCTTCTTTTTTCTTTTTTTTCGTTTATTAAAAAAATTAAATAACAAAAGAATTTAATAAAAAGTTTAAGTTTTCCATCCATTCTTTTTCTTTCCATCCATTTTAAAACTCATTAATAACAAAGCGTTACAATGTAGAGTAAAATGTCAATGAAGATTTCACTTAGATGATTAATAGACCTGGCAAAATTGGCCCAAGCCCGCGGGCCGGCCCAGCCCGCCCAAAAAAAGCTGGGCTCTGGGCTTCATTTTTTTAGCCCGCCAAAACTTGGGCCTTTTTGGCCCGCCCAAATTTAGCCCAACCCAACATTGGCCCAGCCCGTGGGCGCCCAGCCCGCTCAATCCTTTGTAAAAATGGCCCAAGCCCGCGGGCCGGCCCAACCCGCCCACCAAAAAATGGGCTTTTGGGGCTTCACTTTTTCAGCCCACCAAAACCTGGGTCGTTTTGGCCCAGCCCAATTTTAGCCCAGCCCAACAATGGCCCAGCCCGTTTGGGCCAGCCCAGCCCAATTGTCAGGTCTAATGATTAAGGTTTAAATATTGAAACTTAATTCTCATTGGTATTTTGTGAATTATTTTTTTTTATATTCGTGTGAGTTCATTATTTCTTCCTTTGGAGTGATGGTAGTATTTATTCTAATTTTCTCACTGATATTGATATTATAATCATGAATGAAAAACTTGTTGTTAATTAGAAAATTTCATTATGCTCCCTTTGAGACATTTTTAAATTTAAAATTGACATAATTTATTTAAAATTTGAAAAAAAATAACTCTTATAACTAGTATATTTTTTAAGTAGTTTATTATATTTATAATTGTATTGACATAAACTACATGAATTCATATAAATTTTTAATTTAAAAATGTTTGAAATTAACTTTTAAAAAGAGTCAATCTTATAATTCAGAACAAAATGAGTACTTAAAAAGGTATCCCTAAAAAATAAAGGGCTTAAATAAAAGAGTAGAGTAAATTGATATGGGAGCAACAACTAGTAGTAGTACACTTTGCTAACAAATACTTCCTCTGTCTAGAAATGAGGTCTTTTTTCAATTTTTATATTTACTTTTTTTTATTATTATTTCAAAAGATTATGGTTTGTTGGTATAAATTAAGGCATAATTTTTTAAAATCTTTTAATAATAAATTGTATCTTTAAATGTTTAAACTTGATAAAAATAATTAAAAATACTATGTCTAGCAAACTTAAATAATTTAGAGAGAAAAATTAGTGAAAAAGATATAAGACCTTTTTTTATATAGAGTAATTCTTGCTCAAAATAAGAATATTTCTCACTTGGCCTTTTAATTTCTTTAATTTAAACAGTACTATCTGTTATAAACAAACTTACACATAATTCTTTTAACGTTGCATCTAAAATTAAAATTTGTAATAAAAAAATGATACTATAATTTTATACCGGATAAAAAGAGTAGGGATGTCAATCGTGTTGTATTAGATGAATTTGTATCGTGTTATGCGAAATTGTGTCGTATCAGCTTATATGTATTACATTAAATAAGTCAACACTAACACTACCCATTTAATTATTCATGTCAAGATTATCAACACTAACACTATCTGTTTATTAATCGTGTTAAACGTGTCAACCCGTTTAATTGTTTAGTACAAAATTTTAAAAAATAAACATAATTCAGTTATTTATTGAATAATAATGTAATTTATTAATAACAACAGTAGATATTTAACAAAATACAAGATAACATGCTTAGAAAAATAACTAACAAAATTAAAACTAAACATTTAAGGTAAATTATAAGTTTATATCATATTTGTTTTCAAATTATTTTAAATAAATATGTCTAATCGTGTCAAACGTGTCAACTTATAAATTATAGTGTTTGACATATTTAAATTTCATATTAAAATTGTCGACATATTTATAATACAAAAATTGTTTATATTCATTACTAACCATCTAATTATATTTCGTGTATATCGTGTTGGTGTTGAATTACTATGTGGCGTTAAAAATTGACACCACTAAAAAGAGAGTATTCCACTTAAAAGACTTTAGTGTGGTCTCTCTCGAGAGGTAGATTTCTAAGTTTACAAGTAAGTTGAAAGGTCAACATAATTTGTACTCCAGTCTATCTATCATTTTCCTTAATTGGTCTAGAAAAGTATAACATGTGCATGCACGTTCCATTTCAAACTTCTTAGAAGCCACTTGTTGATGTTCAACTTTTAATTTAATTTCCCTTTTGACTCAGCTTCCATGTTTTCCTTTTCCCGGCATGTTCCAGGGTGTTTAAAGAAGAAGAAAAACCAAAATGAGCGAGTTGTTAATTACTCTTTATGTGTCAGAAAAATAATCTCATTTATAAATTTTAGAATTCTATTATACATTGTTAAAATTTTCATCCGAATTATGATTGCAACGTATGTATATACATAGGATAGGTAAAAATTAAGAAGAATCTCACTTTAATTTATTTTATCTTATCGCATATAGTACTTTTACGTTGGTCGCAATCTAATTTCGTCAAATACTTGTCAACATGTATATCATTTTCTTAAATTTTAAGACGATTGATAGTGTCACAGTTAAAAATAATATTGACAAAATAAATATATATTTAGCGATACTTTTATATATATTTTCTTAACACTTAACATCTTAAGATAAGTCACACATTTATTGATCTGACAATAACAATTTTGTTCTGCCAATATCAATCGTCAATTTTAATGATATTTAGTTTTTTTATGGTAATTCCTAAATATATTGAGTTTTTAATTTAGTAGTGGTAGTATAATGGTGAAATTATGATGTTAACTCAAGGATATTGTGTCATTTTATATTATCATCAATTAAAAAATGGGTTTTTTGTGAAATAAATTTTTTCGCAAATGAGACATTTTTGCAGTATAGATGGAGTAATATTTATTTTTTTTCCACCATTAGTTTATTGACATGTTTGTAAATGATTGAAAGTTGCTATTTTATTATTGAGTAATGATCCATAGCATGTATTTGTTATAGATCCTTATGGGACATACACTATCGATACTATTGAAAATAAGAAGAAATGGTCAAGATTAGAAACTGAAAATCGACATCTGCTGTTATTAGTAGCGGACGATAAAAAAAATATATATCATCTGCTACTAATAGTAGTGAACGTCGATCAGAATAAGAATTTGGCTTTATTATAGGATTTAGGGTTTATAAATTAGGGTTTGGGTTTATAAATTAGGGTTTAAAATTTATTAATTAGGGTTTAAGTTTATTAACTAGACATTAATTTGTTTGATATAGTCAAACAAAGCATACTTAATCATGTGATTTGCAGCTAGAGTAATCAGTAATATATTGCAATATTGAGACAATAATATAGAATCAAACGGTGAGCCACGAAGCATTATTAATTAAATTAAGTGTTGTAATTATTAAATTCCCTCAAAATTCATTTAAAATTCTACTATTTGGTTCATGGTTTGGATGCCAAGCCATAAGATTGATTGGCTTGGTTTGCAGATACAAATTTAGTGTTTGAGTGTCCAATGCTATGATTAAAATTAAACAACTATCTTCTTTCCTTTTTTTTTCTTTTTTTTTTCTTTTCTTGAGAAAAGTTGAGTTAAAAATATCAATAAATTAAATTTGAAAAAAATATTTACATTTAAAATTTTGGATTTTGCTTTATATATAAATATTTTATGTTAATTCAAACTGAATTATTTGGATTTAAGTCGTTCAAATTTAATAATTAAGCTTAATCAAATTGAAGATTCTCCAAAATTAAAAATTTTAATGACATTTTAATTCACTTGGAAATAAGAACTTTATTTTTTCTAATTAACTACTTAAATTTGTCATCTCAGTATTCCTTCATTAAAAATAAAAGTCTCATTTTAATTTCAGACTTTTACTCTAATGCACACTAAGTTTTTTCTTGGACCTAAGCTATTTTTTTCTCTTTTAATGATAAATATTATTTTATTAAGTTTAAGGCTTACAAGAATTCAGCAATCCTTAATTAAAAAGTAATCAGCAATTTTGCTTTGCAAGTTATACTTTTTTTTATAAAATAAAACAGTCTAAGAGGCTGAAATTTTATTAATCTAAATCATCAGATACAACTAAAGGAATAATACTAAAATGAATTTCATTCATTCAAAAAATAGGAACATGAAACTATCGATTGAGCAATTTTCGCAAGACCATGAGCTACTCTATTTCCCAAACGCCGCACATGATTAAACACAATCTCTTCAAAATGTCGACCAATCAAAAGACAATCCTCAACAATATCATTCAGGTAAGAGTTATATTTTGTACATACACAATTGTATCGTTTTATATTATATATATGTATACAGAAAGTATAAGATAATTGACTAGACTGTTGAGCCCAGATTTCTGTAAAATTTTAATGTTGAGCAAATTATGGCTATATATATATCCTTAAGTAAATTTTAATATGTCCAAAAATCAAAAATTAGAAATCAGATAGGCAAATAAGTACTTGTCCAAACCAACATTATATTGTAGGCTTAAGAAAAGATGGCCTATATAGGTGAGTGATGGGCTGATGGCAGTCAAGCCCAATGGTAGGGAATAAATCAACCCTGCTTCAAAGGCCTGGTTCCTTATTCCATATGTTATGAGGAAACTTATTTGATCCATTTCAAGACGATCCGGCTTTTAGGGAGCAGGGGAAAAAAAGAGAGGAAGAGGGGAATCCATATGATTTTTCTATTTTTTTTTAGGGTCCTTAACACTAATATACAACAATTCTAAAGTATTTACAAAAATAAAACATCCACAAAATAATTACAAAACAACACATTTTTCATATTTATTTACAAAGGTGGACGGATATATGATTTAGAGGGAGGGAGAGTTGGTCCAATATGTCTAACTTAGAGTTTCTTATCTTTCTTTTACTTTCAATCTCAATTGTACTGGTTTTGTTTGATCTCATGAAGAAAACAAAACAAAACGCTATTCTTAATCTTCCTCCTGGCAACATGGGTTGGCCTTTCATCGGCGAAACCATCGGTTATTTGAAGCCTTACTCCGCCACCACCATAAGAGACTTCATGGAATTTCTCTGGCCCGTGTCGTGGGTTGGGACGGCGGTGGTTACGGATTTAATGGCAAGTTCAGATGCTGCAGTAGTAAAATTTAACTACTGGTGGCTTTAGGGAGGGGTGGGAAATGGTGGACGACAGCGGCTGTGTCGTCGTGATGGAAAATGAGTTGAGGAGAAGGAGAGTAACCAACCCTTACTACAAAGGTAACCAACCTTAATACATAAGTAACCAACCTTTAATACAAAAGTAATCAAACCTTAATACAGAGGTAACCAACTCTCAATACAAAGGTAACCAAACTTTAATACAAAAAGTATCCAACCTTAAAAGTTAAAACAAAGGTAACCAACCTTTAATACAAATGTAATCAAACCTTAATACATAGGTAACCAAATTTTAATACAAAAGTAACCAAACATTAATACAAAGATAACCAACCCTTAATATAAAGGTAACCAAACCTTAATACAAAAGTAATCAAACAGTAATACAGAGGTAACCAACTTTTAATACAAAAGGTAACCAACCCTTAATATAATGGTAATCAAAACTTAATACAAAAGGTATCCAACCTTAAAACAAAGGTAACCAACCTTTAATACAAAGGTAATCAACCTTTGATACAAATGGTTACCTTGGTATGAAGGTTTGCCTAACCCATTAACCATTTGTCCGAAAAAAGGAAGAAAACGAGCATGGAATAGCCATGATTCAGTTTTTCCTTGAAAATGAGTAAAATCCAACAAAAGGAGGGCCTGATTGGCTTCATTAAATAAGAAAAGAAGTAGGAAACATGAAGCTAGCAAATAGATTTTGGTTGATGTTACCTTACAAAGAGCTGCAAAGGAAAGAAAAACGAACATCAAAGGCGAGGGTTCAATTATGCATACAAATAAAGTTGAAACAAATAGCAGAGTTAGTTCATGACTCTTCTTTTTCTATGGTATATAAAATTAAAGAAATCTAGACAAGTCTAGGAAGATATACTCCATCGGCTTCATCAAACAACCAAAGGCCAAACCTTAGAGGGGCGTGAATAAAGATAAAGTCTTTGTCTTGTTGGTCTGCACCAATTTTGGAGAGAGGCCAAGATTATTAAAACAAACTTTGTAAACATAACTGCAACTAGCCAAATATTTATTAAGAGGAGAGAGAAAAATGTATTAAGTTTTGGCCGAAAGAGAAAAGAGAAAAATGAAAATAACTAAGTAGTCAAGGGATCCTAATTACACTAATATTGTAAATAAAAATGAAAAAGTGTAATACTTTTGCAATTATTTTATGGATGTATGATTTTTGTAATTATTTTAAAAAATGTACTAATATATGTAATTAACCCTTTTTTTTATCTATTTTCAGTTTTTATAGAAATGTATTAGAGATGGGCCGAGAATTATCATTAATTTATTTTTATGAAATTAATAGATTTTACATGGATATATAATGTTTCCATGTGAATATCTGTCTCACTCATTGTTCATGTGAGGGGAAAAATGTGAAAATATTATTATTTTTTAATTGTAAATATTAGTATCCTCCTCTGATTTACTTTTAACAGAATTTTTATCTAAAAGCAATGTCTAGATAAAAGTTTCCTTACTTTTTAATTTTTTATTTATTTTTTACCCGTTTTTGAGGGTATTCAAGTTTCATAAAAAAGAAAATTTGATGATATTATACCAATTTTAATAGAAATAGTAATAGGTTAGTGAATACTAGAGATTTGGCTTTTAAATATAATAATTTTAAAAGGTTAAAAAATAAATGACATACTTGGTTGAAGTGAATATGTTGCCTATAAATAATTATACATTCAATAAAATCCGGTCACCAATTTCGGAAAATATAATATATTTCCTTCACATTGTAGTATCATATTTTGTAATTTCTTTATATATAAATATATAAATTAATGTGAAAGCCTTGCGCATTTGAGACGACTAATACAGGAAGCGGGTGTCTACCAAAAACATAAAATCTTGATTTTCTTTTTCTTTTTTACCAAAACAAACAAGGGAAATTGTTGTGTAAAATGTGCACAAATGTTAATTCATATTAAAATCATTCGAATTGTGATACTTACTTACCATGATCAAAATTCCAACAACGTTAAAAGTTCCTAGTATAATTTACTACTTAGATAAGCTAATATCAAATTCACAGATACCATTTTTATGGAGAAATGTAATAATAAATGTAATTTCAACTTTGATGTTAGGGGTCTCAAATTTTTTGTATTAAATGATGTGTCATCATAATATTAATTGGGTAGATTTTATGTGATTGGTTATGCCTTAAATTTAGGGACGACAATTTTTTACACGAACATGATTGATCATAAACATGTTCGTATCGTAAACACGTGTTAATTTTCGACACGGTAACTTAACAGATTCATGTTATAAACACGTGTCATAATCGGATTTCAACACAACACAGATTTGCTTAACACAATACGGTTGTCCCCCCTACTTAAATTATCATTAAAATATATTTATTACAATAATTTATCCTAACTTATGGGGAGGGGATTCACCGTTCTGTTACTTTTTGGACTTGTCTTCATAGACCATAGTAACCAGTTGTCAATAAAATTCGAGCCCTCAACCTCTATATTGATAGAAGTTAATCATACAAATGGACAAAGTAAAATAGCCAATTAAACAATTCAAATTTATTTGAGACCTATAGCTTTACTCTTCAACTTATACTAAGATGATTTGTTTTTAAAATAGTTGTACTGCACTTGGTTTTAATGGTATGATTTAGTGACAAAGGGACAACGACCAAAAAAAAAATGAAGGTCGTAAAACTAGTTTTAGAAAAGGGATAAAATTGAAGGAAATAACACTGGTTTTTCTGAAAACTCCTTTTCTTTTGCTCTAAAAAAATAATATTGAAAAAGTGTAAAGTTTGAGAAAAGTTTGATGAAAGTTTACGATACTCACTTTAGTTATTAAATTTGAAAATAGAATTGTAAAAGTATATTTAAAAATGTTAAATTAGAATATTAATATAATAGATTCTTTAATTTTTTTTGAACTTCTAATTTTAAAGAAAATGGTAGAAATGGTAAAAAATTAATTATTTTTAAAATCATTAATTAAAAATATATAAATATATTCTTACAATTAAAAAATTAAGAATAATAGTAAATTGTGTGTAGTTTTCTTTGGTTGTAATGCTTTCACTTATATTTTGTCAAAAATAATTTTAAAATGATCAATTTGATTAAAATAGTTAAAATTGAACGCTTATTTTTGGACGAAAATGAGTACTTTATTTGACTATTTATCATTTTTAAAAACATAAATTAAAATATTTTAAAAGTTTTCTCAATGATAATAATCATTTAGGAATTATAATTTATAGATGGGCTATAAAATCACCACTTACCATAATTTTATTAATCAATTAAAATAAATTCTTTATCCACTCCACCAACTTAACTAAGGAAAGAAAAAAATGACCTTAAACACGTGTATACCATTTGTAAATTAATCCTGCATGCGCGTGAATTTTAAGAAAATTTTACCCACTTATTAGGAGTAACATTTTAAATGGTAAAAAAAAAAATTAAATTTACCTTAACTTAATGAAACAAAAGAAATGGTAAAAATGTGTGGACAGGACAGTTGGCAACTTCACAATATATACACGAACAACAGAATCTGATTTTTCACACTCACTCACACACAGTGAGAATTCCAATGGAGGAGGAGCAAGGCCCGCTCTCACCGTCAATGCATGTCCCATTGCGGTTGCTGCTGCCTGGCTACGGAGGCTCCGACTACTCAGCCGATCGACAGCTGGCCGTTTTCACCCCTCCGCCGCCGCCGCCTGTCCTGCTCCACAACTCCTCCTCCGCCATTACCACCTCGCGCTTCAAACTTCCGGAAGGTTGGGAGGTCGAAGAGGTGCCCCGCGCCGACGCCTCTCGGGTTGACAAGGTCAATTCCGTCAGTTTGTGTGCTTAATTTATCAATTCATGTCTTTCTGCAAATTGCTGATTATTTATCCATGTCTATATCATATATGATCGTACTTCATATGTCTCTCTCATGAATTTTTGGTACTTAATTATATTTGCTTGTAATTTTGTAAATTTGAATTAGGCCCGGATCTTGGAAAGAGTGAGGGGAGGAAATGAAAACTAGAATTGAATAATCAAAGATAAAACGTTAACAAGTTTAACTTACTTTATTTAGTATTCCCCCGTCTCAAAATTAATTAGAGATGTATTTATGAAATAACTTTTTTGATTTATTTTTAAAACATATCCTTACTAAAATGTAGCAGTGGTGGAATGACATGGGTGTGGTTAATGACATGTTAGGAACTTCATGTCATTTTTAAATCTAAAATTAGAATTGTGTCACTAATTTGGAATGGACCGAAAAGGAAAATGTATCTTTAATTCTATTAGTAGTGGATTTGGAATCAGGAACTCAAAACCATGACAAAAAGGAAGAGAAAATGAAATGCAAAAATTGAAGGGGGGGGGGGGGAGAGGGAGAGAGAGAAAGTCTGCAATTATACACCCCAATCGTCCAAAAAATGAGAGTCCGACTTCTTGACTTTCTTTTTAGACGTGCTGAGGGTTTGCAAAGGACGCATTTAGACATACTCTTATATTGATTTTATATTGATATAAAATTTTAACATGCATGTAATATTTATTTTTACCCGACTGAGGTAGTAATTTTTTTACATAAGCAAACAACAAATTGAGACTTCAATTTTGATGTTGAAAGAAAAGGACTCGGTGATAATCATATCTAAAAATGTTTCATTGTGTTGTAACAAACCTTAATATGGATGAAAGAAAGTTAAATAGGACTCTCATTCTTGGACGGAAAGAGTGTATACTTTTAGAAGTTTAAGAATAGTCAACTACATAGAGATAAGGCAGTCTAGGGGAATAAAATGAATTTTTAATAATCATTTTTAAGAGGGAAGGTTAATAAGATGTATCATGGCTTAAGAATTATATTATTAAGAAAGGAATACATATGACTGCTGTTTTAGTCACCCTTTTGATGGAATTTATGAGTCACTAGATATTTATGGTCAACAATCACTTCTGTGTGTCCACGCGCCTATGGGTCAGGGATCATAAGAATGTTGTTGGTCCAGCTAAAATAGAAGTGTGATGACTCAAGCTGAACAATGAAGGCAGCTATTTGTCTTTATTTTCTGAACATCTGTGAATATTTTACATGCATGTTTTATATCTAAATTGTGTGCTGAAAGTGCGTGCAACTTATGGTTTATTGCAGTATTACTATGAGCCAATGACTGGACACAAATTCCGATCTCTAAGAGAGGTAGAGAGGTACGTTAATGATGGAGTCTATACACCTAGACGACATAGATCAAAGACTTTGAAATTAGGCTATCATGGCTATCATGGTAAGGTGAGATTAAGACTTGGCCGCTTTTGCAGTTGAAGTTGAAGAAGTTGATTTGTCCTGCTAAGCTTTAACCATACTTATGTAACTTATTTTCTTATCAATCACAGAAATCAAATTACCGGAAGATGATTGTCTTGGGTGGACAGGTAAAAGCTATAACTTTTGATTGCATGAGAACAAAATTTAAATGGACAAAGAGGTTTTGGAGCTCATAAACAACTTTTCAGCAGTAACAATGACATGTTGAATCAAAGTTCTAATATGATTTTGATCATTCAAATTTTAATTTTTTTTTCTGCTATATCTTTTGGCCATACATTATAATGCTGACAGAAACTCTGAAATCTTCCCCCCACCTTATCATTTGTGTAACGTTTTGAAGTTAGTGTCTGATGTTAACCATCATTTAGACCAATTTTGATTCAATGACTCAAGTCAAGTCAAATCCATATTATTATTTTTTTTGCTAATTTAAGGTAACAATCTAATTTATAGGAAGGACTGGAAGGTAATTTAGGAGTTTCTAGATACTTGAGGTCAGTTTGCATATCCTCTGTAGCTAGAAAAATAAAGCAGCAAGCTGATATTCCCTCCACCGCGAAAAGAGAGTCCTAGTTTCTTTGTATTTAATGAAGAAAATGTTACAACAGACCTTTTCTAGGATGGATGTGGTATATTCTTATAACAATTTAGCTTTAGTTGTGAGTATGTATAAAGGCTGACATGTTCAGATACTTTCAGAAGTACCTTATAAGGGAAAGAATGTTGAAGTTATAACTTATGAGCCATTGAGGTGGATTCTTATTCTTGATGATTGCTGGTGCCACTGCAGATGTTGAGGCTTGATGAGGAGGAATCAAATCAGTATCACATGGCAATTGTGCCTGCTACAAACACCACATTCAACTCACCATACAAACTCCCTGATGGTTGGGTTGTTGAGGAGGGTACCTACCTCGTAGCCGTGGAGGCTGTATTGACAAGGTACTTGCATCTCTGTGAAACTATACTTTTTACCGTTGTTTTGTGCCTCCTTGAATTTGGTAAAGCAATCCTGTAAATAAATGCTGACAGCTCATTTTCTGCCCCATATCACTGTCTGTAACTTCAGAAGCACGGATTTCGTAAGTGGGATTTCTCAAAATATGTAGACCCTTTTTCTTCTGTATGTGTAGCTATTAGAGTGGTAAAGAAAGGGATTTCTTTTCTCTTCTAATGTCAGATCAGAAATAGTCTTTTACCCCTCGCAATCAAGCTTAGCTTTCCTGAAAAAGGATATTTGTCTTTACGGATTTCTTTACAAGGGCGTTGAGTTAGGTTTTTTTTTTATTATTTTAGTTTTTTGCTCAACACCTGTTAATATGATATGACCATAGGAAGTTGCATCACCATCTGTGTGCGTGAAGTATGAAGAGAGTTATGTGCTCAAAGTATTAGATTGCTTTGGGTAGTCATTTTAAATAAAGAACCAGCATCTGGGAGATCACCGAATGAAGAATGTTGGTGAGCCTCGCTGTGCATGGTGCAATACAGATATTAGAACATTCTCCGCAAACAAGTAAAATATTTGAAGGATAAACATCTACGACATATGAGATTCTCTTGCTTGAGTCAATGATATCAGATAAAGCAAATGAGTTCCACTATGTAAAAACACTACAAGTTTTCTAACAGACTTCCGCCATTTCAGTTTATATAATTAATAAAAAGATACCATAATTAATTAGGTAAAGGTACTTACCTTGAGATGTTAGACTTGATCCTTCAGTCCTACCAAGATTCCCTTTCTAAGATTGAATAAAGTATAGTTTGTGTGCTGGTACATGAAAATGATAGAATATAGATGGGAGCTAGAAAATCTGAATCACGGATTCACAATTTATCAGATTTTGTGAAAGGAGGCTTATATCCTCTTTCAGATATAATTAGTGTCATATTTCTGCCAGAGTAGTTAACCAAGAGATGTTTTGAAAGCACTAGAAATCAATTTGGAATGGTTATAGAAAGCTTTGTTGTCAGTTGGTGACACTGCAATATTTCATTTTCAGCTTTTTGGAAAAATGGACCTTCCCTCTTATTAAGCAAGTTCTAATTATTCCCTCTTACTAAGTTAGAGGTAAGGCTATCATTCAAAGGCCAGAGTTAATAATTCATACACTTGCATACTCCTCAGTCTCATCATATATTCTCTATTTCCTTATATTTTTCTCAGTAATTTCACTTATCCTTTTGTTATTGTTCTCT
The DNA here is from genome assembly GCA_034770075.1 of Aralia elata. Lineage (NCBI taxonomy): Eukaryota > Viridiplantae > Streptophyta > Magnoliopsida > Apiales > Araliaceae > Aralia > Aralia elata. The sequence goes on along the minus strand of JAVJAP010000376.1, from coordinate 99,657 downwards.
CTTTTAGTTTGTATACATGTGTGTATGTCTTTATATTTATGTTAAGATAAGTAAGATCGTGCCCCAAGGGTGCCTTTGGGTATGGAACCCCAAAGCTTTTCCTGAAGGAATTCAATTTCCAAATGCTCTATTGGTGCATCATCTGGTTTACCCTAATATTTTCCAAAATTATCGTAATCTTTTACAATATGTCACTGCAATGTGATCATTTGACTGAAAAATAAAGCTTACTGAAATGAAATGGTCAATGATAAAAATGCCACAGGCTAGAACTACTAGATTCTAGTTTAGGCCTTTGTAGCCTAAAAAGATAGCTGTGATTAAATGCAATATTGCATAAAGAAGCCTATTTCATTTGTGTTGCTGATAGAGTCAGGGTTACCATGGAACTATTATTGCCCTGCGCCCCGCGAACCGCGAACCGGGATCGTTCCGAATCATAAGACGAGAACTGTTTTGTATATTCCGCCATAGATAGCTGTCGGCATACCAGTCGATTAGCGTTCTAGGTAACCATGGATAGAGTTTACTATATGCAGACAGTCCAGGGTCTAGGATCTAGGGATGTCTGTCATGATAATGATTGTTTTGGTTTTTTTTTTTTGTTTTTTTTTTGGTTAACGACTTTCTTATGCTGTTCAAGCCTTAAACAGTAGAGTGCTAAAAAATTTGTACTATAAGTTAGAGACAAGTGATTTTGTTTTATTGTGCAGTATTACTATGAACCACGGACTGGGCGGAAGTTCCGATCCCTATTATCTGTTGACAGACACCTAGCAGAACTGAATGAAAATACAACACTATCAGAAGCACTAGCAGAACTGAGAGAATATAATATACCTCTATCCAAGGCTTTTAAAATAGGCAGTCATGTAAAGGTCAGCTCAAGAAATAACTCAAATGCCAGCTGAAAATCTAAACAATTTCATGACCCTTACTGATACTTTTTACCATAACTAATTGTTGGTTTGTCTTCAGAACTCTAGTTCATGGAAGACGAATATTCCTAGAGAGAAGGTGCAATCTTCAACATTTAACTCCCCACCGATGAAAATCAATTGGGTTATTGCTAGTCCTGGAGGGGATTCATGGAACCCTTTCATTGGCGGATCACTGGTTCCAGAATCTGTTAAGCAGCAATGGTCCAAAAGATTTATGCTATCCATCAATGACGGAAAATATGAAGCACCAAATTTCTGATGGCAAAGGTATTTGTATGCGTTAAAATTTCAATATCTATTGTGATTGTTGATGTTCTTGTTATAAGAGCACTTTATTAATTTTTAGTTCTGAGAAGGAATATTCTTGTCAATCCCTTGATCTGTATGTTAGTCTTGTAGACATAGTAAAATAAACGTTTTCCAGACGAATTGCATTCAAAATGGTGGATAACAGTATTTATGCCCTGTGGTAATGATTCCTCTAACATTATAACCTTTACCACAACGATGATGTAAGACATTTATTTGGAAATAAAATTAAAGAAGTGCATCACATGTGCCATTCAAAATAACTATCATACTTGCAGATTTTTAAGCCCAGGTGTATAGATGTATATGTATAGGAGTATTAAGCATTCACATAAAGAGCACTTTGTGCCTTCATTGGCTCTGTCATTGAAAGTTCAAATGATTCCCACGAGATGAAAAAAGGACAAATTACTTTATCTTAATCCATTATCGTTGATTTTGCAGCTGATGATGACTTAGCAGGAGAGGAATCCGTGGTGAGTTCATGATTAGAGGAGATTTATCTTAAGTTTCCAGTGAGGCTGAAGCAGGGTTAATTAGTTTAAATTGCTCTATGATCTTGTACATTCTTCAGACTATCTATTAGTATTATATGGATTTGGTTTTAAAACTCGTGTAAAATTTTCTCTTCCTCTTAAATTTATTTGTCCCCTTTCCCAACTTTAAATGTCTGTTACAAGCATGAAATTGAGTGAACATGTCTTTGTATGTCAGAGCTCAATTCCCTGCCAGCATATGATATACTGAAACATATAGTAATGGATTGTCTACTCCAGTGCCGGATAGGTCAAGCAATGGAGTAGACAAAAATCAATGTCTACTTTTTAATAGGAATTTGCAATCATATCACAAACGAAAATATTACTTCAATTCCAAAAGTATATATCATTTCCATGATTTATAAGCTGTACTTCTGATCAAAAATGGTACATACGACATAGCTGAAAACAAGAGATTTCCAAAAATCATGTGTACTCGCCCCTCTGCAACAAGATGCTGGTGGAATTGATCATGGGACAACTTGAATACAATTTCAACTTCAACTGCCTTCTCATATCCCAAATGAACTAAGCACAGCAAATCAGCAACTAAAATTAGATTCGAGGCACTTCCGTCATCCCTTGTGTGCATAATGAACACGAATGTTTCTGCCATCCAATAACTAAAATGGAGTATGACGATATCAGTAACAATATTGTACTTTGTAGAAAAGTACTAATACTTGTATACCAATACTTGTGCATACCTGTCCATCCATTTCCTCTAAAGCTTTGCTGGCTGTGTTCTCAGAAGTGAACTGCACGAATCCATATCCTTTTGATTTGCCGCTGACATGATCACATATGACTTTTACTGCGAAGTACAAGCAAGTTCATTTGCTTTACATAAAGAGCAACACAAGTCATTTGCTTTACATAAGAGCAACACAGAACCATAGAAATTCTGAAAGGGTCCTAAATTACCTTCAATTAGTTCACCGTGCTGCTCAAAGGCGTCCTTTAAAACAGTCTCATTGGTATCATAAGAAAGCCCTGAAACTACAGATTCCATTTCACTCGCAATATAATGTGATGTACAACTAAGAAGAAAGTTAGGCTCCACATTGTTAATATTTTACCAAAAACTTCTAGCATCCGGTAATCTTCTAAAAATCATAAAGAAGCGTATGAAAATTAGCACAGTTTAGTGAACAGCTCATCTCATTGTGAATATCCTTCAAAAATATGAGAAGCAATAAACTAATTTATACAGAAAAATAAATTTTCATTAGAAGAAAAGATCCACTAGCTAACAAGCCTGCAGGTGGGTGGGGCAGTGGGGTGGAGAGAAGCTCAAGGTTATTTCATGTAGTGCATAAGACATGTAGGTAAACACCTATGTAGATTGGCATAAGGAGGGGGGATGCCAAATCATTGAATCTCAACAAACTAAGTCGCATACACCAGAGGGTTAAAAATACACAGTAACATACCTTTAACATAAAATCAGTTTTCTATACTCATCAACATACACCAAGGAAATCAAAAAATTTATGGTTGCAACATAATTCGTAACTTAAAAAGTTAGAACCATAATATTCATCTCTGCCTTCTTTCTTCTTGGTAACTAATCATCAACAATGTTGTAAAGCCAAACTTAAAACACCAACAAGGCATAAATGTTTGTACACGGAGGAGTTTATGTATGGTATATCAATCAATACAGACACAAAGTTATGACATAGTACTAACTCAGCATCTTATTTTTACAGTGAATTGCATATAAATTTCCATTTGATTCTTTGCTACATCTATATAAATGCTGCTAAAGCATGTCAATGATAGTGAGAAACTGGGTCAATAAATTTTCATCAAATAAAAATAAAGGGAACTGCTATTTTTACAAGTAAATTTGTTATATGCACAAAGTCCAGACTCATGAGCAGGACTAAAAATTTTACTTGTAGAAGTAACAATTCCAAAATGAAAAATATTTCAAAAGTCCAGATATACAACAAGAAGCAACTAAAATAAATGATGATGATATCAGTAAAATTCGAAAAAGAATACATCAATAATGACAGTTTAGACCTCCAACGAACAATTTGCTGCAAGTGTGGCGACAAGTGAGCCATCTGGCACATAGAGATGTAGTGGAGAGACGAAGACCACCATTCCAACACTGCATTTTTGCATAAGCTTTAGAAGAGGAACCCCTTCAAATAAGGCTTCAATGGACCAAATTAAACACATCATAAGCACATTATTAATTTAAACTAAAAGAGAAAATAATAAACTTGTGAGAAAAATCATTTGAATTAGGAAAAATAAATCTGTAATTCCCTATCCTTGATTATGCATCATCTATGCCAACAATGTTAAATTCAATGAGTTCACTTACAATATTGATTTCATAATGCATAAAAACTAAACAAAAGGAAGGGGAGTCGAATCAAGAAAAATTGAAGCAACTATATGTGTTTGGTATAAATTTGAATAACAAACTAAACTAAGATGCAGCAATAAGAAAACAAATTGAAATGAAAATACTTGAAGATTTAAAAAGAGGAAGAAAAGACCCAGGCCGTTTACCGGAAGCTCACCGCCGTCACCGGTGGTTGTCGAATTCGGAGAGAGAGAGAGATGATTTTCTGTTCTTTACTGTATTAGTGACCTGTCTCTTCAGCATAAGGGGAGAGATGGTGTGTGTCGGCCCTTTTGGGTCCTCATGATGGGGGTAATAGTGTATTTATACTTTTACTAATGTAAAAATGGATGTTTTCAGTTTTATTCTTTGTGAATTTTTTTTTAACAAAATAAAATAATAAAATAGTTCAAAAATAAATAGATTCAGATGAAAAATTAATTTAAGTTAGTTTTTTTATATAAATAAATATAAATATAAAAATAATTTATGTGCATGTAATATGTTAATAGATATTAAGATTAATCTTATAAAAAATTAGAATCACTAAAAATATTTTTACCGTTAAAAATTTTAAAAAAAAATCAACTAGTGAAATTAATCAAAATATGTTAACAGATACGTGACGATATTAAGATCAACCTTATCAAAAATTAGGATCACTAAATATATTTTTATTGTTAAAAGGTTTTTAAAAAAAAATTCAACTAGCGAAATTTTGACAAAAATCCACATATTTATCAATTGGTGAAAAAAATACTGAATCACTTTTATTTTTGAATAATTATATTATTTAAAATTATAAATTAATTAATTTGTGTTAGTTTTGATTATATTATATATAAAATTAGAAATTTTAATTTGATGTATTAGAAGAAATTAGAAGATAAATATAACAAAGGGAAAAGAATTTGTACTATTAGTTTACATAGTATAAAAAAATCTGAAATATTTGAAATGGAGGACTATTGAAAGAACACCTTACGGGGCATATTTGACATTTGAATTCCACCACGTGTCCCACTCTTATTCGCTCCACCTACTTTCGCTGCTGTGTTTTGATGTATGACTATGATATTTAGCCTGATGAAATTGTAATTTCCTCTCCGTGTGCCTTTTCTTTTCCTTTCCTTTCCTTTCAAAAAAACAAGTCTTCAAGTTCAATCCTTCTCTCTATCTCCTCATTTTTCCATCTAAAATTCTCTCCCTCCAATCCTTTTGTGCAAATTCCTTCATTAGATCTTCCCCGATCACAGCTAGACGCCATGGTGAGTACTCTAACTTTTACTTCCCTTAGGACTGCTATTGAATACTCTCTACAACTGATCTATTTCTTATCTGCATATAAATGTATTTGTTTTGCTGTCTATGTTAGTGTTTGATCTATGATCCTTGTCGTTTTTGAGCAGAAACCTAGATTATTTTATCTGGATTGCGATCAAGTTGTTTTTATGTGATTTTCGTTTAGCTCATGGATCTAATTTCAGTGATTTGTTTGAACTTTTATATTTAATGGCTTTTAGTTATGTTAATTCCAGATTTTATTTTTTTTTAGTTTCTGATATTGTCTGTCCATTTTAGGAGTTTAATTTTATGTGAGGTAGAAATGAGCGGGGGCAAGTTGTAATGACTGATTTTTATTTATTCAAATCTACAAAGGGATCAGAATATTTAGTGTAAGTATATGTTGGGAAAAACACAGACTCTTGTTTATCATGTTTTGGTTACCATAGGGTAGTTTAGAATTGTAACCTGGATTGTCTACTTCATATTTTTTTGAAATTTGTAACATTTATTGTTGAGGTAGCTTAGAATTTAATTTGACAGGACTTTTAATGGAATTTAATCGTTTTTATGTATAAAAAAAAATATGTGGTTTAGTATGGATTGATAAACATAGTTTGGAATGTCTCAAAAAATAGATCAATGAAATGTATGCTAAGTTCTAGTTTTGACTTTTGAGTAAAGAAAAGTTGATTTGGATTAACTAATTGTCACTTCTTGAGTACTTGCATATGATCTTCTATTGGGTTTATTAGCAGCTCTGTAGTTAGGTATATATATCGAGCATGCTGAACAATGGTCCATGATAGTTAGCTCCTTTTGGGTTTGTCTACAAAATCATCCAATATATGCTATGCATAAGTTTGTGCTTGGGTGCTATAGCTTACACTAATGAAAATTGACTTTTATGAGCAATTTGAATAGTCTTCATTTTATGTTCTCCGTTCAAATCTCCTACGCTAGTGATGCTATGCTATAGCTAGTGTTTTTAGAGGCTCAAGGGCGGCTAAAGATTGGAAGTTCTTACTTCACCTCGAAGATGCTTTTGTTAAGGGCGAGAAACAGGAAAAATTTATGGCATCATATTCGATGATCTTTGTTTTTTCGATGCCCGACTAAAAGTTGATAAGATTCTTTTGCTATTTTACTACACGTCAACACACACATATTAGGGTTTCAAGGTGGATTGGGATTATCAAGGCGTTTATATATATAGACACACAGAGAGAGAGATATATTGGATTTACCTGATTTTGTTGATCTAGTTGTGCAAAAGTCTTGCTTGGTTGACCGTGTTTTTTTGGATAAGAGATTTTTGGTCTTTTCCTTTCTCGAATTCAGTAGAGTCGGCGGGTCGATAGTTCTTCTCATTTTTGTTTTTGAGAGATTTTTGGTCTTTTCCTTTTACTAGTTTTTTAATTAATTATTGTTACCAATAGCTTTTCTTTGATAAGAGTTTGCCATAATATTTTTATGGAGGCTGTCACAATTTAGGATTGTCCGGAGGTTGTATGTGGTTTCCATTTTGTATTTTTTTTCTCTGCATAAGTATATTTCATGTCCAATTTATAGGCCAATGCGGCATCAGGGATGGCTGTGCATGATGACTGCAAGCTAAAGTTTTTGGAGTTGAAAGCTAAAAGAACATTCCGCTTCATAGTATTTAAAATTGAGGAGGAGCAAAAGCAAGTCATTGTGGAGAAGCTTGGCGAGCCAGCACAAAGCTATGATGAATTCACTGCCAGCCTTCCTGTTGACGAGTGTCGTTACGCTGTCTATGACTACGACTTTGTGACGGCAGAGAACTGCCAAAAAAGCAGGATTTTCTTCATTGCATGGTAATATCATATTTTAAAAGTCAGTTTCTTTCAATAATGTTTGTATTTAATCTATAATGTAATTGTTGTTGGTTGTTTCCAATGTCTTTATTTTGCAAAGGTCCCCTGATACCGCGAGGGTTAGGAGCAAAATGATTTATGCCAGCTCCAAGGACAGATTCAAGAGGGAACTCGATGGTATTCAGGTAGAACTGCAAGCCACCGATCCAACAGAGATGGGACTTGATGTTTTCCAAAGCCGAGCCAATTAAATCAAATTCTGTTGGTCTGCAATGCTCAAGAGAGTGTCAATATTTTGTGGGGAATTGTTACCTTATCATGATATTATATTTGGTCTGTTGTTGGGTAGTGCATCTAAATCAAATTCAGTGATCTTGAGCATATTTTATGATTTGTTATGTGTGGCCATGAATTTGTCTGTCTTGGACTGGAGTGACTTTTGGTTTTTGTTTACCAACTTAAGAAATGGATGCTTGAAATTCTCTGTAGCTAAGTTGCTGCTTGGTTTTGTCTGGAATGTGATAAAATAATAATAATAATAATAATAATAATAATAATAATAATAATAATAATATATGCTAGATTTAAACGTTTGCAAATTTGGTAGATCACTATATCTTTTATACAGGTTGAGTTTTTTCACACAAGCTTATGGTTAAAAACTTGACTACTGAAGACCTGTCTGCAACAGATGAGACAAACTGCACATAAAACGGAATCATCAATCCTTAAGGGAGATATTGTTGATTGTGATAGGAGTCATCAGCCCCTAAAATATATGTTGTTCATAAAGATAAGCCTATCTTTTGTTAGCCATAAATGCGCAAACTGTTCAAGCATCATTAGGAGGCCAAAAATGACTTGTAGTATCACAGGCCTTGTAATGGCTTACACATTTGTGGATTGACCAGCAAACACAATTGCAGACTGATCAAAAAGAAATATTTTTAGCAATACTGAACAATGAAATATATAAATAAAATAGGGAAAAAGAATGGTTTACAACTCGGACAATAATGGACTCTGCATAGCGTGGTTTGCAGCAAAAGGTACTCCCTCCATCTCAAATTAATTGCTCAGTTTTAACTTTTTTAAGTCAAATTGACTATTTTTAGAATTAATAATTAAACATATATAAATATATTTCTAAAATTATAAAAATTGGGGTTAGTAATAAATTGTATATACTTTATTTTGGTTATAATCTCTTCACCTATATTTTAGCAAAAATAGTAAAAAGATGAGTTTTAAAAATGGTCAATTTGACTTTAAAAAGTCAAAACTAAGCAATTAATTTGGGACGGAGGGAGTATAATCTATTAATCTACTGTAACTACTGGAAGATTCACATTGCACAAGACAGAGTATACAATTTCATTTGTGATAGACTGTTATTATAACAGTTCAAAAAATATGCTTCAAATAAATCTACAGAAGCATTCAAGAATGCTATGTCTACAGTATAATTCATGTTCCTCTAACTAACTATTTATTTGGGGGTCTCTCTCGTGATGATTATACCCAACCTTAAGGCATATGCATATGGTACATTTTCATCAAGACTTTGCATGTTACAGAGATAGACTAATGTACAGAACCAAATGAGTTTCGGACGATCTCGCAAATGGCAATGATGAACCAAATGATTCACTGACCTTGAATCACCAGTCACCTCATTGTGGATCACGCTGATTAATTATTCACTTAGACCCGCAATTTAATTTGAACCTAGACGTCATTATCAATCTTGATTCCTTCAAGCATTACTAACCATCAGTTGATAGGACTGAACTCATTGAGCAAGTTCCATGAATGATAGAATAATGAATTGCCCGATTGGGCCTCAGACCTCTTCTTGTCATGTCATCGCGCAATTCAAAAGCCTTGGTCAGTTCCCCAGCAACACAACAGCCATGTATCAGAAACTCATATGCCAGAGTATCAGGCTGCAGACCCCTGTTGAGCATGGAGTCCCACAGTCTTATAGCTACCTCTAAATCACCACTTTTACAAAACTCATACATGATTGTTGAATAGCTTACACAATCTGGGAAAATATCATTATCTGTCATCTCTATCAAAATCTGGGATGCTTCCTGAGTTCTGCCCAACTTGCAGAAACCCCGAATAAGCATATTGTACGTAACAGTATTAGCGAGAAAACCTTTAAGCATTGCATTGTGCAGCTGGACAGCTTTCTCCATATACCCTTCTTTGGTAAGGTGGTCTAGGAAACAACCATAGGTAATGTGATTTGGAATGCAGCTGCTAACCAGCATTTCCTTGCACAGAATCTCAGCTTTATCCACAAACCCCGCCTTACATAAGCCATTTATAATCACAGTATATGTGACAATATTTGGGATGCATTCTTCATCAACCATTATATCCCAACATCCAAATTGCCTTCCTAAGATCTCCACCTTTACAGTGCGCATCAATGATACTAGTATATATTACGTTGTCAGGTCTGAATCCTTCATGATGCATTGCCTTTAAAATATTTGACAATCTTTTGGTATCATTCTGTCTCAGAGCTCCATAAATAAGTACAGCAATAACAGATGAGGTCCATGGCAATTCCTCTTTCGATCATCTCAGAGCAAGCATTCAATGCATCCTTTAACCTTCCTTCCTTGCAATAACCATGCAGAAGGGTGCTAAAACAAAACTCATTTAACTTCTTTTGCTCTTTATGAAGATCATCTACAAATTCTTTGGCTTCGGACACCCTACCCATCAAACATAGGCCACTTATTAGAGACCTATAAGTATATGCATCTGGTACAAGACCCTTCTCCACCATCTCATCAAGCAATGCGAAGGCTCTTACCGTGTTACCTTCCCTACAGTGTCCTTCAATCATAACATTATAAGTAACCTCATTTGGAACAACATTACTTAGCACCATTTCATCAAACAACTTACAAGCCTCAGCCATCATGTTTGCACGGCAAAGACCAGATATGAGTGCAGTAAAGGTATAAGTATTTGGTGCAATCCCTTTCCCCGTCATCTCATGATATAGCCTGAATGCATTGTGCATTTCTCTTTCCTTGCAGTATCCAGCTATCAAAGAGGTATAGGTTACAACACATGGAGCCAATCCCTGATTAATCATCTCACCAAAGAAGGACTGTGCTGTTCTCAATTTTCCCAAGTTGCAGTGCCCACTAATCAAAGAATTGTAGGGATACGCAGTTGCTTTTACTCCTGCAACTTTCATTCTACCAAAGAAGAGAAGTGCAGTATTCAGTTTCCCCCTTCTGCAAAAGGCATCAATGATAATCGAATAGGTTATGTCATTTGGATGCAACCCTTTTGGACCCATATCCCTGTAAAGTAACTCTGCTTCTTCCAACTTTCCATCTTTGCACAACGAATTGATTAAGGCATTATAAACAAACAAGTTAAGAACAACACCAACTCTCCCAACCATATTAACTAAGTCATAAGCAGCCACAACATCCCCATTCTTCCTTAACCCCTCAACAAGACTTGAAACAGCCGCCTCACTCGGAAGCAAACCTAAATCAACCATTTCATTCAATAATTCTCGAGCAATATTAAACTCTTTTAATTTACACAAACCCAAAACTAAAGTACAATAAGTAACCACGTCGGCTTTCAGTCCCTTGTGACTCAACAAATTCTTTACTTGAACAGCCTCATGAGCCCTCCGATTCTGGCAAAGCCCATGAATCAACACATTATATGTGATCACACCCACTTCACACCCATTTGATTCCATCCTACGAATCATTTCATTTACACGATCAAAATCCTTCAATTCACACAGACTCCGAATCACAGCATTGTATAAATAAGCATCGGGCCGAATGCCCAAACCTACAATCTCATCAAACAACGACAAAACCATATCAAACCGCCTAATTCTAATTAATCCATTCAAAACAGCACTAAAAGTCCTAACTTCCGGCTTTAATTTACATTCCTTCATGAGCTTCACAATCAAAACAGAATCTAATACTCTTCTGTTCGGCAAATAAGCTTGAACCAACAAATCAAACCCTAAACTCGAGGAAAAATCACAACATTTATACGAATTCATAAATGATTCAAAAAGCAGCCTAGGATCCGATGTACGCAGTAAAAGAGTTTGAAGAATTGACGAAGCGGGCCAGAAGAGATTGGAGTGAACAAGGGAGTGGATCAATATGCAAAACGACGCCGTGGAGTGTGTGAAGTTCTTGTGAAGGCCTAAGAAATTAAAGAAACGTAAAGCTAATCTGGAGTCATCTAGGGTTTGCATTAAAACCTTTTCAACATGGTGTGGCTTCAAGTTGTTTGATATGAATGTGTTGTTGAATGCGATTTTCCAGCTCTGTTTGCCGCGAACGACGTCGTTGAGGATTGTGATGAATTTTTCGTCATTATCAATGGGGTCTTCAATGGTGGATGATGAGGTAGAGATGAAGATGGGTTTGAATTTGGAATTAGGGGTTAAGAGAGGTTGATGGGGACGAAGGAGCTTCTTCATTTGGGCTGTTTCAAATGAATTTGGAAATGATGGATGGTTGGTTCAGTGGGGATTGGGGAGTGAAGGGGGAGAGTTGGAGGGTTCTGTTTGGCTGCATGCACTAGACTAATTTGGTCTTGAACTGAACTTGCCATGTTCTGGTTTAGATTGTGTCTATACCTGATTTTTGGACAAATGTGTTTTTTTTGTCATCAATTATTACTACTCGCATCTGCTGTTATACGTGTAAAAACGTGTTGGCCACATGGAATTAGCGCGATAATAAAATAATTTTTTTATAAAATTTAGAAGTTTAAATAAAACAATAAAAAATTTAAAAATTAAAAGAGACAAAATAGTACTCCATATATATAAAAGGAAAAAAAAGTTATTATTAGTTTGTGACATAAAGATACTAAGGGTGTTTGATAAAATTGAATGAAATACTTTTGAATATTTAAGTAATTTAAATGAGTTGAATGAAGCAGAATTCTGAATACTGAATGAAAAAAATTGTTTGATAATTGACATGTCTAAAACATCTTAATAACATATTTTTATTATTTTACCCCTCTGAAAAATTTAAAATTGTTGTAAATTTATTTAATATTACTTAATATTGTAAAAAAAAATTAAATATTAAATACTTCATTCAGCAGTCATTCAGCCTATTTAGCCAAAAAAATTACACTAAACTATTAAGCCCAAAAATCTGACTGATTCAGCCAGTCAGACAATTTTTATTTAAAACAAATGCACTGAATAGCTGACTGATTCAACCATTCAACTCTAAACAAAAACTTCCTAAGTAATCTCAGCTACTTAGACAACTTTATAATATAAATAGATTATTGTTAAAAGTTTAAAACTTTTAAATGTCCCTCGTATACCTCGCAAAAAAAGTGGGTTTAAGCCCATTTTAGTTCACTTCAATAATGTATAAGCGAAAAATAGAATTAATCTGCTGAACATAATCGACTATATTTTTAAAAGTATGCTTGATCTTATTCTTATTTTAATTTATGAATTTGACAATTATTGATATTTTTTAAATGATATAATACGCTATTAAAAATTTGAATATTGTTACTTGTATGATTATTTGCATATTAATCACGAACTATATTTTCAATTTTCTATTTGTTCATGTTCTTCTCGAAGAACTCTTTAATAGTTTAGGTAGCGTTTGATAAAATTGTGTAATAAGAGTTTATTAAAATAGAGGCTTCGTATAAAATAGAAACTCTTTTTAAAATAGAGTTATATGTAAAAACAAGTTATTTGATAATTAATTTGTATAATATATCTGAATACAATATTTTACTATTTTATCCTTAAATCAGTTTATACAAACTTAGAGCGAGGATAATAATATAATAAAATATTAAATAATTAATTCAAATAAAATCACTAACAATGTATAATTAATACAATATTTCAAGTATGTTAGGTCCAAAATCACAAAAGAGATCTAGAAAGGGGGTTAATAGATGCTTTTTAAATTCTTTTTAAAGTTTTACCAAATAATTAAACAAACTAATTAAGAGTATTTGCAGCAGAGTAAGTTAATTGAAAACCCCTTCAAAGATTATAAGAAAAATGCTTGATTGTGAATTTAGCGTAAAACGTAGAGTAAGCCACGGAAACGTAAAGTGTAGAAATTTAAAGACATAAAGTAAATGAGACAAGAATTTAAAGAGATTTGAAGCACAAAAGTCTCATAATCGTCTCTTCTATTTTGAGAGTAGGGATGATCCACTAAGGATGTGTGATTACACAAATCACAGTTCACTAAAAACTATTACAACTAAAATTCACAAAAAAGCTAGCAAGTCACAAAGACTTGGTACAAAATAAATCACTAAGATCTTCACAAAGTCACTGAGTAAAAGTGTGTTTTGAGTACCTACTAAGTTGCAATGGAAGCTCGATCGAGAGACTTAGCACTAGAAACAAATATCTCAAATTATAGAGTTGGAGCTTAAAGCTTGGTCTTTTAGAGTACTTGAATTCAAATGTTTTTCAATAGTCTTCAAGTGTTCTTTGACTTTGAAGTGATTCTACCACAAGCAATCACTTTTAAAATCGTACTATTTGGTGTAGCAAACGACGCATGTCTTAGGCGTTGTGAAGCTAGCTGTTGAAAAAAGTTGACTTGTCTCATTTGTCTTTATTGCTGACTCATAACGGATAAGATTAACCTTGGAACTTAGAGTTCACTGACCCGCCACTATTTGTTAGACTGATACACTATATGAAGAAAGTATTTTGCTTACAATCGTAGAGTTAGTTTATGAATCGTTTAGTGACCTTACTAAACGATGTCTGCTATACGATCTTTTAGTGACTTCTGTGAGATTACTCTACGTATTTCTTTAGCTAAACGATCTTAAAACTCTCTTTGAGTAGTCTTTTAACTAGACGATCTTCTTCATAACTCTGCAATCTTAGAGTTTTTCAGCTTTTAACAAAATAATTTTTCACAAGTCTTCTGCTAGTTTTCAGTTAGTCTTTAGTACTATGAAATTCTATGCAATGACTCTACGATCTTGGATCTACCTAACAAGTTAGATCCTTAACAAAGTCTTTTTACATATATTTTTCATAAGAACTGTACAAAACTTATCTTCACAATTATACTTTAAATTGTCATCATCAAATCACATAGGGCAATAAAAAATACAAGTACTAACAAAGTCTAATATAATATAATAATAATTACAATAATTTTACATAATTACTATAAAATATGGCGACGGTGGTGGTGATAGGGGGTGATTAGTGGTGGTGGGTGGTGAGTTGTGATGGTGAAGGTGGCGGGTGGTGGTGAGTGATGGCAAGTCCCTGTGCAAAATAGAGAATGTCAAAAAGAGATAAAAAGAGAGTATCAAACTGTCCCTTAGTCTTTTCCTTTTAACAATTCTTTGATCTCCTATTGGTTTCCTAATTATCTTTGCATCAACTCGATCTCCATATTCTTTTTTCCTTTTGTTTTTGTATAAGCGTTAGAGATTTAGTAGTGTTTGAATATTAAAGTGAAGCTCGTCAACTTGTGCAGCTAAAAACATTAATAAAAATTGTCATAATAGTATGATTAAAGCGTGAAAAACCCGATGATTGACGATTCTTGAGAAGAACTTCCTTAAATAACCTGTTTGATCCCGAGCTCTTTTATGCGGACATGATAATTGAACATAAACTCTTTACAATTTTATCTATTTGTATTTTGACCTCCTATTTTTTATAATAAAGAGTAAAAATATAAATAGATAAAATTATAAAAAACTCATGTCCGCATAGAGTTTTTGGTTTAATCCCTATATCAGAAAATAGGGATGTCCCTTTTTGATTCTTGTTGCTTTGGAATTGGGAATTTTTTTTATGGCAAATGACATCATTATGTAATAATTATTTTAAAGCTATTTCATCTAGTTTTCTATACACTTCACTCTGACATGTATGTATCTACTTTTTCCTTTGATATCAATCAATTTTTTTTCTAAGATTTGTGATAGGAGAACCTTGAATATCATTGACAAATGCAATTGATTTATTAATTTCATCCACCTTATCAGAATTGTCCGTATTTGTTCTAAAAAGAACTGGGTACAATGATATCTTTAAAATCTTAAAATTTGTTCATCCAATTTGGGATACAGTGCAAGAAAATGGATACTCAATAATCAGTACATAAAGTAAAATCAGTGCATTTAGTTAGTGGCGGCAATCGTAGTCGTGTGTTAAACGAATTCGTATACTGTCAAGTTATAAATATTATACTAAGTATGTTAATATTAATAATATTTATTTAATTATTCGTGTCAAGATGCTCAACAAGAACTTGTTTATTAATCGTGTTAACGTGTCGACCCATTTAACCTGCTTACTACATAAATTGAAATTTTAAATAAATAAATAAATAACATTCAGTTATTTATTGAATAATAATATAATTTATTCATCATAATGATATTTATTTAACAAAATGTAAAATTATATGATTAAAATGTAATTAGGAAAACCAAAACTCAATATTTAAGGTAAATTATAACATTAAATCATATTTATTTTAAAATTATTTTAAATAAATGTGTCTAATCGTGTCAATCCGTTAATTATACGTGTTTGATCCATTTAAATTTTGTATTGAACGTGTTGACATGTTTATGACACAGAAACTATTTATTTTCAACACTAACCATCTTAATTTATGTCGTGTGTTCATGTCAGGTTACTATGTTGACAAATACGTGACAAATTTAAATTGCGATCAATGTAAAAATTTATGCGATAATATAAAATAAATTAAAGTAAAATATTTAATTTCTACCTATCCAATATATACACATAAATTATAATTATAATTTAACTGAAAGTTTCATAATATATATAACCGGACACGTCGTTTCAAAAATCACCACCCCTACATTTAGTGGGAACCGATTACAAACTCAAACTTTCGAGTTCGTTCCCGCAAAAAATAACCGATAAGTGCTTATCAATAAATAAAATAACCAATAAGTGCTTGTCACGTGTAACTACAAGCCCCAAAGCTGCCTCAATCTTAGCCGTCAATATTCACTTTCAAACTCTCAAAAAATCAACGGCCTCCCATTACGACAGCTCAGCAATCCGCGACCGTTTTCATTCACCCAATCACACCAGTTTAGAAACAGTATAAAACCAAAACAAACACTGCCCCTTTCTTCATCTGAGAATCCCCTTGACTATCGCTTTACAAAATATTTTCTCCCTCTCTCCATTTCATTACTCCCCAAATGGCTCCCAAGCAAGAGAAAAAGCCCGCCGAGAAGAAACCCGCCGACGAGAAGAAAACCACCGTCGCCGAGAAAGCTCCGGCGGAGAAAAAACCCAAGGCCGGAAAGAAGCTGCCGAAGGAAGGTGGATCGGCAGCCGGAGACAAGAAGAAGAAGAGAGTGAAGAAGAGCGTGGAAACCTACAAGATCTACATCTTCAAGGTGCTGAAGCAGGTCCATCCCGATATCGGAATCTCAAGCAAGGCCATGGGAATCATGAACAGTTTCATCAACGATATATTTGAGAAGCTCGCTCAGGAATCTTCTCGGCTTGCGAGGTACAACAAGAAGCCAACAATAACGTCGAGGGAGATTCAGACTGCGGTGAGACTTGTGCTTCCTGGCGAATTGGCCAAACACGCCGTATCTGAGGGGACTAAGGCGGTTACCAAGTTTACCAGCTCTTAAAATAAGGGTTTGGAGTTTTTTTCTTCTGAAATTTGGTGTAGAATTTAGGTATTAACTCATCCTTGTTTCTTTTGGCGTGTGTTTTGATCTGATGTAACTATTAGTACGACATTAATGATTGATATTGGGTTTTCCTCCTGGTGTTATTATATGAATTTAGAATGTTTATTACTTCTTAGTGGAAATGTGATTGCTATACTTAGCTATTTAATTTTGGTGCTATTCTCTTCGCCCAGAATATTTTTTTTTCAGGATAAAAAATTATAAATTCATTTTTATGTTACGGAGTTGTGGCATTTATAATTGCTCAGATGGTCACTTAGATATTTGATGGCCACTTAGATATTTCAATATCTTAGGATATGTTTTTGACTTTGTGATTTGACATATTTTTTTTATTTTTTTTTGCTTTAGGCTTTTGGTTTTTTATATATGACCTGTAGCTAGTTAACTGTTTTGGATTGCATAAGGTATGTGAAAGAAATATTATGTGATTTTTATTTTTGTGTGGAGATCTTGGCATTTTTTACATTTGAGACATGTTAATGCTGAGTATTCTTGATGTTCACTAGTTATTGTAACATTATTGAACAGGTGTTTCTTACTGCTTTGGGATGTAGATTGTAAAATCAATTGCTTTGGTGATTGCATTTGGTAACACCAAAAAGTTCTGGGGATTTGAGAAGAATCTTAGTTTTGGTTTGGTATTTTGTATATGCATAAGTAACAATGATGCAAAATTTTATCACGTGTAATGTTTGAGTACTATATGTTTGTTCTTAGTATTGTGTTGGTGTGATGACTTGATGTGCGCTAAGCATATATGCAATATATGCAGTATCTGGACCAGGGTATTGTGTGGTGCCTTCTTTTCCGTAATTATCTTTTTTGTTTGATATTTCTGTCTTAATTGCTGTAATGAATGTGCTGTTTATTTCATACGGTCATGATAACTTGAGCTTTTTGCATATAGAGTTTTTGGTTAAATTTTAAAATATTTCCACCCTGTTTTAATTTATTATAGGTTTCATTAAAGGATTTAGGTAGGGGTGTTCATCCTACCGGACCGTACCGAACCGGACCGGTTACCGAATATACCTGATGTTTTAATTTATTATAGGTTTCATTAAAGGATTTAGGTAGGGGTGTTCATCGGTAAATAATCGGCCCGTACCGGATCGTACCGAACCGGACCGGTTACCGAATATACTTAAAAATGAATATCGGTACCGATTGGACTGATATCCCAAACCGGTTATCCGGTCCGGTACCGGTTTGGTATTGGTTTTTAACTTATATTATACCGGTTATTTACTTACCTTTTCTAAACTCAATTCCCAACCCACCAAACCCAAAGCCTCCACCTCTGATTTGCTCTCTTTTTTTGGGCACACCTCAACAAGCCTCTTCCATCAATACCCATGAAGTCGAGCAGCTCCGATCTTGCTTCAAATTTCTAGTCTCTTTTTCTCCGACCCAATTTGGCCCCGAGCCCGTAGCCCGTTCAGCTCAATGCACACTGGGTTCTTGGCCGGATTTTAGCCTTTTAGGAAAAAGGAATAGAATGAACTTGTTTGGTGGCTGCCGACGCCGGTGTTGGAGCTCGCTCGGCTTGCCGTTGATTTCGACGGTGATCCAACGACTATTCAGCGTATCCTTGATCCCACCATTATTATTTATTCCTGTGGGTTTGCTATATGTATATATATGTTGTGCTTTGTTTGTAATTATGCATTTGCAGTGGCTTCTAATTGTGGCTGTGAATTCACTATATTATCTCTGATTGTGTATACAGACGAGAGATCTGAGTTTTGATTTGGGATAAAGTGATAAGCTGATAGAGCCTTATGAAGTTACAATTAGGAAATAAAAAGTTTTATTTAATTAACCGGTACAATCGGTTCGGTACGGTATGTACCGGACCCACAAAGTAACTTCCTGACCCCGGTCTCGAATAAACGGTAACTATTGGTTGACTGTATTGATACCGAACCGGGTTTATTTTGTCCCGAACCGGTCGGTTCGAACCGGTTCGGTTACCGAAAAAACCGAATGAAATGGTCACCCCTAGATTTAGGAACCCTTTCTAAAGGGTAACATTGTAAAATGCTTTTGAGAAAGGTTTGTCAAGGATACTAAGGAGATTCAGATTGTGGTGACTGGTGAGACTTCTGAATCCCTGTGAATTGGCCAAGCATGCTGTTTTTGACCACTAAGGTTGCTACCAACTCTTGAAATTAGGGTCAGTGTTCTTTTTAGATGAAAATGGGGTCAGGTTTTCTTCACTGTACAATCAAGTATCGATTCATATATGTTTTGTTATGTATGACCTGCTGCAAGTATTATTTTTACATCAATGAATGCCATCATTTACCTATGGCTTTAATATGCACATTTAGAATTTTAATGTGTTTTGAGGCGTGGAATGTTATTACCATGCTTTTTCAATGTTATAACAAGGAACAAGCTATAAAGCACTAGGTCCAATACCTTTGATGCTATGTTTATTTTTGTTTTTAATTTATATTTTAATTTGTTTATTGATTAGGATTAGTTTAGCTTCTTCGTTATATTTTGATAGTTTATTTTCTGGTGTGAGCTTTTTGTTTTTAGTTGTAGACAATGATTTTGTTCGGACTTGGACGTGTTTGTGTTTGATTACATAACCTGAGTGAAAGAAATTTTAAAACGTGAAGCTTGGTGTGGAGATCTTGACTTTTTAATGCTTCTGTACGAGTATCCTGATAATTATCTGCTATTGTTTAATGTTCAATAAGTTTTTATTATGGGTTTTGGGTGTAGACAATAAACTGTGTTGCTTTGGGCAATTGCAGATGGTGATATTAAATAGTTCTGGGGATATGAAAGCAGAAACTGCTTCAGCTTGGTAAATTGTTTTGATATAAGCAACATTATCTGGTGCAAAATATTACTGAGGGTCAGTTCCATGTTCCAATACTATATGTTTGGTTTTGATATTGTGTCCTGTTGATGACTTTTGATGTTTAGTGGATCATGTATGGCACTATGCAGTATCTGGGGCAGGGTATGCTGTTGGTGCCTTTTAAATTGTTGTTAATTTCCCCTCCTTCGTGTTTGATACTCCTTCCATTCAAAAATATAAGAGCAATTGTGACCTTTTGAAGTCAATTTAAGGCATTTCAAATTCAAAAAATCGATGTGATTCACTTAATAAAATCTTATAATTACTAGTGGGTTTTGACAGTTTACACTTTGCAATATTCTTAAATGTATTTACCACAATTAAATTAATTTACATTTTACAGTATAGTATCGTAATTATATTGATTATAATTAATTAATTCTTAATAATTTGGAATTTAAATATGTTTAAAATTGACTTTAGGAAATATCTCTTGTATTTGGAGACGGAGGGAGCATTTTTGTTTCTTATAGTGCTGTAACTATCACATACCCAGAGTGAGCCCCAGGGTATAGTATGGTGCCTTACAGAAAATGGTGCCTTATTTTTTTTTTTCTGTGATTAGTTATCACAGGGTTGCCGGGAAATTAGTTGATCAGGTTCATAAATTAAACTTTTTTATATAGAGGGGTTTTTTTTTTTGAAAAGAGTTTACCTCCTTGGAACTTGCCAAAGGATTGCTTAGTGTTAACGCCAAGATTTGACCACGCGCTTCAATCACCAAGAACGCGTCAATCCTGCACAATAACGAGACCACACTCAGAGTTCCGGGCGGTTTGGGCCGCCGGGGGATAGCTCAGACACGAGAATTAGTATAGGATGTCTCAAAGTTTAACAATGGAGGTGCATAGTTTTAATGCTGTAAAAGATTGGTTACCCGTGAAATGAGACTTGAGCCTTGTATTTATAGTGTTTACCCGACTGACGTCACGTCACGCCTTTGGGAACAACAATTTGATGATGTCAAATTATGTACTGACATATACTCCAGTTGCTTAATCTATCCCCCACGTGGAGATGTCCCCTCTTGGCAAACCACCGCCTCCCACATCATCTGGGCCCAATAATTCCTCCTCCGGCCCAATCATCTTATGTGACCCAATAAATAATACTCCAGCCCTTTATAGTATTTGGGCCTAATAAAACACACCCTAACACTTAGTATTCAAAAGTACATGTTAAAGGATAGGTTGGTAAGCAACGAAGTCATAGCAAGTTACTCCTTAAAGATTATCTTTGCTATTTTTGGTATTCCGTGGTAATTTCAATTAAGCACAAATGTAGATGGTTAATTAGTTTTTACCTAATAGAAATTTGAACCTTATTGAGATTCCTAGATATCGATTCTAGGTGGTCAGATTTTCATTTAATGGAGACAGATGTGTATTGTCTGATTTTAGTTTATTACCACGTGTAGTCAACTAGTCATAGACATAATTTTAGGAAAGGTTCATCAAACAAAAAAACATTAGTACTATCAGTTCATGTCTTATCTAGTTATGTGAGGAATAAGGTCCTACATTATAGTTCATATCTCATGTAAAGAAAGCATAATGTATTATTTTGCACTGCGTGTGTTTAGTACTCCCTCCGTCCCAGGATAAAAGTCCTGGTTGACTTTTTGCGCATATTAAGAAAGAAGATAAAATGACAAAATTGTCCATATTTAAATTCTCATTTAATTACATAGTTTTTTGCACATGACTAGTGATACTCCATAAATATGCATAGGGAAAGAAATATGACAATTAATACTAAGGGTATTATGGACAAATTATTATAAAAAATAGATTATTTAAGGTAAATAGACATTTAACTTGGGACTATCTAAAATAGTAATAAGGACTTTTATCTTGGGACGGAGGGAGTATGATATTATGTATAACAACAGTAAGCAGTCAACTTATTCTTGATCTCATGAATGAACACCTCGTGTGATAGAATTAGAAAAGTGGTTTATAAGTTATAATGTTGTAGGCTTATGAATTGCCCCTATTGACTTGGATAAATCAAAGATATGTTCTCTTTCCCATTTAGATGGATAGTTCGTCATATATATTTGATATTCTGGTTCTACTTATCGTACAAAAAAAAAATATAAGGCTGACATATGTTGACTTTAGATTTCATTTTTTTGTGGAAGTGAGCTAGTGCGTTCATGAGCCCATCCTAAAGTTTCAATCGATTCTTGCCAATAGCCACGCTAGCTAGGAAATTAAGAACATACTAGCCCAAACAAGATGTCATAATTTCACACCACCTATGAAAGAATGGCTCTCAAAATAAAAGGTTTGGTATTTACTCTAAAACCTAGTGTATGAAAGAATGGCTTTCAAAATAAAAGGTTAGGATCAACATGTAATTGTGGATGTGTATGGTTCTGGGGAGGAGGTAGTTATGCCAGCTTGATGTTTTGTAGGCAGATGTCCAGTATCAGAAACAGTTTGGTCTTATGACTAAACTTGCTAAATCTATCCAAGAACAAGACTAATTGCCACTTGGTCACACACATAAATATAAAATGGAAAGGTCACATCACCAAGTAAGAGGTGGGTGTTGCCCGACAATTTGGAGGATCTTTAAAGGTTGGCTGGTCCTTGGTACCACATTCTTTCTTTCTTTCTTTCACAAAATTAGAGGTTTCCCAAGTACTACACTACCACAACTTTCTTTTGCCTTTTTAATCTTTTGTTATTCCTGTGCACATAATTATATTTAGTTTGCTTTTACAAGGAAAATAAGAATGCAAATTTATGAGAAAATTTCAATGAGATATGGTTATATATTATTTGAAGAAATAATAATAGCAGAAATTGTGTTCTCGGATGGTGATATGGGTGGGTTTAAGCAATTTGGGGTTCTCTCTCTCTCATCTTCACGGTAAAAGAATAATTCTACACACACAGACACAAATACATACATTAAAATTTTAATACCAAAAATATAATTCATGATACAATGTAAATAGTCTTAAGTAAACAAAAAAGTTATATACTAATACTATATGGTAATTTAAGATATATATATATATATATATATATATATATATATATATATATAAAAATTAATTCTTATACTTTAGTTGATAGTGTTCGTATATAAAATATTATGGTATTAAGTATAGTACATAATAGTTACTCCCTCCGTCCCAAATTAATTGCTTAGTTTTGACTTTTTTAAGTTAAATTGACTATTTTTAGAATTAATAATTAAGCATATATAAATATATTTCTAAAATTATAAAAATTGGGGTTAGTAATAAATTGTATATACTTTCTTTTGGTTATAATCTCTTCACCTATATTTTAGCAAAAATAGTAAAAAGATTAGTTTTAAAAATGGTCAATTTGACTTTAAAAAGTCAAAATTGAGTAATTAATTTGGGACGAAGGGAGTATAATATTTTCAACTCTTTTCTTAAGAAAGCTGCAGAAGTTTCCCTAGAAGAATCTAAAAAACTCCATGAATTTAGAATCGGGAGATTCGCAAACCTACAGAAGAGTCGAAGACTTACAAATACGAGTGCGAGGATGTCATACGAGAATACAACGTTTCCTAAATCTTAAAAGATGAAAATTTTTGTACATATTTTATTGTTAAATATATACATATTTATGCGTAGAATTCTATATATGATATAACATTCTACAAAATAAATGATACTAGAGAAAAAACAACAAACATACAACTAGTTAGGGTTATAAACGAATCCTTGATGAGCTCAGAGTTCCCAAAAAAAGTTAAACGAGTCAAGTTATTGAACGAGCCCAGATGTGGTGTTCGAGCCCAAATGTGAGTTTTGCTTAATCATGTCGAGCTTGAGTTTCTTTATTAACAATAAAAAATTATTACTTTAATTATTATCATTATATAATAAAAATACTAAAATTTATTTTTATTAAAATTATAATAAACACTATTAAACGAGTTGAATTTATGCGAGTTAAACCTTAATAAGTCAAGGAGGTCAGGGAGTAACCCGAGCTCAATCAACTCGTTTATGTTCATGAACAAAAAAAAAACTTATTCGACCTCGACTTGTTAAGCAAACTCGAGTCATGTTGAGTCTTGTTCGTGAGCAGCTCGGTTCGTTTATAACCCTACATCCATGTTGATCCAACAAACCACACGTATTTCTATAAACACGAAGTCATAAACAATAACAAAAATAACCATAGATAATTCATAATACATAAAGTTGGGAATTACAACGTCTCACGATATAGAAAAATAAGAAATTGAGAATTTAGAATACAATCACACAACACAAGAATTATAGTGAAAACTCCAAAACCGGATAAAAAACCACTTTCGTTGCCAAAGACAACCAGAGAAAATTTACTATGCGAATAATATTACAAACACTCACACTCTCAGAAATTTCCTCACATCCACTCAAGAAAGATAATTCTTCCCAAGAGAATTTTCCTAAACAAAATTCTCTAATTAATACCTCTTATCTCTCTACCTTGAATATCTCTGTCCACCCTCTCCCGGATGGGATCCTACTGCCTAAGATAGTTTCCTTAGAATGAGTTAGCAATATATATATATATATATATATATATATATATATATATAGAACGGATCAAGAGCATACCCTCTTAAATGACATACCAAACATACTCCCTTTAGCGACGGACCGGGCGACGGTTTGGTCCGTCGCCATAGATCCGGTCCGTCGCTATAGGTCCGGTCTGTCGCTATAGCTTTTAGCGACGGACCCCATATAGCGACGGACCCGTCGCTAAAAGCTATAGCGACGGACCGAATCTATGGCGACGGACCAAATCGTCGCCCGGTCCGTCGCTAAAGGGAGTATGCTTGGTATGTCATTTAAGAAGGTATGCTCTTAAAATACACTCTCTATATATATATATAGCATCCAAAAAATTTCTCTCCTGCACATGCATAATCAATCCGCCCATTTCCTCCTTAGCCTACTCCTTATGACTACTATATATTATATACAAATATATATAATACATGCTCATGTCTTCAGGCCATTTCCTTGTGCCCCATATGTTGCACAAATTTTCAAATTCTTGCCATAATTCATGTCACATGCTATACACCTAACATTCCACTAACACTAACCTTTTCCATGAAACATGTTTCTCATAAATATTATCTATTGCATTATTTAATTTTAACCAATATTCAACACATAAATCATAAAGGAAAAGAGAATCCTAAATAATCCCCCAGAATCGGAGTTCCAGTGCGGGGATATGGGGATAATGAAGTCCCTGATTCCCAGCTTCTAAGCTTGTAAAAGTTAGGTCATTGGAATTATATCGAGTTTAAAATTATTTAGGATTCTTAATTAGTTAACTACCAATTATTTACTTAATCTTACTGGAGTTACTAATGTATGGTAGCTCTCCTCAGATTTGGATTTTAATTTTCTATTTCCAATGAAAGAAAGGAACTTTTCTATTTTTTATTTTTTATTTATGGAAAATGATATGTATTGCGAAAGTTTATGTCGACTTTTTAATTGCCTAGTTACGTGAATAAATATTAATAATAACCTTTTTGAGAAGATCTGTAATAAATGGAGCCCTCCTATAGTTCCTATCATAAACTTCACAATTGTCATTCAATAGTTAAAGGTTGGTTGGTCCACTACAAATTAGTTAGGTTTGCTAGTAGTAACATACCATGTAATTTGGAAGTCCGTAAATTTTGAAGTGATTTTGCACCAGTCCAATCCCTATAAATGCTTCATTGAAGTTTCAGAGTACAATAGAGCAGTAGCCATAGCGACTGAATGGAAATAGCAATGGAACAAGTTCTGTTTCCTTGTGCATCCACTATTTTGCTTCTCTTTGCCTTTGGCCTGCTTATACGCATCTTTAGTGATCATTTCCTGAAGGTTAAAATTCTTCGAGTAAAGCTCCAAAAGCAAGGAATTAGTGGCCCAAAGCCCACTAGTATAATTTTAGGAAACATTCCAGAAATAAAGAAGATCAAGCAAGAGATAGCAGGCAATAATTCGAATGAGCCCCCGTCAATTGTCGAATTTTCTTCCATTGTTTTTCCACACATCAAGCAATGGGTGAAGCAATATGGTATTTATATATTATGCATTTTGTTAAATACATATGTTTAATATTAATCTACATGCAAGATACACTGATGAATGATGATATAGGTTTCTGTAACACTTCTATGCTGCTCATTTTTCTGTTGGTTGATGTTAGTGATGTGCTCAGTACTAATTTATTCGCCAGGCAAAACTTTCACGTTTGCACTTGGGTGGGTACAGATTTTGTATGTCGCAGATCCTGAGTTGGTGAGAGAATTTAATCTATGCAAGTCACTGGACTTGGGTAAGCCTGCTTATTTGCAGAAGGAGCGTGGGCCTCTATTAGGAAAAGGTCTTATTACAGCAAATGGTGAAATGTGGTCTCACGAAAGAAAAACGATTACTCCTACT
This sequence comes from Aralia elata, assembly GCA_034770075.1. Taxonomy (NCBI): domain Eukaryota; kingdom Viridiplantae; phylum Streptophyta; class Magnoliopsida; order Apiales; family Araliaceae; genus Aralia; species Aralia elata. The sequence continues at coordinate 73,290 of JAVJAP010000376.1, read as the reverse complement.
CTCTACATAGACAAAGTTAAGGTATACATTCGATTCAAGAGAAACTACTTTTTATATATAGACCTGTTTCCTATCCTTTCAATATTTGTATTTATATTAGTGTAATAACTGATTGGCATGCAGAATATGATGGAGTTAATGCTCGAGTCCGGGAACTCACTAGTAAAATCATGGGCGAGTATGGTTTTAAGTGAAGGCGGGACTGCAGACATTAGAGTGGACGAATATGTCAGGAAATTTTCATGTCATATATTCTCTAGCATCATGTTTGGGAGAAACTATCCTACAGAAACAGGCTTATTTCAGAAATGTAGGGCTCTTCTCAAGGCCTCCGCATCACCAACCATACTCGATGGGCGTCCGTTTTATAGGTGAGGTACCCCTAATTACCTTACTTTTTTTCCTTTAAAATTCTTTTAATCTTTTCTTCAACTTCGACAGTTATACTTGACCTTTACAATCATTTCTCAACTCCTAATTCTTCATCATTGTCATGCTTTCTTATTTAGATAAGATATATTAGTAACCAATCCTTGTAGGCCTTGCATTTAATTGAAACATGTAAATATCTACATTTTATATTAACCTTCTGACATCATGTTAAGGCATATGGTCAGATCATTAACATATATAATTTTCATAAGAAATTTTTAGGGTAATGTATTAGAGTACTCATTTACCATTCTCCATTTCCACGTCACTCTTTCGAATTTCAGATTCCTTCCCAACAAGAAAAATAGAGAACAATGGAGACTTGAAAAAGAGATATACTCTATCATCATGGACACAGCAAAGAAAAGTAATAGAGTTTCAGGTGAAAATTTGATACAAATCCTTATGGAGGGGGCCAACAAAGGAAACATTGGGTCGTCCACACCTGAACAATTTGTGGTAGATAATTGCAAGGATCTTTACCTTGCTGCTTTTGAGGTCACCGGCATTGCTGCAATATGGGGTCTAATGCTATTGGCTGCACACCCTGAATGGCAAGCTCGTGCTCGTGCTGAGATACTAGAAGTTTGTGGCAATAAAACGCCAGATGCTGAAATGCTTGGCAAGATGAAAGTGGTATGTTCGCTAGCTACTTGTAGTAGTTTTATCTAGTTAGTAATTTTCTTTACTAGTCCTTTTGGAATGATTACTTTAACCAAAAATTTGGTGCAGTTGAAGATGGTAATTCAAGAAGCGCTGCGTCTTTATCCAGGAGTGGCATTTATTTCCCGGGAGGCTTTACAAGATGTGAAGATTGGGAAGCTCATTGTTCCTAAAGGTGTCAATATTTTCCTATGGCTGGTGGATTTGCATAGAGACCCTCAGCTCTGGGGTCCTGATGCTGACAAGTTCAATCCTGAGAGGTTCGCTAACGGGATATCTGGTGCATGCAAAACTCCAGGAGCTTATGTACCATTTGGAGTTGGGGCACGTATATGTCCTGGCCAGAGCTTAGCCATGTTGGAGCTGAGGGTCTTGTTTGCTCTCATCTTAGCCAATTTCTCTTTCACCCTCTCGCCTAACTATCGTCACGTTCCACATTATGGTTTACTCTTAGAGCCTAAACATGGAGTGAATCTCCTTGTTCGCAAGATATGATCTTGTGAGCTACCAAATAATATGGTCAAGATGGCCCTTGTGGAGGGCAGGCTGGTATGTATGTATTCTACAAGTCTGTTGCTTTGAGACTGCTTAGCTTATTTCTTGTTAGGGAATGAATATATGTGGTCAAGATTGCCCTTGTGTTAGCCTGCCGGTATTGTTAGACCCACCATTATAATGAATAAAATGTGTAAGCAGATATCTGTTAATAAGTCACAGCAAGCCAGCTCAAAACTGGTGGATTACCATCAAATAGTTTAGTGTTCCCCCAACGATCAGAATCTAAAAGAAATGTTCTGAAATATTCAATTTTTATTTCATTGTCATGTAATTGATATTTAAATTAAATAAAATTCTCATTTCTTATTAAAATGGAAATTGTAACCTTAGTTTTGTAGTTAGTTTATACTTCTATGGTCGATATTTTTATTTTATGAATGAAGTTCTTATTGCTAACTAGAAAAATAAAAAATAAAAAATAATGCAATGCGGGGTGACAATTAATGTTAACACAAGGACTGAGGTCTTATTAGACTTTGAGTTGTCAGAGGTTATTTATTTTCCAAGCCGTATTAGTTTGTTGACGGAGAGCATTAAGTGGTTCAATTGGTTTTGTGCTTGCAATTGTTCATATAATGCCCCTCCCCTGTGGAGATATATATATACTAGCGGTAACTCGTGTCTTCGACACTAAATTTTTTTTTGAAGAGGAAGAAGAAGGTATTGGGGATAGTATTTAGAGAGGAAGAAAAAGGTAGAAGAAGAGAGGAAATAAAGAAGAAAAAATAATGAACGGTCAGATTTATGCCAAACTTTGAACGGCTCAGGTGATTTATTAGATGAACGGGAAATTCAAAATCATTTGTATTTTGTTATATATATATATATATATATATATATATATATATATATATATATATATAATATCCATATCCTATGCTTAATTTCTAGCCACGCATTCCGTTTTTTAATCTAGAATTCTGAGTTTTTGTTGTAGTAGTAGTGTAGTACTACTTTTTATTTGCTATTTTTTAATCTTTTGTCAAGTACTCATCTTGATTCTAGCTAGACTCATGAAATTTGATCTGTCTACCAAATGTCTGTTAAGAATATACTTTTTATGTGGATACCACAAGTCATTTTATTATTTTTTTTTAAATTTAGGTAAAAATATTACAACCATTTATATATATTAAAAAAATACTAATAAAAGGGTACCTAATTGATCAACTTTTCCATACCCACTAAAAAAAAAACTGGTGAAATTTTTTAAATCTTGATCTTGTTTAAGGACAACATTGTCCAAAGTACCTTTTTAAAAAGATTTATCAGAGTCTATTTTCACTTAATTTTCTTCTCCCTCATTGTTAAGTATTCTCTCTTTTTAAATTAAAATGGAAGATTATTTATTAATAAAATAAGTATAAAAGTTTAGAAACATTTTTTTATTGAAAAGATCTTTTACAGTAGAACCTATAATTTTATAATGGATTCACGGTAAACTTCATTTATAAAATACTAGATTATTAATCAGCACAAGACACGAGTTTTTTTTTATAAAATTTATATTTTTTATAAAAATATTTATATATGCATAGATAAACTTTAATATACTCTAAATTTCATATTTTTTTTTCTTTTTTTTTAAGGAGATTATCGAGCCTTCCTTTTTCTTTCACTTGTAGTGAATAACATTTAATAAGTCTATTAGTTCTCACAAAATAATTTTTAAAGTATGTCATACATACATATACGTATATTTAATAATTGTGTTATATATTTTATGAGATACGAAAAAGTTTAAATATTTTATTAAAAAAATAAAGAATTTTAAATAATTGATTCAGTTATTAAATTTAAAAAATAATTTGTAATTAATTAAAATTATTGTGACAAGATTTTTAATGCATTGTTATATATAATTATTGATAAGAGGGTTATTCATAGACAGACAAGAGTATTCGGAAATATGCTTCAAGAGTTCTCTCAATCATAGTCGTCAATCTTCACTTTTAAACATAGATAAAATCAACCGCCTCCCACTTTGACAGCTCAGCAATCCGTGGCGGTTTACATCACCCAATCACACCACTTTCCAGAACACTATAAAAATGCCAAAACATAATTCCTTTTTCCTCATCTGAGAACACCCTTGCGAATAGCTTTACGCACTACATTTTCTCTCTCCTCATCTAATTCCCCAATGGCTCCCAAAGCAGCAGAGAAGAAGCCCGCCGAGAAGAAACCGGCAGAGGAGAAGAAATCCACGGTAGCCGAGAAAGCTCCGGCGGAGAAGAAACCCAAGGCCGGAAAGAAGCTCCCGAAGGAAGGAGGCTCGGCAGCCGGAGACAAGAAGAAGAAGAGAGTGAAGAAGAGCGTGGAAACCTACAAGATCTACATCTTCAAGGTGCTGAAGCAGGTACATCCCGATATCGGAATCTCAAGTAAGGCCATGGGGATCATGAACAGTTTCATCAACGATATCTTCGAGAAGCTCGCTCAGGAGTCTTCCCGGCTAGCGAGGTACAATAAGAAGCCGACGATCACTTCGAGGGAGATTCAGACTGCGGTGAGGCTTGTGCTTCCCGGAGAATTGGCCAAGCACGCTGTATCCGAGGGGACTAAGGCGGTTACGAAGTTTACTAGCTCTTGAATTAGGGTTAGAATTCTTTTCTAGTGATATTTGGGGTAGAGTTTAGGTATTAACTAATCTATGCTTTCCCCCTTTTGTGTTTGAATCTGATGTAAGTATTAGTATGATATTAATGAATGATATTGCTTTCACCTGTTATTATGTGAATTTATAATTTTAATTTATTAGTTGTTACTGGAAATGTGATGGAGATACTTAGTTATTAAATGTCAGTGCAAATTACAACCCTGTCTGTTGTGTAAAAGCTAGCATTTTAAGGAAAGGGGATGTATAATCGGTGTTCTAAAAGTAGCTAGGCGGACTTAGGGTGGTAGAGGGGTGTCTAGTGCCTAAGCTACAGGCACTGCCTAGTGTACTAGGAGTCCAGATTAAGCCTTTGCTTCTAATTTTTATTTTACCCTAACCCAAGTCTTAAGAGACTTAATCCCATTGTTAGCTTTGAAGGCTAGGGTTATAGTCGATGTTGAATCAGCATTTTTAACATCTCTATTTCAAAACCGAACATGAAAATCCACTTGGTTTCAGATTTGGTACACCTTAGGTGTTTTCTTAGGTGGTCTCATTTATTGATTTTTTTGTTGCATAAACTTGTTATACTATACAAAGCATATAATAGATAATAACTTTTTAATATTTCACATGTTAACAAATTCATTTTAAGTATCGTAGAGTTTTAAAACCTTTATTGAATTTATGCGGTATAGTTTTAATTTTGCCTAGGCAGGGCCTAGGCACTCAACAAAATTGAGGCGGTAGAAGACTGCTTAGTGCCTAGGTGGGGATTTGGCAGAAATTTTTAGAACACTGTATAATTAATGTTCTCAATTTTGTTATGGACTTATTGAAATTTTCATTATTGAAATGGTGATTTTCTATATTTGAATTTACCAGGATTGGCCTATGGAATAGTTGGTTGTTGCTTGTGTGTGATTACATAACCTTTTCCTTTTTTCTTTTAAACTTGTTAATGATGTTTCCATTGAGTAATCTTGATGTCTAACTGTTTGTATCTTGGTAGTTTGTGAAGTTCTGGGAATTTTAGGCAGAATTGTAGATTTGGTTTGGCATTTTAATGCTTATCGTATTATAGTAATATGCAAAAGTTCTGGGAATTTTAGGCAGAATCTTAGATTTGGTTTGGCTTTTTAACACTTATTGTATTAGAGTGATCCTGATGTCTATCTTCTACTTCTTGATATACGTTATATTTTCTTTAATGGCTTTTGGGTGTAGATGGTAAAATGAGTTGCTATGGGCTATTGCAGATGGTGATATTTAATAGATATGCGATTATGAAATCAATACTGTTTCAGTTTGTTAGATTGTTATTATATAAGCAACGTCGGTATGAAGTTTAACCTTACATCTGTTCTATGTTCGAGTATTATATGTTTGTTATTGATATTGCATTTTGGTTGATGACTTGGTGTACAGGGGTAGGGTATGGTATGGTGCCTATATTTTGTAATTATGTTTTTCTGTTTGATATTTTGTTTCTTTTAATTCATATCCGCACTGGGGCTATAGTATATTATTGAGCCTTTCCTTTTTACTTTTTTTCTTAAAAAAATTTAAAATAAATAATTAATTTTTTCGTAAATAAATTGATCACAGGGTTGCCTGGAATTTCATAGTTGATTGAGTTTATAACTTGATCTTTTTGTGTATACTTTTTTATTTTAAATTGTAAATTAGCTTTATATCATGTTTTAATCTACAGGTTTCATATATTGGTAGTAGGATCTCCATTTAAAGGTATGTAGACATGCTTTTGACATGGTTTGTGAAGAATACTCGGGTTCTAAGTTAAAGGTTGGACTGCATGCTCATCTTAAGCAATTGTAAAGCAACATTGAGAATCTAAGGTGTCAATTTTGCTGTTAAGTGATATTTATCTCTGCTTATTTTTTCCGTGAACTGGTCATTAATGTCGGGGCTATTGATCTTAGTGGAATATATTCCATTATTTGTCTTCGAAATCTTTTATTTTCAACTGAGATTGCTATCGCTTTAATTGTGTATGCAGTATTATTTTTTAAGTTAGTGGTCTACTATAATCTGTTTCGATGTGGCGAGAATAATCCAATTTTCAACTGAGATTGCTATCGCTTTAATTGTGTATGCAGTATTATTTAAGTTAGTGGTTTACTATAATCTGTTTCAATGTGGCGAGAATAATCCAATGAATTGGCTAAGCATGCAGTATTGAGGGACACAAATGTGAGCCTATGATTAAACCTGCTTGTTCTTTGAAATTGTAACTGGATTCAGGGATGGTAAGTTTTGGATAATTCATTGAAATTTTGGGTAGAAATTAGGGCTAGGATTTTGGTTTATAGCGTTGGGTTATGTTTCTATTATTTTTCCAGGGTTTCTCTATAAGTTGGATGATTCTTATTCAATTGTAGATCTCTCTCTCTGTCTCTTCTTCTATTTCATGATTGTTTGAACATTTGCATAGAAGGTATGGTCCATACGAGCGTCTCAGAGGTTCTTATATTCTATTTCATGATTGTTTGAACAACATTTGCATAGAAGGTATGGTCCATACGAGCGTCTCAGAGGTTCTTATATTCTATTTCATGATTGTTTGAACATTTGCATAGAAGGCTAATTAAACTCTAAAAATTCTTGATATGGCATCTCCATTTTTGGGAGCTGTATTCACTGCTATTTGATGTAAATTACATGGATGATGGAAGTAGTTAGAAAGCCTTTGAAGAAAGGTCAATAAAGTAGTGGCATATGTAATCAATCTGCTATGGAGTCTTGTTTTGGCACTCGCTGTCCTGTTAGTTAATATTGTTTACCTGTCGTGCCAACCTGCTAGACTGCATCACTTGGCGTTTTTACTGTATTGAATCAACTAATATGCTATGCACCTCTCTACCTAATGCTAATCCTGCTGGAACTGTATTCTACTACTTTACTTGCATATGATTTATTAGTAAATCTTTTAAGAAAAGTAAATTAATTGAAAATCTTGAAATACAAAAATAAACTAATTTAAACACTTGTTCATAAGGGTCCATAGCTCAGTGGTAGAGCATTTGACTGCAGATCAAGAGGTCACCGGTTCGAACCCGGTTGGGCCCTTTTTGTGAGTTTATGGTTTAAAGAATTAGAAGAAAAAGAACAAGACATCCTTATACTGTGTCCAATTAATTTTTAAAAAACTATACTTCTTTTACTAAAGTTTTGCATCCATAAATAGATGAGATGAATTTGGATGAAAAATTAAATAACATAAATAAAATTTTTACGATTTTTATTAACTCCCCATATTACAAACATCACAAAATAATTAAGTACAAGGGTAAATTATAATCTAAAGGAAAAACTTTAATTTTCTTTCCTTTTTCTAATATAAATTTAGTAATTTTATAAAAGAAAACTTAAAAATTTTCATTCTTTTCTTTTCCGTAAACTCAAAAACATATAGTTAAACTATGGCTTTAGGCTTAATTTAATATACTCATCAATAAATATTGAACTTCCAAAATATTTTTGAATTTAAATTTAATACAGTTTATTTATTATTAATTAAAGTATGTGATGAAATATAGAACCTAGCATCAACTTTTCAATAAGTGACTGGCCTCTTTTGTTCGAGTGAATGTATTAATTAATTATTAATGTATTTACATTAATTTACAAATAATAACATTATAAATTGAATATATTTATTTCGTAATATATTGAGGCACTCAATACTTTAATTGCTTTTGTTTTTAACTTTTTGCATCTATTTTGAAATTAATAGCAAAAATGTTGTTTTCTTAATTGTATTTACTGCAAAAATCATCTAATATTTTGAAAGTATTATTTTTTAAAATTTAATTGAACAAATTATAAAATTATACTCCTAAACCATTTTTCTATTTCTATTTCTTTTAACATACTTAGTTATACTCCTCAATGGTAATCATTATTATTTTTTTCATTACATTAATAATGTTTGAAATTACAATTCGTGACTCATTATTAAATGGGTGACTAAGGAACCCAAACCGAGTCACCAAGCTACTGGCCTGCTTCTTTGAACAGTGGTACTGCTATTTGCATTATGTAAAGCATTAAGGTATGGTTAAATTGAGAACGTACTTGTTAAACTGAGTGTTCCACTTGACTTCATTTTGCTGTTTTCAGTTTTATTAACTGCCTTTTTGAACTTCTATAATCTTGCTTGATTTCCCATTGCATGATTTTACTTCATGGAAGTATTGTGAGTAATCTATTTTAGTGATACATACAATTGTCTCTTCTAATAGTGTTCGATAAAACTTAATTTGGTTCTAACAAATATGACTGCTTTTCCTTTCTTTCATTTTCTTTTTCCTTCCTGGTGTATCTGCGTTTGCTTGTTTGTAGTTGAGAGTTTTTCCGTCAGATAATATATAGCATTGTCTCCACTACCTTGATTATATATAGTACTTGTAGATCTGGTTGGGTAGCTCAACCTTTAAAAATGTTAATGCAACTTCGTGCAGCAGGAGCTATTTGAAGAAGTTGGTGACTTGAAACGATCTGTAGTACATTATGATCGATCGGAGTGCATGGGAGGTCAAAGGATGTAGATCTTAATTCTGAATAATAATTACGTCCTGCTGTGGTTTTAGAGGAACAGCAGAAGTCGTCTTTTCACGACGACTAGATCGATGCATTAATAGAAGTCAAGAGGTACAACAATGTTAAGCTTGATGGGGTTGCCAATGAATATAGAGATATTTGTGGGAACAAATGTAGTGTCTCCTGCTGCAAACAGTACTGTAAACTTCAATGAAGTTCCAAGAAGGTATGCACTGTGATCATTTCAATGTCTCAAGATGCATGTCTGGTTGCTTTTGAATCGCAAAAAAAGAATAGAAAAGGTTTTGGTTATATGGTTGCATAATCATGCTGTGTTTTGGTTTGATTGAGAGTGTAAACGAGATATTAATTCTTGCATCACCAAAGGTTTGTATAAACAAATTGAAACTAAAGTTTCCTTTGACATGATAGTAAACTTTTATAGTGCATCCAGAAAGCTATCCCACATATTCACAGATTAAGCTATTGAATTTGCTTGGCCTGCTGGTTTGGCAATACCCTTTTGATTGTCTGGTGACTCTGATTTGAGAGTTGGTCTTTTCTTTCCCTTTTAACTTACTGGGCACTATTAGATTTTATTATTGGATCAAGTTGATGCCTTTCTCAGAAGTGCAATTAAGGCCTAAAACATAAATTTTTAGGAATCTGTTATACTTGGAATACTGTATCACTGGAGCACTACGTTAAATTTCACCGTGTATTTGTTTAGTGAGGCTTGCTAGGTTGACCGTGAGTGTGAATTCCTAAGAAGAACGGATATGGGTGCGTCTTACAGGAAAGATACGAAGACTCACCAAATATCAAAATATGGGGTTTCACCGGATGGATTCAACATATATTTTATTATTAAATATTTAAATATTTATTGTGTCTAGTTATATATAATAATTAATTCAACATTATAGATACCACAAAAGAAAAACAAAAAAACATCCTACAAATAATATAACTTTAATGTTTTGAAGTCATAAAAATAATAAAAATAATCATAGATAATTCAATACATTCACACATTTATGATTTAAAGGAGGAGAGCATCCCTAAGAGTCGGAGTGTACGGGGATATGGCAGTTAGTCGGTCCCTGCTTCCTAGATGAATTCTTTCAGAGTATCTACTATGGTTTGCTGAATATCTGTATAAATTCAAAAATATTTTTGTAGGATCACAAATGCTAATTCTTAACTTAGAAGTTTTAAAACTGTATACTTAAAATTTGTGGTTTCCATATAATTATTCGCGTATCGTGATTTTTATTGTTGATTTTCATATTGGAAAGTATCGTGCAGAATCCATGCAGATAAGCTGAGTACTGCTCTGTACCAAATATTTTGTGTATTTTCTACATCCAATATTAGAGTGACAAGGAAGAAAATACTAGATGATATCTAGAAGAGAAAACTTGTAGAAACTTGGTTTATGTGGGATTGATCTAAACGTGTATTCTACTAAACTCTTGGGTTCATCAGTTTCTAAAATCCATGATTTACTAGATATGGAATCAACTATATCTCCTTTCTCCCAAACACAACGGAGCTGACTAAAAGGTGTTGGAGATTTGAACTAGAGGATCCTCTACCTACACTAAGCTCTTTCCCTTTACAAATCCTGCCATTTCTCAGCTGCAGTTCCTTTTCTGTTTGTGAAGAAAGTGTAGCAAAGTTTGACTAGAGAAAGGGGCATGAAGATGTATCTCAACTGGTGGTATACAAGTATTCATCATCTGTTGGATGCAACTAATCAACAGTTTCCATGTAGACGGGGGCTTTCTTGAACTAATTCTTGCTTAAAATGTTTTTGACAAATGGCAGGTAAGGCTGTAAATTGTGTAAAGAATATTACAAACTGAAGAACAAGCAGGTTTAATCATAGGCTCGCATTATCAAACTGCACTGGTAAATTGTGTAAAGAATACATTAATAATTGTGTAAAGAATATTATAAAGCTTACATGCCTAGAGAAATAAAGAGCTGTCAACATTTTACCACACATCATTTAACTTCATTTCCTTGCTTGCCACAATTTCAATCATCTGTAACTGGCAATTCTTTTATTTTGTTCCGGGTTATGACTGGAATTCTCCAATCAACCTCTTTAACAAAAAAGCAAGCAATTGAAAATGTAGACGACATTTCACCACAACATGTAGATGACATTTCACCATAAGCAGCTACAAATTAAAGAGAATACAAGATAACGAATGGCAACAACATGTTGCACATTAGTTATGGGAGCAAAGTTTCAACCCTGAATTATAGTACAAATCTTGGCCTATTTCACTAAGAATTTTTATAATCAATATTCATTGCAACTCTGGAAGAACAAAAGAGATATGGAGAGCCATACGCATGCCAGAAAAATCAGTGCCATAACTTTCCGTTACCAATTTAAGGAGACTAGATTTTGAGCTGTTTATAATAAGTCTAGGACTGCCTTGTTTTTGTCAACTTGTCCCAACCAGAAAAGATCACCCTCAACACAGAATATAACACCGCTTGTATGCACGACAGTATAAAGTTCCAGCAGGATGAGGGCCAGTACCATGGATATAGCAATCGGAAAAAGAGACTGATAAGATGCCGGGGATACTGTCCAACCTGGACGACAGCATCAAAATGTTGTGTTACAAGGGAATCCATGGAAAAAAAATAGGACACAGATAATCCTAATATTATGAACTCACTGATATGAGAATGAACTGCACTTGAAATACATCTTGCAACTCTCTTTCGAGTATAAATTATGGTCGAAACTATAGAGAAAAATACTCACAGGGAAGAGAAAATCTAATGCAACCCATGCCGCATGACGAACAGCTCTTGTTGGATACATTGGACCACCAGGCGTAGTGAAGCTATACAAGCAAGTCTTTAGTCTGGTACTAGTAGCCATTCGCAATTCCATACCTGTAGAGATTAGTTATATGCTACAATTGTTAATTCATTTTACCCTAATCATGTTTATGTAATCGTAGCCTAAGCATATTATATCAAACGAAAACAAAATCCTCAATTCTAAGCAGTGATTAGTAGTACCTTGAAGAACTTTAATGTGGGAAAGGTAATGTAGCAGAACTGGTTCCACCTTCAACTTTAGGAGCTGACAAATCACAAAAATATTAAAACAATAAGAGACGCCTTGCCTATCATTAATAAATAGGATTCACTACTTAAAGATAGTACTTACTTGATCAGTTAGTTCAATCACAAAAATATCTGCAGGACCACCAATCAAGAAAGCATTTGGAAAATCTGGAAATTGCTTTAAGAAGCTTTCGAGCTTGTCAACTGTAAAAAATAATTTAAAAAAAAAAAAAAAAAACTATGATCAAGAACAGAAGAAGCTAACCAATAAAGCTGCACCATTAACAAGGCCTACCTAAGTTGTATTGAAATATGAACCGTGAAAGGAGAAGAAAGAGATCTCGCTGTGCCTGAAAAATAATGAGGAATGAAATTAATGTTCAAATATTTGCAGCAACTTTGTTCTCTAAAAAGTGACTTCAGATTGGAAATGTTTAGCACGTGCAGATGATCAATATGCCTGACCTGTACAGGAATTTTCTTCAATCGTTCAGGCACTAAAGCAACTTCCTCAAGAAGATACTGAAATGGATCCAAAGGAAATGAGTAAAATAAAAGAATCTTTAAAGAACTTGTAAAATATGAACTTTAGACACAACATCTTTCATAGAAAGGCTTCTAACCCGAAAGAGACTATGGAAGCGCCTGGTGTTTGTTTGGATGTCAATCCTGCAGATAACAGGCAAATATATTAAAAGAAAATACTTTTATTCCATCCATTCGTACCGAGGATAAGAAGTCAAGAAGCCTCTATAAAGAACAAGGAAGTAAAGATAGATATTGCAAATGAGGAAAGGCAAGAAGCAACAGAAAACTCAAAGAGGGTGAAAACTAGAAGACAAACAATTCTTGCACCTATTCAGAGCCGCAGAATCAAGTGTTTATAGAAGGGACATGGGGTCATCTAGTATTCCAAATTATTCCAACTACAGTGAATTTAATGGTTCACAATCCATTATACTCTTAGCTACCATGTTCACATCTAGAAGCCGAGATATTCGGAAACCAAATTGCAGAAAAATAAACCTCTAAATGTAGGTAGCTGCAAGCCCAGAACCCTGCTGAGTACTGAGGGCAAGATATTCTGTACATTAATCGTTCCCCTCTGACCTCCCCCTTCTTTCACTTTCCTATTGCAGGGCAAGAGCTGAAGCAACAATCAGGAGCATAGCTGACATGATTTTTCATGACACAGTTCTGACAAAGCTTAATTCTACTTTGCTATACGTGAAACCTTTCATCCCTCCTAGAGCAGGTTCAGCTCTTTATCACTGAAACTATTAAATTCCAAATACCTAACCAGATAAACTGGAAAAAAGCAGAATCTTAGTCACATTCTAACTCTCTCAGAAATGCAACCCGCTTTTGGTTTCAAGTTGACCAGAATAACTGAAACAGACTAGGTCTGAGAAAGTACAGAACTCACATATATTTAAAACTAAAATTTTGGCAAAAACGTACACGATAGCAATCCAACAAGAAACTGTGATATCAGGCATGAGAAGCAGAACCACCCCCCACAATTCATTAGAACCAATTCTCTACAAATAGGATAGAATGTTTCATGGTCTAAGAAAAAGTAACTGCTATTTATGTGTTCTCTTGCTTTCAAAATTCCAAACATATTTTAATATGAAAATTAATTTGTAGGGACACATAAAAAAGGGAAAATCCACCTATTCCAATTAGTTGGGCGTACCGGTAAAGGAAATTGGAGACCTTCCAGCTTGAGATACCAACTATGAAGGGTTATATATTAAAAAAAAATTTAAAAGAAAAAGGAAAAAGAAGGTAAACATGATAATTAATTTCTTGCCACGACTCCTAAAGGACCTACTCTGTCAGTAGCCAATCAATAATTCATAAGATATGTAATATTATAAGTCCTTACCAGAATACATTTGTAGCACCTTGAACAAGGGCCGAGGAGTAACGGAGGAGGATGTCAGCATTATCAATTTGAACTTCAAATAACTGCAACATATTTACAAATATCTTCAGTTTTTTTACTAGATCAATTTATATTGAAGTATGGAAGAAAATGAGTTATATGTTGATTCACCCATTAACATATAAACAAGTTCACTCTCTCCAATTTCGTAAAATAATAAATACATAACCAGCTGACTGCTATGATAATTGCATGCTGAAGATTCAATCACTTTCAATTCCCAAACGACATATCTACACCTTATAATTCATCCATTCCAAATGCGTCATCATGAAGATTGTGCTATCAATTACTAATGCTTTTTGTTAAAGATAAAATAAATGTATTGAATAGTCGTTATTATTACAAAAAGTACTAAAGTCTTATAAATAGGCTACTAGTAGAGTAGGGGCCAAGTAAAGTTGAGTAGTGGCCAAGTATATGTGGTCACCAAGTATGTGTGGGCACCAAGCATACTTGGTGACCAAGTTCTAATAATAGTATACTCTAATAATAATAACATATTCTAACACTCTCCCTCAAGTTGAAAGTCTTATATCATGACTTACAACTTGTTACATACATAATCTTAAAAATAAAAGACTCAAACCAACTACGAGAAGATTGAAGCCCTCTTCAATTTGCATAGAAAAAAGTTTGATTTTTTTACGTCCAAAATTAGATTTCTCACCCTCGGTATATAACTTCGCACATCCACTTTCCAAGGATATTATATGCCGGCAATAACAGAGAATACTCGTCTCACATAACAAATGTGAAGGACTCTCTATCCTTTAAAAACAACTACGAAGGACTCCTTGCCTTCCTGAAATAATGAAGGACTCTGTAGCCTCCCACAAAATCGAAAGACACAATCCTTCTTGAAATCTTAGTCCCATGCAATCCTTACTTTCCAGTCAACCATCCATTTACATATTCAAGGAGAGAAATAACGATAAAGGACCAACTATTTTTCTTTCACCACAAAAAAAAAATTAACGACCATGAATTTTTATTTTGTTTTCTCTAAAAAAACCAAAAAAAGAACTACAAGAAAAAAAGATACCAACCGCCGGTGAAGTGTTGCCAGCGGCGAAAGCAAGACTTCTAGTTGGCCTCCCAAGATCAAACTGCCTTTGATATTATGTTAAAGAAAAAATAGATGTATTGAATAGTTGTTATTATTACAAAGTATTTAAGCCTTATATATAGGCTACTAGTTGAGTGGGGGCTAAGTAAAGGTGAGTAGTGGTCAAGTATGTGTTGTCACCAAGTATGTGTGGGCACCAAGCATACTTTGTCACCAAATTCTAATAATAGTATACTCTAATAATAATAATATATTCTAATACTTTTCAAATTATATTTTAGTATCTATAGTGTAATTTTGAAGAAATTAAATATATATCTAAATGTGCAGTCAGACAACACATCTTAATATCCACGCTACATACATTGTTCTGAGAGATGGCAATACATTAGGGACAAAGGGAGTAAAAGTTACTTCAAAAACTGAAAAGATAATATCAAACAAAACTAAAATTAAACTATTAATTAGGGGTATGTTCCCATTAGTCCCAAAATTCAGTCATAGAATTAGTCTCACCAATGAAACAATAAATGAGATACCACATCGAAGTCACACTTCGCACAACCAATTGAAGGGTTAAAAAAGGAGAGGGCTACTGTAAAGTAAAGTATTAGATATGTGTATTTTAAATAAATACTAAACCTGTTCAAACTTAATTAAGATTCATAAAAGGCCATACTGACACCAATACATAGCTCTCATACTATTAGCATTACCGTTAATGGTCTATAACCCTAGAGAAATCTTTAGGCATACTTGCCCATTTATAATTCAAAGTATTGATGAAGATATATTACCGCTGCATACAGAAGGAAAACTACTTAATTGCTTGCTACTCAAGTATAGTTCTTTCTCCTCCTTGTATTATTCAGCGGTTTGTTTCCACTCAAACTAAGGTCTATTAATAGGATACAGTGCAGATTTATGCATCTGAAAGGTAGAATGGAGTGCCAGCAACAGTTCCATGGCTGGTGGTCATTTTGGATGAACCACATGGCAGGTGCAGATGTCAAATTGATGCAGAACACAGGAGACCAAGAAAAGTAGCTCATTGTTACACGTCTTGACCTTATAGTTGCTAAATTAATAGTACAATAGTTTGAATATGGAGGGCTATCTTGTTAGTTCTAGTTGCTTAGTTATAGGGCAAACTCCTCAGCTTGTAAGCTGCTTTTAACCTATTAGATACTTCGCTCTTCATACATATAAAATTTATCACTTACTTTAAATTTTTTTTGGATGAATGAAACTTTTGAGAGTTTATATTTCCCTAAGCCATATATATTCATCTTTTGATATGTTCCAATCCCCTGACACACCAGCGCTGAACATGTTTTCATCTCAAATACCTACCCCAGTAGGCCCAACGTTTTCAACTACAGCCATCCTGCGTCACAAATACTAGGGTAGAGAAAGTTGTTTATTAGCACCCTCTGTCAACGCAATCAGGAAGATATCCCAATTATTTTAATTATTGACCTTTGGGAGGCATAAGGGGGCATACCCATGTTCTGGAATCTCTCTTCTCCGTTCTGTAGTTATACTTATAGATCATGAGCACTGATTGTTACGATTGGTCTTTCAATCAGTCAGATATATATGTCCATCTATGGCAATGCTATAGTAGGTCAAAGGTGTTCTAAAAAAAGTAGCAATCTGGGATGGGTCATGTTTCTTGGCCTGACTGGTCCAGTCCTCTATTAGACTATCAACAATTGAAAAAACATGTACCATTTCTTGAGCAGGAACGTGTACAAGTGGAGGATCTTATATATCCTTAGAACCATGCCCATAAGCTTTTCTTTTCCAATTCTGGATACAACTAATTTTATATTCATTATAAATAGAACAAATAACACAGAAGGTTTATCTCCTGAATTAAAATGATTTTATATCAACGTCTAGCTCACTAAGCTGGTGTTTGATAAAACTGAATAATTAAGATCTGAATGGTTAGTATATCTTAATAAATTAAATCATCTGAGTGAAATAGCATTTGAACTTAAAAAGTTGTTTGATAACTAAAAAGTATAAAACATCTGACTTTTAAATTTAAAAATATCAATTTTAAATTTAAAGATATCTCAATTTGACTTTTCAAAAATCAATAATGATTTTAAAATTTGAAATGGAGGGAGTACAATATTTATAGAGGCTCCATAGATTTAAATTTTTCATTAAGAGGCAGTTCTTAATGATTAAATTTATATCTTCCTCTTACCGATTAAGAGACGATAAGATGCAAACAAAATTTTACCAAATAACTTTACCCTCTTACCGAATCAGATGTGGAGTTGTTAAGAGGTAAACAAACACCACCTAACTGTAACCTAAAACCTAGGATCTGATTGCTAAAGCAGTAAAGTGCGTATGTGGGAACTGCTATTCCTGTCCAGGCCATGAAACTAAACTAGTAAGATACCAACAATTTTCAACACGCTAAAATCATAATTCTTAATAGAGTTTTCTACTAAGTTAATCGAAACCAATTTTGTGTATCATGAAGATTGCTCAAAGTCAGTTGCATACACTGTTCAAGGTTTCAACAAGTAAACAACTTAAGATTTTAAAATCTATTTCCTTCTAATGAGCAGACTACGGAACAAGAAGTCGAAATGTACTAGAAAAAGCAACAATATTTTAAGCAATCTTCAATACATAATCCCCTTGGATGTTTTTAGATGCACCAGTCAGAAAGAGATAATGCCTCCCCCCGCATGTTAATATTAGGAAGGTTCAAAATGACAAATTTGGCATAATTAAGTATTCTCTGAACCCATTTCTCAATCAAGAAGATAGAGCAACCCTGATTCTCAAGAACCTCCATGCTGGCCATGAACATACAACTAAACCGCTTGTCTAGATGGTTCTTAATATCTACATACATAGTTTGGTCCTTGAGCATGAATTTATTGGATCACTCCACGATTAACAGTACTAGACTACAAAAGAAAAATGTAAAAAACATAGCAAAGATTCACATAAGCATACCCATTTATGGAAGAGAAGAGAAAATATATGAGACGCAAATGCCTGGCTCCAGAGTTTCACAATCAAATCAAGAATTGGTTCCCCGTTCTTTGGCAACCAAACAAAATGGTCAGCAAGCACATCATAAAAGCATAGTTGACCCTCGGTCCCCTCTTCTTCTATAGAAGCTAACTCTTCATTGCTGAGAATTATATCTGTTTCAATTCCGATACAGAAAAATGAGACAACAAAAAAATTCTAACTGAATGACAAATTACAACATTAGAAAACATGTAATGGGGACAAGAATTTTACTTCATAAAATGCCTCTTAATTGACAAGAAATCATCCTTATAACTTAACATCAATCATATAGCAAAATTTACATGTGCAAAATGCGTTTTCTTCTGAAATTTATGTATACAAAAAGGTCTTAACACCAATTTATGTAATCTGCAAATAGGTCGAATGGAAAAATGGAAACATATATGTACACAAGTAATTGACATTTTCTTACACAAAAATGACTTAATTCTTTAGACATCAAAACAAGTAAGCTGACTGAAATTACATTGATTATATGTTTGCAAATAAGAAACATACGAGTTAGCATTTTCTACCCTGAGCCTTGTGATGGCCTTGTGATGAAAGGTGGTGGAATACTACAATAAAAATCTTAAATTCATAAACTATTTTAAGTTCCAAGTAAAACTCATTTCTTTCAGCTTGTGACAATCTTAATTGTGCAGATTGCTCTTGAAAATCAAGAAATTAATAGTAGCTGGACAGAACAGACCGACCATGCAAGATGCAACTGAATTCAAAATGATAGCCAGAAACCAATATATACATAATTGTGGAGCTCAACTACGCCTTAAAAAATCAATAAAGAACCAACTATAACCAGGTAGCTACCTCTACATGGATGCCAATCAGAATCATCTCATTGGTAGGCTCTGCTACCACAATAGGGAGTACCAAAACAAAAAACACTCTGAAGTACAGATTTTTAATTACAGAAATTTTCTGGAAAACTGAATTTTCAGTATATAAAGAACAACCAAGTCAAGAAGCAAAGGTCAAGCTGCTAGTTTAGTTTCCAACCCGATCTCACCTACCAATCCAGGAAAATAGAAATGAAAGAGGAAAGGACGGGAACATTTGAAGGAATCCTAGACTTACTACAAGAGAAAGTCACAAGAGGGCATTTGTATTGAAATATTAGGCAATGCAAAAGGAAGAAGGCGAGACATCAACTAGTTTATCAAAGCTGCGCACAGTATGTTTCAGTGCACATGTTTTCTCCAAGTCATTGCACGCGAATTCCATTATTCACAATACAGAATCGTCAAGGTAGTAGGAATGTAGGATTAGAACCAAGAGTAGTTAAACATGCTCCTCTTACACCATCTAAAAAAAAGACCTACAATCTGAGATTGAGATTGAGATTGTGTTTAGAGGATAAAACATTGCAGATCACAACTAGATCCAGTAATCATAGATTCTTGCGCAGATTTTATTTGACGGGTGCTGCTAAGAGTCCCAAATTTTTGGTCAAAAATGTATCTCAAATGATGTGGCACTGAATATTTTTTTAATATTTTATAGCATAGCCAATCACAAGAAATGTACCTAACCAATTTGATGACACGTCATTTGAGACACTTTTAAGACCAAATATTTGGGACCCCTAGCATCACCCTCTATTTGACTACATAGAATGCCACTGGCATTCTCAAAAGTTTCAAGTCAATGGAATTGACCAGCCCTCCACAACGCTCAAGTGCCATGGCAATAATGTCCTACTATCAATTCTCTTCTCACTACAAAAATTGTAATAGTAATTCCAATGAGATCATGCAACATTATTTATATTCATTAAGTAGCATAAAGCCATAAATACATCATTTCCAATATCCGATCTGCATCCCCAAACACCACAAAAGTAGCATTACAAATTTACAATTGCTACAGCCTTCGTCAATTAATAACCAAGATTTATTTTTGTTTTTTTGTTAAGTCAATAGATGCCAAGATTTCCCCAATGAAAAATCCAAATGTATTATTTCTTCACAATGACAAACTGATAATAACATATGAGGTACCAAACATCATCACCGTACAAAATATCTTAATGAGATTTTCAGAACTGAAGAAATTAACAAAATTACTTCCTCTGTCCCAATTTAATGAGCTGGTTTGACAGGCAGTCAGCACATAGTTTTAGGAGAGGTGTAATGAATACTTTACCTTTTCTTAAAACCATTTGATATAGAGGTTACAATTATTTGTTGAGAGATGAATGATTAGGATCAGAATGAGCTCACTTATTTTGGGACATCCCAAGAAAAATAGAAAGGAGCTCACTTAAATTGGGACATAGGGAGTAATGACTTATCACTATTAAGTCATCTAGAATGTAAATCTGAACATTATAATAGGCACACTCATCGTAAGGTTAAAAATTGAATTATAATTCCATTTTACCAATTTAGTATCATATATAGTAAATGCTTAAATGATCTAGATTGCTGATGTGACATCATATCCAGCAGTAATTGTGAATAGTTAAGAAGTTGGTCTAACAATAAAGTATCATAAATTCATTTACCTTTTTGTTGATTGAACAGTGTCCATAAATAATTTATTCATAAAAAATAGAGTAACTACAAAAAATGGATGAAAAAGGTAAAACAGAGCTTCGAATTTACCTCTGGCTCGATCATCAACTTCTAAAGCAAGGTCCGCAAACAGATCTTGCAACAAATTGCGTCTCTGAGTTGGCGAATCTATTCCCTGCACAATCCAAATCAAATCATCAATTCAAAAAATTCGTTTCTCTGTGAATTAAGCACGCACATAAATATGTATAGAAATGGAAAAGGAATTGTAAAATGAAAGTGGAAAAACCCGTTGAAGCTTTTTCTCAATCTCTTGGGTGAGAGCGGTGAGATAAGCAGAGCTTCGAGGCGTTAAATTACTTGGCATTCTGCTACTGATCGGACTCTCCGATTACAGAGCATTTGAAACAGATATCACAAAACCTTAACCCTAGCTTTAATGAAATCCCCAATTACACACCTTCAAACTCCTATGGCTCTGCACATATATTTATATATGATTGTATGTATGTATTGTGTTCTTGCGAATAATTTTAATTTTAATTTTTTTTTAAAAAAATTGGCTTTATAAAGACAAGATTATGGCTGGAGGAGGAGGATGATTCATTAACTCCGCAGTGAAGATTTGCAGCGACTGTTGTCCGTTTGTGGACATGTGGTATTTCATTTATTTTATGTTCTGTGTTTGGATATATATTTTTATTTTTTATATAATTTTAAAATTAGGAATATAATTTTATTTTTATGTCAATATTTTTATATTTTATTTTTAAAAAAATTATAAATATTTTTTATTCATTTTAAAATTTAAAATAAAATTTTAATTTTATACTACAAAGTGACGTAATATTTTTAATATTTAATTTTAATTTAGAAAGTTAGCATTTTGTTATTCTTATTACATTTATAACTATTGTAAAGTTTTATAATTGAAAATAAAAATAAATGAAAAATCTCATCATTTACATTTCTTTAAAAATTATTATATCTTGCAAAAATAATATAATGATTTTTATAGCGAATGGATACAATAATAAATTATGTAAATAAGTGCATATTTATTAGAATAACAAGAGAGAGCATTTAGTTTATCTAGTAATAAACCCACTTTAATGTTATATCAAATTTATAAAATGAACTCAAATATATCATATAAATATATCAAAATTTTGAATTCAAAATTAATTGACAGTAAAAAAAAGTTAATTTTAATTATTATATATTAAATATATTTTCTTTTGAGTATTTACATGGATTAAGTTATATACACTATCTAATATGAAGTAAAACGATATAAAGTATATTTTCTAAGACGATGATATATGCACACTCAAGATTATTAGTTACACATTTAAATTTAAGCAAGTGATTAATTTACCCTTAATAATTGAGATCTTAACTCATTTATTTACCATTTTTTACTTTACCCTTTATCCTATTACACTTAATAATTATAAAATAAAATACAATTAAACAAATACAACACTTATATAAAATAGAATTATAAAATAGAATTAAAACACTACATGTGACTTATAAAAAAAAGACAAATAAAACCTCGTAATTGCTTCCTTAGAAATATAAATTCAATCTTAAAAGAAAATTAGACAAAAAAAAGCCATGCTATTTTACAATAACAGTACTAAATAAACAAATTATTTGATATTAAATAACTTAACTGAATAATGAGTGTCAAATGAATAATAGCTTGTTTTGCATTATTAACGAAAAATAGGATGACTTTTTTTAGGTTAATTATTTCTAAGACATTCATGAAATCTTATATTTCCCAAAAGATAAAATATGTGGTTAAGTTTGTCTTATTTTTTTATAGGCATTATATATTGTCTAAACATCTTATGTATTTATTTAAATTATTTTTATTTTATAATTATTATATGTAATAGGGTAAAATTAGAACACGACAAATAAGTAAACTGTGTTTCATTTATTAAGAACATATTAGTCACTTACTTATACTTAGGCGTGTAACTAGTAATTAGGGTGTACATATATCATTACCCATTTTCTATAGACTGGACTCTCATTTATTATACTTTTTCTTCAATTTCATGTAGTACATTATATTTTTATAGTTTTACATAGTATAATTGAAAACAACACCAGTCAATCAATTTATAATATTGAGTAATATAATTATTCTAGAAATAAAAGTAATGAACATGTGAATTTTTTATCAAATTTTCAATGGTTGAAAGTTCTTTTAAACTTTTAACGATAAAATATTTTTAATAATTTTAATTTTTGATATAAATAATTTTAATATTATCAACAATCTATTAATATATTTTAATCATTATTAACAAAATTATTAAAATCAAATAATTGATGTATTAAATGAAATTGAAAAAAAAATGTAATGAAGAGGACCAAATTTATTTTTCACATATATTATAAAAATCAAAATTAAGAAAATATTAAATAATTCTAAATTTATTTTAATATACTTCGTACAAGTATAATGAGTATTTATTTTTTAAAATTTTTATTGAACCCTAAGTAAAGTAGTCTTTAGCCAAAAGTAATAATCTAATGGTAAATAGCTTTTTTTTTTGTACTCCCTCCGTCCCAAATTAATTGTTCAGTTTTAACTTTTTAAGTCAAATTGACTATTTTTAGAATTAATAATTAAGCATATATAAATATATTTCTAAAATTATAAAAATTGGGGTTAGTAATAAATTGTATATACTTTCTTTTGGTTATAATCTCTTCACCTATATTTTAGCAAAAATAGTAAAAAGATTAGTTTTAAAAATAGTCAATTTAATTTTAATAAATCAAAATTAAACAATTAATTTAAGACGAAAAGAGTACTATATAAAGTCACATATGCTAAATGAAATGTATCTCCCCTGCCTCCTCCCTCTTTTCCTTTCTCAGATTTTTTCCTAGGCTCAAAGTAAAATATATTTGTAAAGTTAAATTATAATAAAATAAATTCTAAAAATAAAGAGAAGTAAAGTGGTCCTTATAAAATATTTAATATAAATTTATGTATTTTTAACACGTGTATCACTCATAATGTGATACTACAGTGGTCAAAAGCTTCTTTTTTTTTTTACTGTGCAATATCACCAGAACGCTACACGAAGATATGTTTTTCTTATGTTTTTTTTTTCTATCCCCGGGGTTCTTCTCCTAAGCTCTGTTTAGGTCCTAAGATAAAATTTATCTATAGAGTAATAGAATTTTTTTTTAAAATAAATAAATTAGTCCTTATAAAATATTTATACAAATTTATATATTTTTAAATATTCTTTTATGGACAAAAAACTGCAGTGGACACATCTTCTGAGAAGGGAGTATTTATGAAGAACAAAAATTTTATATGGACATAAAAATTGAATATGAATGTATTTAAATTTTATCTATTTGTATTTTGACCCTCATTGAGGGTCAAAATACAAATAGATAAAATTTAAATATATTCATGTCCAATTTTATGTCAGCTCTACGAAGAATGAAGACTTGAGAAGACACTCTGAATATAAAAATTTTATGTAGACATAAAAATTAGACATAAAAATTAAAAATTAATATATTTAAATTTTATTTATTTGTATGTTAACTCTCAATAATAAATAAAAATATAAATAATTAAAATTTAAATATATTAATATTTAATTTTTATGTTCGTCTAAAAAAATTTCTCAATAATAATGATGATATAATACTGGCTGGCATAGCAGCATGGGTGCGTGGCGTGACAGCGAAGCAATATCATCAGAACCATAAAGGAGAGATGGGACACGTGCATTACCCACGTTGTTATGCATTTAGTTTGGATAAGGTCAGAGTTGATGGAATCTAGAAAAAACATAACGTTAAAGATCTTAAATTTTAAATGGGTCTCAAATAATACTCCTATAATATTATTATAATTAATAACATAATATTATCTTATGGGTACTCTTAACATGTGATCTAAGAGTACATGTTAAACACACAATTCAAGAGAATATTTTCTTGAACTGTGTACATATTCTTTTGATTTTTACATTTGTACCAAGTTTAAAGGAATATGCACACAGTTCAACAGAATATTTTCTTGAACCGTATGCTTAGTATGTGCCCTAAGAACACATGTTAAGAAATTTTTTATCACATTAATAAATATAGGGACATAATTAGACAGATTAAGTGGGGGTCGTCGTCCTCACTAAGTTATTTTTTTTCTTTTTTAATATTATGTACATTTTTGTTCTTAGCCTCTATTAAGTTTATATATTAATATTTAATAAACAATCAATTCTATACGAATGGTCTATTCACACCCTCCAATTTGATAATTTTGTAATTTTTTTAGAGAAAATTAAGTATTTTTGATTTTTTTAATAAATTATGTAATATTATTTACCATAATAAAATTTATTTAATTATTTTAATACAATCAAAACTTTTTTATTTTCTCTCAAATTGTAAGGTTTGACACCAGTTTATAGGTAATCCTTATAGAATTTATTATTTATTATCTATTCTATATTTCATTGGCAAAGCCCTAATTATGAAAATGAATTTACTCACTTCATATAAACTTTGATAAAAATATTATTTCTCTTTTGTAGTTAATAAATTCATAGTAAAAATAAAAAAATACTTTTATATATAGTGATAAAATTTATATTAATTATTTATATTTTTATTAATTATTAAATTTGTACCAAATTTTGTCCCTGCTAAACTTAAATCTTAAATTCGTCTCTGAATAAATATATTTAATATAAATATTAAACTTAAATCTTGAATCCTGAATAAACATATTCAATATAAATGGCTAAATGGTAACATAGACCACGTTACTCCTTACATGGTTTAAAAGAGATGAATTCATGAATATATGCATAAATTTGCACTTAATTATAAGAAAAGTAATATTAATAGGGTAAAAGAATGGAAACATAATAATTGTTCGATAAAAAATATTTTAGATTGACTTAAGATAAAGATAACAGTTTATTTTAAGTCGCTTACTCAAAATTGTGTCATTTGAATTTAAAAAGACAAAAAGAATAAAATAATTTGAATTTAATTAATCCTAATCTCTTAATCTATTTTAGCATTAGACAAATTAACAGTTGGAATAACTAAAGAAACTCAACTTTAACTACACAAACCCAAATCTCTAAACTCTCTTTCTAACCCATATAAATTAAAATAAATTTATGATTTAAATTTTTGAATTTCACAAATTAAAAAAGATTAAGGTTAAATGAAACTATTTTCATAGAACGAAAGGAGCATTTATTAATTAACTCATATGACTAAATTGAACCTGAAGCTTTTGATAATGTAGTGTGATCGGTCAATCAACATATGGTACATGCTTTTGTTGTGGGCTAGCATTAGCAAATAGCAATAACCTCTGTAAAATATTTACCTAAATTCTCAAGTTAATAGTTAATTATGTCATCGTCCAACACCTTACCTCGCCGCGGCTACTCACCATTAAACTTAATAATTAGCAGACCAAAATAAAATAAGAAAAAGAAGAGAAGAAACTTATCAAAAATATTTTCAAGTCTTCCAATAAGAGATTTGATTTATATGAGAGACGGAAGCGGAAGTTAAGGGTAGAGGGAAAGTGACGCAATTTGGAGAGTGTTTTTTATTTTTTTCGTCAAAATAGTGTAGTTTTGGAAAAGTGATCTAAGATAATCTTTTGAATGTCATCTAGGGGGATGAGTTTAGATAAAGAAAGAGATAACTTACTGTCTTCAATTTTCATTGTGTGCCTTCAATTTTCATTGTGTGCACTACTTTCTGGACCTGTTGTCAATAATAAGAATCGAACTTTCGACTTCTACATCAATAGAAGTGAGTCAAATTAATGAACCAAGTGACCATTAATTATCTTATGTCAATCTAAGATACTTTTTACCGAAAATTGTTTTTATTTGGACGTTGCGCTTAATAATAATGTTGTGATTTTCAACCTTATCTTGTCCTATAACTTCTTCTATTTTAGTGTCAACTTCGTATTAAAACAACTTATCTTAAAATGCTGATTAAGTTTCACATTTAACTAACACTTATAGTGATTGATTATATGAGAATAAAAACAGTACTTTTGCAAAGATCCGGACAAACATGGAGCTTGTGCTTGAATGGACGTGGAGCTTTTTCTTCCAGTTGAACTAGTATTAGTTAATTTGTATTTCCTGCATGATTTTCAAAAAAATAAATATATTTTGTTTTATGAAATGATCCTAGATTATCTATATTTATCTGTGTATGTATTTTTATTACTTGGGTAATGAGGAATATCATTGATAAATAAGAAAATTGTGCTGAACATTCTTAGCTTTGACCGCAAGTCAATGTGCCATAATTAATTGTCTTAGTAAAAACTAATATGGAGTGAAGCTGTGGGTTATTTTCTCTAATAATTATTTATTTTTTTCTTCATATGATAATGATATACTAAATATATAAGAATATATAGAGTATAATGTTCTCAAAATGTTTCTTAAGTCACATTTCACACCTGACTAGTACAAACTATATGAGTTATTAACGAATGTCACTTTTTTCTTTTTGACATTTGTCCACTCTGTCCAATTTCTCTTGAATTTTTGAGGATTTTAACTCTCTTTTAATTTCCTTTATTATTTTTAATCTTATTATGATATATGAGTATACTTTTTGGTGATTCAATATCCCAATTCTGTACACAGATTTATTAGCTCGTATCTCATAATAAATCAAATATGATAAAGAAAATGAAAAGAGAGTTATCCATGGCCTTTCATTTGACTTTGATCCTAGTCATTTAGTCGTCTTGGACCAAAATTGATAGAGATCGATCTGTGAGATATCGTCGTGGATGATTCGCTATTTAATTATTTATTTATTTAATTTGTTGGACTTCTTATTAAATTGAATTATTTCAGTATTGAGTTATTTATTTAGAGGCTCAATTGTTATTGGGCTTAGTGTTATTAGAGTTTATTTTCTTATAAATATACTTGTAAATCATGTTAGACTTTTTACACTCTAATATTGAAATTATTCTAATTATTAGTTGCGATCAATATTTTTCCTCCTTATTGCAGCTGGGAAACCCTAAGGGTAGTCGTTCTCTTAATTTTCTTTGTTGATTTTGCCTTTTTTTCAGTTAATTATATGTTCAATCATTTTCGTCCTACGTCATATTAATATCAGAACTTGGTTTCTCCATCAATTTCTTAATTTTTGAGAAATCTTGGGTTTTCAAAAAAAGAAAAGGAAAAAAGTTACTATTTATCAAACTACCGTTCATAGTTGGAGTTACTGTTCATCGCGATTCATTGTTAAAAATAAATAAAAATTTGCTATTGTTGCGTTGTTGTGGAAATAGGGAGGTAACCTTAACTTTCATAAGTTAAATTTAAAAACTTTGTAAATTACTTTTTAGTACCTCAAACTTTCGCTCTCTATTTAAATATTGCCCCATAATTTATTAATTTATATTTTCACTCCTGTTTCTTGCATAAAGAGCCCTAAACTTTTAATCTTATCACTTTTCATTCTAGTTTCATACTTTTTGATCAATTAGGTACATAAAAAAAGAGGTAAAAATAAATATTTCATTTTGAATATTCGGATTTTCAACATTTAATCACTTGCATCCCCTTCGTTCATTAGTTCTAAAATTTTTGAAAGCTTGTTTGAATTTGTTCTTTTAAAATTGCATATTATTCCATCTAATTACATATTATTCAGTTATTATCAATAGCTTTTGAGATTGCGATTACATAGGCTTAGACTTGTAATTTTAATTTGCTTCAACTAAAATTTTGTATTGTCTCAGCTTTGCATTTGCATTTGCATCATAACTACACATACCCAAGCTACTTTAGAAGAAATTCAGGAGCAATTAGTGACTTGTAGTGGAACCTCAAAGGAATAATGGGAATGTGTATGTCGAAAACCCACATGTTAGGAACCATGAACATCCTAGGCATGATCCTTATGATGATAAGTATAGGAAAATCAAGGTATATGCACTCGAGTTTGACGGTAGATTTGATCCCAATGCATTTCTTGATTAGTTGTCTAGTATGAAGAAGTATTTTGACTGGTATGAAATGTTTGATGATAGGAAGGTGCGATTCGCTAAAATAAAATTGTTGAAATTGACCAATTTATTCTTGTTAGGGGTTGAGAGAGATTTAGAGCGTCTAGGTGAACCACCTATCAAGCATTAGGGGAGATGAAAACTCGCCTAAAGTAATATTATTTACTCGTAGGACATACCGATAGGTTAATGGAGCAGTATGACAACTTTCGTCAAGGTAATAATATGTCTATTGTTAATTACATTTACAAATTTAGGGAGTTGACTCAAAGATGTAAGATCAGTGAGAGTGATAGATTGACCATTATGAAGTTCAAGAATGGGTTACGACCTGAACTTCAATCACACATCCTGACCATAAATTAATATCTGTTTGCACAAAAGCATATTTGATCTAAGCTTAAAATTACATATTTGCTTACAAGAGAAGCATATCACACAAATATAAAAGTCTTTGAATTTTTGTATACATATTTGATCTTTAATTGATATCTGCTTGTTTGAGAAGTATTAAATATAAAAGTTATTTATCCTTTTATATAAATATGCACTGAATTTTATCTACTTACCTTAGAAGCAAAATTCTGTCAAATCTTTTGTAAAAAAAAGAAAAATAGTAGAGCTAGTTTATTTTATGTATTTGTGAAAAAGACGAGTAATCTTTTAACCAAGACCAGAGTCTTAGAGAGGTCAACTGGGAGTTGGGTCTCTAGTGTACTTGTGAGGTGAGGGAGAGGCTGTCGTTTCAAGACCAGATCATAAAATAGAACTGAACTCAAACGAAAGGAGCAACTAAGCTTGAGGAGGGAACAATGAGCTTGTTGTCCAAGATAGTTAGTTGTATATAGTTGGAAGTTGATCTTTAAAACTTTGTAAAAGTTTTTCCACATATAGAAGGAGTGTTTATTACTGATAGTAATAGGATCTCAAGTCCTGGAGAGGTGCTTGAGACTAGACGTAGCAACATATCCTGGATGTATGTTGTGAACCAAACAAATCTCTGTGCATTGTGTGATTGAATTTTTATTGTTTTGCATATTAATTTCTAACACTGCAAATTAATTAATTAAAAAAAATTTAAAAAGGCCTAAGATAAATTTTTAAACAGTAATAATCTATTCAACTCCCTTCTAGATTATTATTGGACTTTCAGGATTAAGTTGATGGTGAGTATGACTCGTGGGATGAGGAGGCTGATGAACACCTAGAAAAGATAAGTAATCAAGTAGGTGTCATAAGGTGCGTGTTCACGAGTCATAGAAGAGAGGATAATTGGAGGAGAACCACCATATTTCATACCTACAACAAAGTAGGTGGTGGGTAGTTGCTTAAATATAGTTGCTGAGTCTGTTTTACATCGGATGAAGCTGAAGGCAGAACCACATCCCCAGTCTTATAGCGTCGCCTGAGTCAACAAGACATCCATTCACGTGTCAAAAAGATATCTAGTGTCGATCCACCTTTAGGATTATGAGGAGAGTATTTGGTGTGATGTCCTTCCTATAGATGTTGCACATATTCTACTAGGGTGACCTTGGCTATATGACCGTGATGTGACTTGTTATGGGAGGACAAACACATATGTGTTTACACACAAGAGGCAAAAAATATTATTAGCACTTGTGAAATCCCGAATGTCGTCCAAGAGTCAACCAAAGGAGACTAGCTTACCTACCCAACAAATCAAATCATTCCATATTCTTAATAAAAATGAGTTTGAGCGGAATGTGTTAGAGGTGAAGGTTGTGGATTTGAGCACATTATCGAGGAGTACCCTACTTGTCGAGACTTTAGTGATATTTATACTGCCCTACAAGATCCTAGTTCCCCACCCTTTAGTGATTTTCGTATCCATGATGGGTATCTTTTTAAGGGCACCCACTTGTGTATTCCTAGTATATCGATGCATGGATATTTGTTGTGGAGTTACACGCGAGAGGTTTAACTAGACACTTTGATCGAAATAAGACTATTGCCATTGTTGAGGATATGTTCTTTTGGCCTAGCCTTAAGAGGGATGTAGCTCGTATTGTTTTTGAGTGTCGCACATGTCAGACTGCTAAGGGTACGAAGTAGAACACAAGTTTATACATTCCACTTCCGATTCCCCATGCACCTTAGGAGGATTTTAGCATGAATTTTGTCTTGGGGTTATCGAGGACCCAGAGGGTTTATGATTCAGTATTTGTTGTGGTGGACCGTTTCACTAAGATGACACATTTTATTCCTTGCAACAAAACTGATAATGCCTCACATATTGCCATGATTTTCTTTAGTGATGTAGTGAGATTGTGTGGGTTACCATTGACTATAATTTACGATAGAGATGTTAGATTTATGAGTTATTTTTGGAAAACTCTCTCGAAGAAACTTATCACCACGCTTAACTTTTCTACTGCTTATCATCCCTAGACCGATGGTTAAACTGATGTTATTAATATGAGTCTAAGTGATTTGATACGTCTTGTGGATGATCATGTGGCTACATGAGATAAGGTTTTACCTATGGCTGAGTTTGCATATAACAGCTCAGTTAATTGTTTGATTGGAGTGAGTCCTTTTCAGACTTACACTGGTTATCAGTCTAGAAAACCTGTTGATTTAGCTCATCTTCCCACTATATATAGGGCTAGTGAATCTGCAAATTCTTTTGCGCATCACATTCATGATTTGCATGCTGACATAAGAAAGAAAATTAATTTGAGTAATAAAAATTATAAGTTTGTTGCAGATATTTATTACAGGTATCAAAAGTTTAATGAGAATGATCGAGTGATGTTGCGACACCGTGCTGAGAGATTACCTCCTGACACATGGAAGAAAATGCACGATTGAGTGATGTTGCGATACCGTGCTAAGAGATTACCTCATTACACATGGAAGAAAATGCATGCTAAGAGGATGGGTTCATTTCGAGTTCGAAAGAAGGTTAGCGCT
The DNA here is from genome assembly GCA_034770075.1 of Aralia elata. NCBI lineage: Eukaryota > Viridiplantae > Streptophyta > Magnoliopsida > Apiales > Araliaceae > Aralia > Aralia elata. The sequence continues at coordinate 41,745 of JAVJAP010000376.1, read as the reverse complement.
AATGTATATGAGTTGGGTCTTCCGAATGATATGGGTATTGGTCCTGTATTCAATGAAGATCTTACTCCTTATCATGGGCTTCTAATGATTCCGCCCCCTCTTCCACTTATTCTCCTACTACTTCACCCATTTCGTTTACACTTGCTAACCCTGATGAGCCTATACTTGTTCCTCTTTTACCTGTTCCACCTGCACCTCCGGACATCAGAGGTTATTGAGGTTGTTTTTGATGAGCAGGTTGTGTCGACCAGGCATGGTGGTTATTGTCAGTTTTTAGTAAAGTGACGCAACAGGTCTCCGGATAATTGTACATGGATTGGTGCTGAGGAGTTACGTCGGCTTGATCTAGACTTTTTGGAAATATGAGATTTTCACTTCGTTAGAGGTTTCGTTTTCGTAGCTGGGGAGAGTTAATAGGGATCGATCCGTGAGACGTCGTCGTCGTAAATGATTCGCTATTTAGTTATTTATTTATCAGTTACTGGTTTATTTCAGTATTAAGTTATTTACTTAGAGATTCAATTGTTACTGAGCTTAAGGCTATTACAATTTATTTTCTTAAATATGCTTGTAAGTCATGTCACACTCTTTACACTTTAATATTAAAATTATTTTGATTATTGGTTGCGATTAATATTTTTTCACCTTACTGCGGTTGAAAAACCCTAAGGGTAGTGGTTCTCATACGGTTAAATCACCCTAATTCTTTTTATTTTCTTTGTTAATTTTACCTTTTCCAGTTAATTATCTGTTTAACAATTTTCGTCCTATATCAAAAACAGTTCAAAGTTTAATGTAGGAAATATCCCGAGAAATATCATATGGACAAATACTAAAGCATTTGAGTGCAATGGCATCAAAGAAATATGAACAGCGAGTAAAACAACTACACATGCAATAAATTCTCTAATGGCAACTTACAACAGTAAGATGATTATAAACATTGTCAAGACAGTTTTATACTGTAAATTTCTGCATGGCGTTTCTAAAGAAAGGGTTAGGAGATACTGTGTAGAGTTCAAGAGTTTCGAAGCACAAATGAAAAACCTGCTTACTCGGGTTAGTTGTACTTCAGGCATACAGTCATGATTACTAAGATATGGTACTCTAAGCTAATGTTTATGGGTAATAGCATATATTAAATCCTAACACACTACAGAGCACTAAGACGAATTCAATGAAAATGGAGTATGTTAAAATCTGAAGGAAAATAGAGGAGTTTAATGCGTAAATAAAAAATGAACTAAGTTCGAGCACTGTACATATGGTTATTGAGCTTTAGAGCATAATATGCCGTAATACAATACAAAGGTGCAACGCCATGTGAAGAAAAAAGCTCAGCTCACCAGCCCATCAACATTCTTCTAACCTTGTCTGCGATCTGATTTCTGACTGCCATATCTGATAATTGAAATCTGCAGTTCTCATCTAAAAGGAATCGGTAGACCTCCCATTCTCGTTCTCCTGTTGAATGTCTTCCAATTTCGGCCTATAACGCAAAAATGGTAGTAAGTTGTTTCAACTGCCTAGCGAATTGAATAAATAGTGGACGTTATTGTTAATTGAAGAAACCATTGGAACAGCGCATAGTTGTAAGCAATTAACACCTCAACTGTAGCACTATCAGGATATATGCTTGATGAATCTCAGGAAAAAATAGAAGTACTACAATAGCAGTAGTATTTGGTGAAACATTGGTGATTACGTGTTAAACCCTGGTAATATATCCCTAGGCAGATTGTTTTACTGTTCAAAATCTATAATCATTTTTACACCATTATAAATTCATCAATTCTTCTACATGGTTATATAAGCTATGCTTGAAACTCAGAAAAAAGCGAGGGGAAGGAAGTCCAATTAAAAGAAAACATTTTTTCTTGAATACAAGTTTAATTACTTTCAAATAGTTTAGTTTATTACCAAAATTTATGCAATGAGTTTTCATTTAGTTCCTATATTTTTTATATTGCCTTTTCTTTTCTTTTCCTTTGCTTCCCTTCTCTCGTGCAAGCCATAATTAAGTTAACCGTATGTCTTTGTAAACTATCTTTTTCACCCTGCTATGTCTATTATCATCATCTCTACATGATGAATTCATCAATCTTCTTTCCTATGGTCAATACAATTATATAATGGTATTTATACCATGCCAATGAATTCGCATGAGCTAACTGACTTGAGCATCACCTCATAATTTAAGAGGTCAGATATTCTTACCGAGAATATGCAGATGCCAAGAATCTTTAAGGCACGTGTGACATCATAAAAAACCTGCGGTCTTCCCTTTCCAGAGAGCTCCACTGGATTAGCAACCAAAAGTTCTGTATCTGGCCCACGATCCACTACAATAACACGTAAGGGATGAAGCATTTCCACCTTCAAGCGAGAACACAAAGCCTTTTGCTTCTCGGGATCCAGAATCTTTCTACCATCCTTATGGCGGACAAATAGATCTAACTCACGACAACCCTTGTTAACTGGTGAGAATCGGCCATAAGCTATCTAATAAGAACAAACAGTATGTATCAGTAGATGATGATTAATAATGATAAACTAGGGGAAAACTGATCCACAGTCACTTTCTGTTGGCATGAATATAACCCATACCATTTTGAAAGTGACATTTGCTTGCACAAATGAATATAAATCAGACAGAGTAATGGTTAATAAAGGTCTGCTTAAGAATTATTAATTTGACAATACCAAGAGGCAAGGTATCTCCAACTCGCCAAAAACAAGTGAAATTTTCATTTTCAGTTTGCTATGTCACCTAGAGAACGAGATCTAAGTTCATAGCTTAAAATTGGCTGCCACCATTAACTGAATTACAAGTTCAAGCTAGGAAAAGCAAGACTAAAATCCAATTATGCAAAATTTTGCAATACAATATTATGTGTGGATACACACTACCATCTAAGTATGTAATCCAGTTTAGGCCAATGAAACCAATTTTAAACTATCTAAAGATCAATAGGGTGGAAGACATGAATCAGTACCTGAATGTTGCAGTCTTTCAATGTCCGCATAATGTCATAAAGAAAACCCTTGTGATCAACACAACTAATCTGAAGTAATGTATGAGCTGGGCTCAAGGAATTGTCTATCACTACACCAGCCTTCTTCAGTTTTGTTACATCTGGGGTAAGAGCCTGTGAGCGTGTGTCATTATTTGATAGTTCACATCTAAACAACTCTTCAGCAACAACAGGAGAAAGAGAAAAGACGCCTTGAAGACTATCACACTGTTGATCAGCCAACTGAAGTTCACAACTAATACAAAATTCGCCTAAAACAACACCTAGTTGCCCATACGTCTCTTCTTGTCTCTCTCGTGTGTGTAAGAGCTCCCTGAATTGAGATTATAGCAAGTTAATAGATTTAACACGAAATAGGTATAAAGAAACCTCCAACTATTCTGGTGACATATCATGATATAAACTTATAAGTTCTATGCTAAATTATGCTGACGTTTCCACAAAACAGAGGTCTTTCTGGTTGTATGCTTTGAAAATTCTGTCCATAAACAAACTTGGAAATAACAAAAATTGAGGAGATATAAATATCCATCAGCTATATTCAAATGGAAATTATTCAGCAATCCCTCCAAGTGAGTAACTAGCAACCTAAGCAGCTATCCCTGATGAAATGCATGAAGTACTCTAAAAACATAGGGATTTTTTTTATAAGTAAAAAGAGAGAGAGAATTATGAATATGAGAGACAAGAGATAGTTGTAATTTTCTATTTCTTCTCAACTTAATTTCACAAGGTAAATATAAGTGAAACACCTACATGGCTTTATACAAGTTTATAATATCTTCCTCAGCCTCATAATGGAATCATGACCAATAATAATAGGATTGGATCTGGCAACAATATGAATACAAAGTGACAAAATTTAGTGCAATAATAAGAGGAATAAAATCTCAAACTAAAGAAAATCAATGAAATATTGAATGAAAACTGAAAAGTAGGGGAAAAGAAAATGAACAGAATACGAGGGGGAAAATTCACTGAAAAAATAAAGAGTATATTATGGTATGTATAATAAGGGAGAAAATTGCAGCTTAGCACCATTGTTTCATTTTCAAGCTGTCCCTTTTAGATATCTTTTAGGAGGTATCATAAGAGCAACTTTCACACACAGTCTCCATCATGAGAATATTCAATTTTTTTCCAGAAATGCAGTGATCAACAGCAAAGACTTGTGGATGATTTTGCTCAGCTTCATGAGGCTGCCTAAACCCTAAATAAAGTGCAAACAAAAAAAAAATTGAATATTTTGAAATGTATTTACAATCAAACCCTCACATGTTATCTGTTATGAAGAAGAGGTCCAGGACGCGACCATCTGGAGTTGTTGTCACTTTCACTCTCTGAATTGTGAGCTCAAGCTCACAAAGAACTTGAGTAACATCTAAAATCAATGTTAGATAATATCATTAGAACATCACAAACATACAGCAAGTGAAAACTAAAACAAGAAAGAATGTTTGCCAGTACCATGTAATAATCCTTTCCGATCAAGGCTACAAAATTTCAACAAGTAAACTTGAGGAGGCTTGGCTTGTGGAGACGACTGATTTAAGTAAAATGATACAGAATATGACGGACATACTGATATAAGACGGTCTTTCAAATTTGGCCACCTTACAGTAGACAAAGTAGAGTGTGGAACCACCCATAAAACTACGTAGCACCAGATGCCATCAGTTGAAACATCTAGATCGAGGAAACACAGTCTGTCAGTACAGGGTTAGAATCTATCCAGAAGGAATCCAATAAATAAAAACCAAGAATGTGACCAATGTCAAAATGTACAATCATATCAACTACGCATAAAATGGCGAAAAGATTATATTACATAAAGGACAAAATTGATGTAAAGCACAATGATGAACAAAATGTACTATTACATAAAGGATAAAAGATTTAGATAACAATTAAGCATAGAATTTTGAGGCAGGGGTGAATCAAAGGCTCAATTCTTACAACCAACTCATACATGTTCATATAATGCATAAGAACAGAGTTATCCTACAAATGGATAAGATCACATGAAGTAATTGTCATACAAAATTCATTAATTGAAAAAAAAAAAATTTTTTTTACTTCATCATCAAAGACTTAGATAAATCTCAAATCAACTTTTACTGCATAAGAAATCATGTTCTAACTAACTGCAGTTATATGTATTGTTTGCTTACTCCCCAAGAGTGAAGAGTGAAAGTCAATTGTCTACTTTCCCAATTCTCTTAACCTTCTTTGATAAAGATTGTAAATTTATTCTATATTCTTCACCAATTCTCCTTTAATCTCCTCATTTCCTTCTCTCATAATCATAACATGCATATTTTACAAGCTACGTTTCCTAAGAAGTCATCCCATTTGCAAACATAGTACCAATTTAGAATTTCTGAAGTTGAAAAAAATAAGTGGAGTAAAACAATTAAACCAAAATATGCATTGGATAATGTAGAAAGTGAGAGTCTAAGAGTGTTCATGTAATAGAACAAATAAGTATAAGGAATAGAAATAATTTCATTATCTAATATTACTCTAATTCTTGTTGTATTTACATAGCATTACATTGGTTTATATAGGAAATAGGATAGCACACAATATAGGAAAACATGGAGAGGATAACATGGGGAGGAAAACATGGAAACATGTTTTCCCACCTAACATATTCTAACACTCCCCCTCAAATGCAACTTTACATAGAAGGGACAAACTAAAGTGCATTTGACAAAAATATGAAGAAAAAATTACAACAACATAAAGGAGCCATCATGACTAGCAAGCAGTTGAAGAACATGAGGAAAGCGTCATGGAAAGTGAGCTGGAATCACCAAGAAGCAGCCAACGCCGAGAACCAATGTTGCACCCATGTGAGACCCAAGTTGCACAAGCCAACAAAGAACAAACCGAAGCGAAGCGAAAAACCATACGGCTGCAAATGAACATGACGTAGCATGAACAACCCCTCATGCAACCTAGACCATATCATATCTCATACCTCATATTTCATATCTCCCCCTCAAATGCAGCTTTATATAAAAAGGACAAAATAAAGTGCATTTGACAAAAAAGGAGGACAAAAAAAAAGAAAGAAAAAAAAAAATCAGAAAGATGTAAACAACATAGTTGCAGATTCTAACCAATTCAGACCCGGGACCATGTTGGAAGAGACATCAACAATAGATTCCATGTTGGAAGAGACATCAACAATTAGTAACATATGGGAAGAAAGCATAACAAATATGGTGCATCAAAGAAGAAAGCTGGAAAACAGCCAAGGACCAGCAAGAAAACCAACATGGGGAGATACTGGACACTCGAGAAGCGGCTGAAAATCAATGGATCACCGCCGGAAAAAGGTCGCCGGAAAAGTCGCCGGAAAAAGCGACCACTGCAGATGGAAGGAGGAGAGAGAAAAGGCACGCTGGAAAAACTTGTCGGAAAAAGTCGCCGGAAAAAGTCGTCGGAAAAATTGCCGGAAAAGTCGACCACTGCAGATGGAAGGAGGAGAGAGAAAAGACACGCTGGAAAAACTTGCCGGAAAAAGTCGCCGGACAAAGGATCAAGCTTTGATACCATGTAGAAAGTGAGAGTCTAAGAATGTTCATGTAATAGAACAAATAAGTATAAATAATAGAAATAATTCCATTATCTAATATTACTCTAATTCTTGTTGTATTTACATAGCATTACATTGGTTTATATAGGAAATAGGATAGCACACAATATAGGAAAACATGGAGAGGATAACATGGGGAGAAAAACATGGAAACATGTTTCCCAATCTATCATATTCTAAGATAACAACAAACACAAAAAATCATTTTAAACTACAACTTGAAAAGCAAATTCATATTTTCGCCAATTTTTTTTAACAAAAACAATATACCCTGTAAAAAGAAAATGGAATATATCATCATCTAACCACATATATTGCAAATTATCAACCTAATACCCTATATAATTAACAGAAATAGAAACAAAAAGCAGCAAAACATAAAGAACAAGGGAATTGGAAAAGGATTTTACCTCCTTTGGCAATATAAAGTCCAAATTCGAGAATTGTACGACAAATATCGCATCCAAGGCCAGTCTTGTCGGGACAATTCACCGTAATTACGTATGGGTCACCAGGTTTCTCCCCTTTCTCAATCAACACCGCGTCGTCGCTAGGCACCCCCATACCGGTAAAAATGTCGGCTGTCAAGAAAAAACTCGCCGGAATGTACAGTTTGGCGGAGAGTTTGTATCCAATTTCAGGTGGAGTGAGTTGGTTGGTTGGATTGGATATTTTATTGGTTCCCTCGTTCTCTCTACTATAATCTAGAGAGAGAGTAAGGGCGCCTTGGAGAGAGAAAATGTGATTAAAAGAAAAAAGTTTGAGGCGGCAGTGTGACATGGGGGCTGGCTATCTGCTATGATTGTTGACTTGTTGTCGCTATCTTATTGATATCCACGTTGACAGTACCCCCACGTGGCAGCAAGAAGATGGTCTATTTTTCCGAATAATTGCTACTCCCTCTTTTCCATTTCCATTATATAAATTATTTAAGACATAATTACATATATTAAAACATTTCATTAATTTTAACATTAAGTAATTAATGTTAGTTTAAAATTTTATTATTATTCATACATTAATAAAAAAAAATTTTATTTCTCTCAATTATTCTTTTTTAAGAGTAAAATAAGAAATAATTAGTTTTTTCTCTTAGATATATACAAAACGTTTTATACTCCCTCTGTTCCAGGATAAAATCTAGGTTGACTTTTTTTGCGCATATTAAGAGAGAGAATAAAATGATAAAATTATCTATATTTAAATTATCATTTAATTGCATAATTTTTTGTACATAACTAGTGATGCTCTATAAATATGCATAGAAAATAAAAATATGATAATTAATACTAAGGGTATTATGGACAAAATATTATAAAAAATAGATTATTTGAAGTAAGTAAACATTTAACTTAGTATTACCTAAAATAGTAATAAGAGCTTTTATCCTGGAACGGAGAGAGTATTATGGGAAAAAAAATTCTTTTAAAACGACTTATATAATGAAAAAGAGGGAGTATCGAAGAAGAATGTTTTCTTATTTATTTTTATTTTTAGTGATGTGTCATGAGCATGTGTTGCATTGTCAGTGTATTAAATTTTAACTCTTTATAAATTAAATAATTTTAACCGTTATATTGTAAAAAATTAACAAATTACTACTTTTGTTCTTAAAAAAATGGCTAAATGTACAAAAAAAATTTATCCTCAAAAGAATAAGATAAAACGGTCCGGATCTTAAACTCACCCTTATCCGGCTCACCCCAAGCTCACCCCCCTTTAGCGACGGACCCGGCGACGGTTTGGTTATACAACCGTCGGCTATACTTTTAGCGACAGACAATATATAGCGTCGCTAAAAGTATAGAGGACGGTTGTATGACCAAACCCGGGTCCGTCGCTAAAGGGGGGTGAGCTTAGGGTGAGCTTAAAAAATGTACTGTAAGATAAAATATATAAAGTGAATGGTAAATATATCATTTAATGAGGTCCATTATTATAAAAAATAAAAGTACTTATCATTTTATATAATCTTGTGGGTTCACTAAGGATAAATTTAAATTTTTTTTACTATTTTCTTTTATTTTTATTTTTCTTAATACATGTGCAAATTATACTTTGCTCATTTTTTTAGAGACGAAGGGGGTAATGGATTTTATATTCTTTTAACTTCTCCTAAAATCATTAGTTAGCTACAATTAAATTATTAAGGTTATTCATTATTATGGAATTTTTAAAAAAAAAAGTTAAAAAGGGATAATAAAATTTAATCTACCAAGTCACTAGAAAATAGAAATCCTCCTATTACATTGAATTTAGGAATTGAATAATTCACAGATTAACAGTTATAATAACAGGAAAGAAAGCAAATACAGCAAAATTTTAACTAAAAATTACAAAAGAGAAAATGGTGTGCCGCCTTTTTTGCCCAAATTTTTTTGGGTATAATAGTGTGAAAGGAAATAAGATAATTTAAATAGCAAAATAATGTTTTTATAAGTATTTTTGATATTTTTATAAACTTCCCTCTTATATAAAGATAATTCTCATCTTAGTTTCATGTGAATTAAATTTTTTGTGAAAAATGAAATACTGTGACATAACAATTATGTGTTCCAGTTACGTCTAGTTGGCATGCCTAGTTTCGTAACTATTGTTAAATTATTTTTATTTCACAAATAAAGTCTTATTTCTTTTATATTACATCAATTTTATATTATTGGCAAGAAATATCATATTAGAGTGAGCAAGAGTTGTATCGGTAATTACCAATAGTATTTGAAAACTTGTTTGAACATGATTAGAATTTAATTTTAAACTCTAATACTCACTTTTAATTTATTTTTACTTTATAAGCACAAGTGACTTAATTAGCTATATTAGGTGGTATTCCTAAAATCTTTATTTTTTATTATTTTACATACGAGGGTTTATAATACTCCCTCCGTCCCAAATTAATTGCTTTTCTAGGACTTTTTAAAGTCAAATTGACTATTTTTAAAATTAATAATTAAGCATATATAAATATATTTCTAAAATTATAAAAATTGAAATTAGTAATAAATTGTATATACTTTCTTTTGGTTATAATATCTTCACCTATATGTTAGCAAAAATAGTAAAAAAATTAGTTTTAAAAATAGTCAATTTGACTTTAAAAAGTCCTAGAAATGCAATTAATTTGGGACGGAGGGAATAGTATTTTAGTTTTACTTATTTGATTCCTATATATACTTTATAAATGTTCTAAATATTTTAGAGAATGATTTTAGACGATGAATCTTAAATCATTAGATTTTATTTAAGTCATTGGTTTTATGGATGGTCCAAGGCGTATATAAAAGAATATTCCTCGTTTGTAAATCAGAATACAAAGTGCAATAGAAGTTTTGACAAAAAAATTTTGGATTCTTGCATTTTTTTTCTCAATATATATCATATTTTGAAAAGTTCGTACTACAACGTAATTCGTACATGTAACAATTTTTACGTAAGCATGATAAAAAAATCCAATTCTTTAGTTAATGTTCTCCTTTTTCAATCAATCTCAAGAAACACACCTAGTTCAAGGAAGAGATTAGTTAAAGTTTTTGAGTGAATTAAAATATTGGGTATAACAGATATTTATTAAATAAAAAAAAAAAATCTAAGGCACCAATGAATGACTTGCTATATGCAAGGATGCTGTTACGTGCCACACTCCTAATGCAACTAGGAGGGGGACATTGGATAAGATTACTTGAAAATAATTAATAGAAAATGAAGAGCTATGATTAGAAGTAGGTAGATGACTAAGATTTAATGCAAAATGAAGTCTATATATGACTAAGAATGTACTAAAAATGAGATATCAATGAAATGAATTAAACTTTTCCCGATTTATCTTTTTTCTCTTTCTTCTCCTTACAAATTTTTTCAAGATTTATCTGAAATTTTAAATCGATAATAATCGTTATTTTATTGAGAGATTCCATGGTGGAAATTAACTGCAACCAATCCATGGAATCAACGGATAAACAATTGGTATAACCGAGTGATTTTTTGGAAGAATTACGGAGCTATGAAATGAAAAATCAGCGACTCCCAACAGCGATAGAGATTCAAAAGTTAGAGTTGGAGTACAATAAATTTGTGATGAGCTACTTTGTTTATTATCAATAATTCAACACTCTAGCTGAATATGAGAACTCGTTTTTATAACTTAAAAGGTGGGTAGAGACTTGAAATGAAATTTCTTTTAATGAAGATTGGGTTATGAGCCGATTTGTTGGTTTGAAGGAAGGGATCTGAAAAAAGTAAAGTTCGGGTATCCCGACTGTGTTGATTGTTTATTTCTAAACTTATAAGTTAAAAATGAAAAAGTTGTCTAACTTGAAGGTCTAATTTTGTCATTACCCCTAAATAAAATAAAAACCATAAGTGTACCTTATCACCCAACATAAATTTTCCGATGACAATAAACCTAGTAAAATTAAAAAATAAAAAATAAAAAATTTGCAAATCAAATTTGGCCTTGGCAAGTTCCCCTCAATTAGATATCGAATGAAACTAATGGCTTGTTAGTTGTAACCGGAAATCATTTGTCGATATGTTTCATCTTTTATGTTTGATGATGAGAATTCTTGGCTATGGTTAAAACTATAAATTGAACCAAATGGTTTCGGGTTCGATTTGAACTCGACTCGAAAAATACAAATGAGACTCAAATTCGTTATTAATATGATCCAAATTTGAGCACAAAAGATAGTTTGAATAAAAATACGAGTAGAATCTGAACAAGATTATACTCGACTCATTTAGAATTTAAACTACTCGAATTCTCGATATCGATTATGACTCAATATATACTCGGTTGATACATATTCGAGTAGATACTCGATATATTCTCTTATAATATGTACAAAGTTAAATAAAATTAGGATAATTAGTTATTATTTTTTATTTTATTTTTAATTTTTATTGTGATTTTATATTTATAAAATATAATTTTAAATTTTTTCATTTCTAAGTAAACTAATAAGTTGAATTTATAATTATATGTATTATAAATCTAGTCAATATGTGAAGACTCGAATTTGAGCTAGAATTCTAAGCTCACGAGTAATTTGAATATAATTCGATCCGAATCGGAATGAATTCGAGTAATGAATATTCGAGCCGAGTCGAATCTGAGTTGAATTTGAGTATAAATTTAACTTTTCGAGTTGAATCTAAGTAGTTTTCTGTTCGATTCAATTTGACTCATTTACAACCCTAGCTATGGTGATGCGTACTCCACGCAAGCCAAGAAAATCAACAATTAATGAATTTACTACTCACCAAACACATCCCTAACCGAACTGAACAAATGACAAAAATGATAGTAATACTACTAGCCCATGAATCGATAGTATAAATGTCAGCATTATTTGAATTTGTAGGCAAATACTAGGGTTAAATGCTTTAATTTTACTTTATTATATTTTAGGTCAACTTATAAATACTTAATTATACTTTTTTTACCAAGGTTCTCAGACCCGGACCGTTCATCGAACCAAAAAAGGTACTGGGTGGGTGGGTCACTGGTCCAACCAGTGGTCGGACCATTATTGACCCAGTAACGTCATTAATATATAAAAATATATATTATCAGTAATTAATAAAATTTAAAAAAAATCTCATTTTTAATGAACTAAAACATAATAAAGATGAGTTAGACTATTAATAAAAGTGGTTAATTTTAATATTAAATTTTTTTTGGTAAAAATAAAAATAAAAAAATTAAAAACCGGGGCAACTGGGTCAATTAACTGAGTTTACCGGTTGGACCACCGGTTGAACCGATGGTCAACGGGCTCACACGAGTTTTGACCAAAACCGAGTCATTGGTCCAAACCGAACCGGAAGGCAGACCGGTTCCAATTTTTACCGGTCCGAATTTTAAAACTATATTTTTTACAGTCAACTAACTAAGCTTTAATTTAATTATAAAAATTTACAAAATCCGTTAAATCATGTTGACTTTAAATGGTTTGCCACATATGATTCGACATAAGAGAGAGAAAGCTGACATGAAACTCTCATGCTTGATGTAGCCACGCTTATGTAGAAATAAAAGGATATTAAGGGAAAAATGAAAAGAAATTTAAAAAAAAAATCAAAAAATTTAGCAAAAAAAAACATGGAAGAATTGTAAAAATAAAAAAAAATTATATTATTTTTGTAATTAATATAAAATGATTTTTTATGTAATTAATTACGAATATACTTAAATAAATTATAAAAACAAAAAATATGCTAAAAATTAAAAAAAAAAAGCCTAAAATAAATTCTTATTGCTTTATAAACATATATATTCGTATATATTGGGCAAAGAATTATATATTAGTGGAAAAAAATATTATGGTACACTGATATATATATATACGTACGGATGTAATGAGCACGCAAAAATATGAGATTATATAAAATTTTGTTTTATTTGAGGCATCGAATATCATTTTTATAATAGTGTATATAAGTGATATATAAGTATATGAGTAAAATGCATCTTAGATCGTCCTAAGATAAGTTATCTTAGGTCACTTTTAATACAACGTCATTTGATCATCAACTTAATAATCTAACCATACAGATGTAATGAGCATTGAAAAATATGAGATTATATAAAATTTCGTTTGATTTGAGATATCGGAATATCATTTTTATAATAGTGTATAAAATTTGTATATAAGTATATGTTTCAACGACTCAGATTTTAGTAACTTTTATTGTTAATTATAAAGTTGCTGATGCATAACCTCAAATTAAACGGAATTTTATATAATCTCATATTTTTACATGCTCATTATATCTGTACGGTTATATTATTGATCAAATGATGTTGTATTGAAAGTGACCTAAGATAACTTATCTTAGGTAGATCTAAGATGTCTTATATATATATATATATATATATATATATATATGGCTGCAAACGAACCAAACTGTTTGCGAACTGGTTCGGTTCGGTTCGAGTTCGAGTTGATCACCTAGTCGAATCGAGTTCGCACATAATGTTCCGTTCGATTGCTTGATCGAACATGTTTGCGAACCATGTGTTCGGTTCGATTACGGTCACGAACAGTTCGGGTTCGGTTCGGTTCGACATGTTCGAGTTCGAATTCGGTTCGATTCAACTTGTTCGAGTTCGGATCGGTTCGACATGTTCGAGTTCGATTCGATTCAACTTGTTCGAGTTCGGTTCGGTTCGACTTGCTCGAGTTCGGTTCGACTTATTCGCGAGTAGCTCGTGAGATGTATTTCTTACATGTTTAATGTTTTGAAAATTCTAAATAAAAATAGTATTTCATACTTTCTCGGTCCCTCAGTCTCTTATTTTTTTGTTTTTTTAAAATTAATGGGCACACATGTTAAGAAAAATAATTAATATTATGTTTTTAATTAAAAATAACTCTAAATGTCAATATTGTCTTTGGATTGGAATAAAAGAGTGTTACATAATTATTGGATATAAAGTAGTGAGAGAAACAAAATTAATTGTAGTACTTGAGGTAATATTGGAAATTAAACAATTAATGCTTAATTGAAATTCTTAAATAAAAAATATTAAGAGACAAAAATACTTTTCTAAAATGACATTTAAAAAAGAATATGGGAGTGTTAAATTCTAAATTTGTCTTATCAATAATTGTTAAAATTGTAGTAATTTTCTTTTTTTATTGCTTAAACATCTTTTTTTTATAATTGATTGTAAGTATACATTTTTATTAAATAATTAATAAATAATAATGTGTACTTCTTCACCTCTAATTTAATTAAAATAATTTTAATATTTTTATAATTTTTTTAACAATAATTGTTGAATTATTACAATTTACATCACTAATAATTTAATAAATTATAACTCATGTCATAAATCACATAAATAAAGTCATTAATCATCATGCAATGACAATTTGACATTAATTAAAGCCTAAAGAATGATACAATGCAGCTACTTACATTTAATGAGTTATTGAAATTGTCAAATCGAAATAAAGAATAGAGAAATCAAATCGTCAATGTATCGAGACTTCACTAATAGTCAATGTAAAATTACTATTGTATATTATATCAATTATTAACTATATAATTAAAAGTGCAAACTTGATTTGACAAAGTTTTTGAATTTTTTAGTGTTACAGACTTATGGTATATATGTGAGAATGAGACAGAGGGATTGACTAACTTTGATTTATACAATTAAGTAATTATATTTAGTGTAAAAAATAGTGTTTAATAATCCAATTAATTAATTAAAAAATATGTCACAGCATCGTTTGCATGAAATTAAAATGAGTTATTACTTTAAATTAAAACAAGCAAATTTTTTTTAAAAAAAAATGAAACGATGTCTCTTAATGGCTTTGAGCCTTTGATCTCGTAGTTAATTTATTTAATTTTAACTTTTAAATAATATAATTTTAAAAATTATAATTTTTTTATAAAGTAATTCTCAAGATTTATTGTATTCAAAAGTTAATTATCAATTTATCGCATTCCTTTTGAATTAAAAATATTTCTTATCGATTTTAAAAATTCATACTCGAAGATTTGAAAGACTTTTTGGATATTAATATTTGATATTTGATATTTGTAAATTAAGAATTTATAATTACTTGTTAACTTTTAACTTCTTTTAAGTAATTATTTTTTATTTTGGATAAATGTTGATTAAAATATTTGGCCTAATTTTTGCTTTAGTTCATTGATTAAATCATTCAAAATTTCAAATATTCATGATAATATTCGCAAACATGGTCATGTTCGCGAACAGAATGATTTTCGTGAATAGAATGATGTTCGCGAACATGGTGATGTTCACGAACAAAATGATGTTCGCGAACATGACCATGTTCGACTGTGTTCGCGAACATGACCATGTTCGACTGTGTTCGCAAACATGATCATGTTCGACTATGTTCGCGAACATCTATCGATCTGAACTCGCACATGAGTGTTGGTTTGATTATGTTAATCGAACATGTTCGAGTTTGACTCATAGTGTTCGAGTTCGGTTCAAATTCGACAAAGTTCGGTTCGATTCGGATCGTTTGCAGCCCTATATATATATAGTCTCTTTCTCAGCGAACATGCTATAGCGACTGTTTTGTACGTCGCTATAGTATATAAAGTTAGTTTTCTATGCTATAGCGACGAACAAAATCGTTGCTATAGTCGATTCGTTTTTTGTTCGTCCCTTTTGGTTTCATTGGAGAAATTTTTTCGTGCATATATATATATACACACACACACACACTTGAAGAAATAAAACAAATGCACTAGTACCACGTCGTTGCTATCATAATGTTGCTATCAACGCTACCGCTATCACGCAAACCGTTATTGACGACAATAAATATGTTTTGACGAGAAATAAGGGAGAAATTAATCAAAATGGGGATCGTACTGATGGACATGTTAATTGTGAATTGGGATTGGTATGGGTGAGACTATGAAATTAGATTTTAAATATGAAGACTAGATATGAGACTTTGAAGATTAGATCTGGGTACTTTGTATTCTTTAATTTGGGTAAAATTATGAAGATTAGATCTGGGTAAATTTTAATTGATTTTGTTGTTTCCACGTGATAGTATAAATATAGTGGTGATGTAGCCATCTTAGATGTGTAGAGGAGGACGGTTGAAGGATGATTCCCTCATTGCTATTAGGCACCTGAAGATGAAAAAAAGCCACAACACTAATTTATGCACTGAAAAATTAATATCTAAACTCAAGTATCACCATTTGGTTAGTGCTCGAGTAACGCTTTGAAGTTACATGGATGGGTCCAAGTGTCAAGAGAACGTTCTTTTTCTTCAACTACATAAATGAAAAATAGGATATGGAGGGACTGGATATGTACTAATTGAAAATTTATTTATCTTTATTAATATTCTGTATATTTTATTTTATATATTACTCTTCATGAGGAGTATAAGAAAGAGACTAAAAAAGCACCATATATATATATGGTGCTTTTTTAGTCTCTTTCTTATACTATGGTGCTTTTTTAGTCTATATATATATCGACCTAAAAAAAACACATATCATCTGCTACTAATAGTAACGGACACTAATTAGAATAAAGGTTTGGCTTGACCAATAAATGTTTATGATTTAGCTAATTAGAATAAAGATTTAACTTTATTAACTAGAGTTTAGGGTTTATTAACTAGGATTTAATGTTTATTAACCAGGGTTTAGAGTTTATTAACTAGGATTTAAGATTTATTAACCAGAAATAAACCCTAAACTCCCGTTAATAAACTTTAAATCCTGGTTAATAAACCCTAAACCCTAGTTAATAAACTGTAAACATTTATTGGTCAAGTCAAACCCTTATTCTGATTAGCTAAACCCTAAACATTTATTGGTAAAGTCAAACCCTTATTCTGATTAGTGTCCACTATTAATAGTAACGGTCGATTTTTAGTTTCTAATCCTGGTCATTCCTTTTTATTTTCAATGGTATAGATGGTATATACCCTACACGCTATGGATCATTCCCCTAAGAATACTAAATTGCTTAATTGGTAGAGTTTATTGATGGCACCATAGCAAAGAAACTGCTGATTTAGTATATTTCTTATGGTTATTACATTGTTGGTACACTTCGTTAAGACCACCCATTTAGTGTTAAATAAATTGATTTTAATTTTTGTATATGATTAACAAAATGATATAAATTTCGAAGTAATAGATTCTAATACTTATAATAGTTGAGATAAATTTTCATTTGATGCATCTTAGTTGCTGTATATGAGAATTGCAACACAACCTTTAGAATAGTAGAGATTTTTATATATTTTTTATATTTTATTTCATGTCTCTGTGTTGTTGTATATGTGAATTGTAGCACAACCCGTGCGAAAGCACGGGTTAGCAAGCTGGTATATAATTAATTTGGTTTAACACAAATCCTAGCTACGCTGCTAAATGCATGTGATGTTGCTTAGCTTAAGTCAATATCAGGTTAGACCGTTAGAAAAGGCGGCAAATCGCTTCTACCGAGTTCTCCAACAGTTACTTAATAGCTTAACTTGTGTAGCTTTCCTGGATGCTTCTAATCAATAAGACAAGGAGGAAAAAAAAGCTTATGATGAGCATCTATTTGAGTTCAACCAACTCTGCTTTCATCAGTTTAGTCAAAATATCTACAACTTGATGGATTCTTCTGATCAATAGGACAAGGGGAAAAAAAAGTTTATGATGAGCATTTATTTGAGTTCAACCAACTCTGCTTCCATCAGTTTAGTCAAAATATTACAACTTGATATTCAAATTATTCATGACTTCTCGGTATTATCCCCTAAATTTTTGTTGGCTTCGTCCGTGATGATCTTCCTTGCGCATTTACAAGATTACTTGTGCTGAAATACTACAGTGGAGTTACAAGATTACTTGTGCTGAAATACTACAGAGGACCATGAATAGTTTCTCCTGGGTTTGGCTTAGCGAATCATATTACTACAAAAAAGTCAACTTGAATAATTAGAACTTAACCCGATTTAAATAGTTGCTCCTGGGTTTGGCTTAGCGTATTGCTACAAAATCAACTTGAACAATTAAAACTCGACCTGATTTTAGGTATGGTCCATTTTTGACTATACATACATTTTCACAAATAACTGCCCAAGACTCATTCTTGTAGTTCAATATTTATAAGTGCAATACTATTTCCCCAATCCACAAAACCAAAAATAGTAGATCTTCCAGTTCTCCCACACCTAAATAAATAATATCATAAAAATGAAGTAGATGAACATCTCTAATAATTTCCCACGAATCCCAAAACCGGATATATATTGTACATTTATATGGCATTGCTCAGTGATCTCTCTTCCTGAAATTACACATCAAATGTGAGAAATCTATGTTATTCATTTATTACAACTGGTTGATCCATTCAATGACGTGTCGTTTCAATCAAGAAACTGTAAAAAGGTTGAGCTTCTTGATCCATAGGCTTCATATGTCAAGAAATTCAGGCTTCAAACCTAGCAAGAATAATGCCATGATTTGTCTCTTCTACAGGAAACCAAGTAGTAATTATGGTCGGCTTAATAGGTAACGGAGCAATGGAGCAACCACTGCTACACTTAAAACTGTTTCCGAGAAATGCATAACTGTGGAGAAAAATAAATGCAATTATAAATCTAACTGTCATGAAATTTCTCTTACAGGCAAAAATAAATAACTAGAAGGAAAGTTGATATTTTCATTGTTGACAATGTCCACTTCAATAAAAATCTTAATAGTGGTGTACACAAAACTGAAACAACCGGCTGAACCTGACCCTACCGATCAATTCGTCCACTAACCAAAGCATTGTATTAAGAGAAAAACCGAGTCTTTCGTCAGCACAGGTTTACCACAAAAAATATCGGCTTATAAGCCAAACTGACTGATATAAAAATTAGTTTATATATACACACCTAAACGACTTATTTTTCTATGTTTAATCTCGTTAATCTTTGCCTCTTGCTCTCTTCCTCTCAGACCAGGCCACTTCGGCTCACGATTCAGATTGGTGTTTATTGATGTTCATTCTTCCATATTTAAAACTCGAGGACAAGTTTTCCTCAACGGAGGGAGACCCATGCAGAAAGAAACAAGAAAATCACATAGATTATTACATAATTATTTTATTAAAATATTTAGAGATTAAGTATATTGTAATTGATGTAATCATAGTTGTCAGAATCAATCTTACCATACGCGATACGTATCGTACGACACGATACGTAGACAATTCGATACCTATCGCAGGGTGAACCGAAAATGACACCGTATCCTACGATTCAGTTACGATTCATGCAAAATGATACAATGCACAATACTTTTTAAAGTTAACAATTGAATTGAAAAAGTTTTTATGTAGAACTAAAAGAGTAACAACAAAACTTTTAAGCCTTCTACTATTTAAAATGAAGAGGTTTTTTAGTATAAACATATTCTATATCGCTTGATGAGCCTTTAATCACTATTTAGAATGTCGCTCTATTTTTCTCACGTCACTTTTTTTATAAGTAAATACATAAATCTCCACTTATTAATTTGAATTATTCTTTTTTGTTTGATAGATAAAAGATGAATCTAAATTTTTGGTTTTCTCTTGTTACTCAATAAATTTTACTAAAATAATATCTAATAAATCTAAATTATTTTGGGCTACTATCTAAATTTAAAATTTATTTTTTAGTATATATAATAATATTTACTTGACTACGTTATATATAGTCAAGCTAATATGCTTGATTGTCCAATAAATTGTGTGTGTTTTATATGTTTAAATATAAATTATCACATTTTACATTTCGTTTACGTATCGTACGATACGATTCACAATACAATATATGAAACACGATATGAGAGTTTTTGATTCACCATACGATTCATGATTTGACAACTATAGATGTAATATTTTCATTATGGTAGAATGTTATTTTAGATTAAGATTAGTATAGGAGTTGTTTCCTTGTTAAACTAGGTTTTCATTATATCAAAATTAGGATTTCATATGTTCTATATAAGTGATGTAATCTCCAACGTTGGAACACATAATTTGATATATTGATTAATTCAATATTGTTTTTATGCCATTGTGGCCTTCAAGCATTATTTCTTCTCCTATTCTCTTATTATCTTTCTTCCCCTTTATTCCTTGCTCCAACTTTCTCATGCATAAGCCTTGCAATAGTGCCCCAAAAAAACTTTTACCACCATCCCTATCGTTCCAGTCCAGGTAACTTTGGTCACTTCTCTCAAGAAAGGTGGGAGACTCGTAAAACAATGGTTTCTCTAAACTAACGTAACTGCACATTCTAACCTTTTATTTTCTGTCTCGAGAATTCCCTATGGATAATCAGGTACAACTTGTTGGAATTATTAACATGGATTGGTGTGAATACGCAGAATAAAGCCGTATCTACTAATAACTGAAGATTAAGACACTGCCAGTCATAATAAAAGTCCAACAAATGAACTTGCAGATCATTGGGAGAATGGCCTCAAAAATAATATTTTCTTCATACACAACACGAAAGTGATAATAGACTCCCTCCTTATACATGCATATTTGATTTCACCAGCAGGCAAAAAACAAGAAACTTCATTCTACATATATATATATATATGTGTGTGTATATATATATATATATGGATGCACAATAAAATAAAATAGAAAACTATTGTGTTCCACCTGAAGTAGCTCCAGAAGAATATAAGAGTTTAAAAATAAAAAATAAAAAAATCAGGTTCATTTGCAAAGGCATGTTATCAATTCAATCAATTAAGCACCACAAAGTAGTAAATCAGATCTTAAAAATCTTCTCCATGTAATGCATTAACGTTTGCAATTGGTGCCATAAGAGTTGGACCAAGTAACATAGACAGTAGTCATCAATACATACCATGTTCGAATGATAACATCATATTTTATAAATTAATCACTGTTCTAAAAATCCCCGCCTAGGTCTGCCTAGGCCCCGCCTAGGCGCTAGGCCCCCCTCCCGCCACACCTAGGCGCTAGGCCGCCTAGGCGCCTCGTCTAGGCGCCTCGTCTAGGCCCAAGGCGAAAAAAAAATCCCTCTAGGAGATTAGGTGGGACTAGACGGGGCCTAGACGAACAAGGTGGAGAAATTAGGCCTTTATGCGTGGCCTAGGCGGAGAAATTAGAGCTGCAATTGTTTTGTATTTTTTACTTTTCTATTTTAATTTTAATAACTAAGCTAACAAAATAATGTACGTGGGGTCATTATCTTGAAGGAGTATGAGTGTGAGTCCCGATGGGGACATTATCTTGGAGGAATATGGAGAAGAGTTAGAGATATACAGAGATATGGAGATAAGAGGGATCTATTAGTATATGTATTTTTGATTATTTTGTTTGTGTTTTAAACATTTGAACAATTACATGTTTGTGTTTGAACTTTAGAACATTAGCAATATGGATATGCGTTTGAACTTTAAGCAAATGTCTTTATTATCTTTATTATAGATTGTTTTGCTTTATATTATTGTTTTGTTTGGATAAATATAAGATAAAATATTAAAATTGACTTGAAATAAAAATCCCGCCTAGGCCCCCTCCGGCCGCCCGCCTCCCGCCTAGCGCCTTTTAGAACCTTGAAATTGATAGAGAATTATCTTATCAAGTATTTTTCTGGCTTTTCAAAATGCTCGATATTCTTTCAGTGCTTTATCAATGTTATTCGGTATGTTTCATTCTTAAATCTTAAGAATATTATTATACGTGTTTGAAAGAGTCCATTACTCAGTAAATTAAAAAGAAAGAACCCAACAAAATCTATGTAGCATTCCGAATCTTAGAAACTGAGATAGAAAGAAACTACAACAACAGTATGTGGTGACATGTTCTTATAAATTCTTATCCAGTATCTAGAATACAGCATTGTGTCTAGATCATTGCAGCTCTCTAAACATTGTATACACATGGGATCGCCCCCTTTTTGGCACATTTTATAATAGTTTATATCTTATCAGTAAAAAGAAAAATAAACAACTACCAATTATGTTTTACTTTTTATTTCCAGTAAATTTGCTATTTCTACTGCAAAAGAGCTATTTTAGGGTACAAACAAATGCTTTTGTTATAAATCTAAATATGAATCAATCAATTAAGAATTTGAAATTACATGGTAAATTTTAAATGGCAGATTAATTACTAAAAAGGGACTCTTATTTAGAACATTCTCTTAGATTACAAAATTGGAAAATCTCTCACACAGTCAGAGCACCCATACGGTTCTAGCTTAATTAATAGTGTTCTATATTTTTCTTTATCTTTTCTCTATTAATAAACTTTATACTTGGTTAAATCCTTAACCCTGCTCCAATTATATTCCCCCAAACTTCTCTAAAATAATAACCCAGTTCATCAAATAAAATAAAATAAAAATCATTTTTCATCTCCCTTTCCTACATTTTCTAAAAAATCAAAAAGACCCTCTTAGGTCAAAAGGCTTGGCAGATATAATAAACAAGAAAAAAAATACACCACAATCACTATTTTGTATAAACTCAATTAACAGGCAAGTTAAATATGAATAATTGAAGGAATAATAAGGGAAAGTACCTGATAGGGGCAGCAGCCAAAAAGTACTTTTGAGTTGCTCTTTGCCCAAAGCCATCCTCAATGAAATGCTAACCCTGAGCCCGCTCAATGAAAACCTCTCAAAACCTTATAGCCAGACCACAGAAAGATATAGAACAAGCCTTTGGTCCACCACCTTCAAACATAAATTTAATTTTTTATTTTTTTATTTATTTTTTATTTTTTATTTTTTTGCATAAAATGTCAACTGATAGTTTGTCCAATGGAACTGATAGTTTGTCCAATGGACCACTGATTTAACAGAGACATGTTCATCTGGAGCTTCCATGAGCTAAAACTTATCAAGAGAGAGAATACACTTTAAAAATATCAATAAAAATCGCAATATAAATTTCTCGGATTGTTCAAAACCGTACCTAACCTGAGCTTTACAGAATGTCCTCAAATAAAATAACAATAGCCTGATTGACAGAAGAGGGGAAGTTTTCCATGACAAAATCCATCAATAAAACTCATTATCACAACAATGAATAATCGGATAAAGTTTGTCACTGTTCCTGAGGAATATAACAATGGTATCACCAATAGTCCCACATATCTGAAAATTGAACCAGCCCAACTGCAAAAACAAATGCAGTAAATTATACACTAGAAGAGCAAATAGTGCATGACATCTAATTTCACTGAACCACAACACTTTATGGGTAATGACGAATAGCCATTTCTGGTTTTTTGAACATACAAACTATGGGATCAAATAGACAATTTTGCCAGGTACCTACCTTTCCAAGATTCATAAATTCCCACAATGGCCATTATTAGGGGACCAAAACCTATCATCACCAAAATAGCTCGCCATTCAGACTCCTAGAAGTCCCAGCATCCTCTACTATAAAAATTGTTTGAGTCAAGAATCCAAGCATCAACTAAACACCTTGGCAATAACCCACAAAACGAGCAATTACATTTTCACAATTAGATAAGCACACACATTGATGACAGCTCAACTTCAAACACGTAAGATCTTCTCTATAGTATAAGAGCATGTTCTGAAACAAGACATCTATTAACAATAACATTTATGCAGCCTACTATACTGAGCTGTATTCATCATTTGACAACAATTGATTCAGGGTGCTTTCAACTAATGCTTGAACAAGACGTTAATGGGACCAACAAACTGGATAAAATAGCACCCTTCAGAATTGAGTTTTTCAACCAATAATCGGTTGCGAAAGAGCACACACCCCATCTTTAGAAATGGTGGAACCTCCTTAGCATCCCGTGCGATGATCTCCCTGCCAACACAGGCTTCGAAGATGTATCTTAAGTGCATTATGGCAATCAACCACAAACACGGAAGATTTTATTAAAATTCGTATTTGATGAGCGAGGCTGGGCTGCTCATAAGACCCTGAGTCAACCAGCTAAGCCTCTCGCTATGTGCAAGAAGAGCGTCCTCCTCTTGCTTTCTTGGTCTATGTTCCATGGAGCACAAATTTAGTCCTCTGCCACATAACCAGCCCTCTTTCATTTGTTGCCGAGAACACTATCCCCTTAGGAGCGCGTAATTAACTTGTCATTATCCAGGGTGATGATGTATCCACCATGCCCTGTTATTCATGGACCCTAACTCCTAACCTCTAGAAAGATTCTGTACTTGGCCAAACTTCTATCTTCTCTTTCTTCTTTCGCAATGTCAGAAGCTTTCCACTGGTATCCAAGACCTGCCTTTGTATTTGACTCCATACCAAGTGAGGAGACGGATACTAGGAGCTCAACAAGCTCAGCACAAACGATCCCCAAGTATTTCCCATGTTCCCCAATGAACTCTTACTAAATTTTCATTAATGATGATCCCAACATCAATACTCGGTTCACACTGGCATCTTTTCAACTGAAACCTCCAATGCTATCATCCAAATAACCTGTACTTCCCAGCCAATGTCCACCTAACACTGGACATAAAGCTTTCAATGGATGGAAACAATGTCAATAACTTTTGCTCATTAAGATTCAAAGTGCAACATCCCCTCGGTGATTGTCACCCCAAGAACCACCTACAAAGCAGAGAAGACACAAAAGGCCAACATTTGGCCATCATGAGCCTTTTGCAAATCCCTGATATCTTTTGAAATCAGGGGTACAACAATTCCCATTGGCTTTCGCCTCTCTCTAGATCATTCTTAGCAAAACCCCATATTATCATCGTTTTGTTGGTCTCCCAAGATGTCTAGACTTCCGCTGCGGCAATTTATTATTAAACACAGGCATATGCATTCGTCCATAACGAACCGCAGCCTGATCAGTACATCTCCAGAATTTTTGGGTTGTAACTGGCTTAAACTTTCTATAGGGGGGATAACTGATCTAATGAGAGTGGGTTCCATGAACAATTTAAAAAAAAACTTTTGCCTCTTCTAGAGCTTTTAGCCTCCCCACATGGCCTTCATCACCCACTAAAATATTCTTGGGCATAATCAACTGGGATATGCTGATTGGTTCCAACAAACCTAAAATCTCCATGGGCCTATCCTTCCTTAGATTTACCCCTCCCTTGCAAAAGGTCAATCCCCAGCTCCTCAATAGTGCTTTTTGATTAGTATGCCGCCCAGTAGACCTCAACTAACTCACCCAACCAGGTCCCATGGCCATTCTGAATACTCATATTTGGAATTCTGCTGTGTGTCCAGCATTAGTGCGACTTAGCTACACATGGATTCTGCATATACTCTCCCAACCTTTTCACATAAAGACGTTGGATACCCATTTGGACTCCCAGGCATTGCCTCCATCATAAGTCCACTTGAGCATTTGCAGCGTAATTCCCTAAGTATTTCCCCCCATAAATATTACTCTCCCTCAACGTGCCAAAAATTTCCCATTAGTGCTCCCATCATAATTAACTCGATACATGCTTGAAAATTGTCCAACTGCTTCCGTCCACTATAAGAGCTCGTAAGAGCTCTTGCTGAAGAATGCATAAGTGGCTTTGTCCATAACTCCCATTAAAGCCTCTGATGGAAACCCCCTGTCCATGAAAACCCCATTTGGTATTATACTGAACTTCACCAGCTCCCTTTCTGCCAATCCCCATAAGAATTGCGTGCATCTTACATTTTCCTCCAACATACCCCATTCAAAACTTTATCCCTGAATCTTTTAAACTCTCCTTGTTAAAAGCCCTTGGGCTCTGAGACAACCTCCCCCTACGCATATCTGTCCATAATAACCATTAAAGGCCCTCCAATTTATTTCCCAGCTGGATTAATGCATGAACAGTCATTTTCCTAGGGCTTATCTCTGGATTATTATCCCATTATGAACAATTTCCAATTTTCACCAACCGGGTTTTTTGCTGAAATTTCAGTTTCTATTTGGCTCTCCTCGGTCATAAACAGCTACCAGAAATAAACTCCCACTTTTTCCCCAACTGGGCTATTCTGAATAAATTCATTTCTAGGGATATTCTGAAATACCTAAAATTAGTCCCAGCTTTGGACCACTTTGATTCTGCTGACAACTCAACTTCCTCTGGTTATGTCCCATAAACCCTTTAACTAGGACTCTGACTAAACACTTCCCCCTTCATTTCCTCTATAATCCCCCAGCTGGGTTATTATTGTAAATTTTCCCTACAAATATGGGCGCGGCGCTTAGAATTAGTGGGGTTGAAACTCCTCCGATTGTTAAACATTATTATAGGAATTAACAGTGGACTGTGTAAAACCCAATAGCCTCTTGTTGATATTCTACAGAGTTTTCCCAATTCAAATCCATTTGGGTTTTTTGAAAATCTGATCTTTCAGCAGCAATCCTTAAGGGGGGGGGGTTTTTCAATAAAGCCAAAAATTCTTTTGAATCCAAATAAAAATTTCCGTGAAATTACATACATTAGAGTAATAGTTCATGAGAGACATTTGATGGTGGAATACTTGTTCTTTTGTGGGGATGGGTGGGGTTGGGGGGTTGGGGGGGGGGTTTTTTTTGGGGGTGTGGGGGGTGGGGGTGTAGGGGAGGGACATTGCTGAGGTCCCGAACTACGGTATGTCGAGCGAATCGGTTGAGTTGGTAAACACATGAGTACGATGAGGTGAAGAAAGAATGGTGGTGGTCAAGGACGATGGAAGAACTAAACCCCAATTACCCAGAAATAGTTCAAACCCCTATGTAAGAAAAGCCGAACTAAAACCACTGAATACAAATGGGGCCGGGAGTGCAGAAAGCCGCCTATTCCCTTTTGTAACACAATCTGGGCTTAGCCCCCAAAAAATCTAGGGCATGTTTTTGTACCATCATCTCTGTTTTTTTATAAAGGTAGGAAGGTTCTTTTTATTTTTGGGTGCTTTACATACAATCAAAATTACAACAAATAGAAGAGTAATTACCAAGACATAAAGTGCATCAACCAAACTAATTACAAACCCGCCAAGAGTGTAATTAGGCCCCATATTACAAAAACGCTAGTACAATTTCCCATTAATAAGAAACCATAAAACTCCAAGCCCACCAAATAACCTAGCCAATAATTAACTACATTCCCACAAAGTGTCAAATACTTTGGATCTAACCACAACCCACAACAACTTCCATAATTCAAAATAATAATTCCCCAAACATTAACATATTTCCAAATTTCAATATTATCTTCCACTCCCCCATCACCATACACCAATTGAAATAATAGTTCCGCCGTACCCGGAAACTCACGATACAGACTCCGCCGCTACAACCCACCCAACACCTCCGCGAATCTCACCCGGTTTGTCCCCAATAACGCCAATGAGAACTAAAGAAGATTCGCCCTAATAAAAACGTTTTAAACCCATACATAGCATGTAACTTAATTCATGTTACTGAAACTTTTTTTTATAAACTATTTTGTTCCTCAATACAACTAATAAAAATGGTTACCTTTGTATTGAATGGGTTGGTTACCCAACTCGTGCATCACATTCAAGACGAAATGTAGGCAACTTAATACATTTAGAATTGTGTTACGCTTGGTCCCTGAAAGAGTATGGCTACCAACTGCAAAGCAAATTAATGAAAGCAAAACTGCAGGTCCTGGTTGTGAATTAGATTACTCTTTGGTTATCGAATGTTTTGTTACCTATGGTAACGAAGATTTTGCAATATACCTTGATCTGAAGGTTTGGTAACCACACTGTACTAAGAGAAAAAATTTAAAGTGTGGAGGTTACATTGGTTACTTTTATATGACAGTTTGGTTACTTGTGAAGATTTGATTACCATCACCACAGTATTCATATCTACCGCCACCAATAGACCCCCCCGAACCAAACCACGCCTGAATCTTCATACCCACCCTTCGCCAAATAATGACCCTTCATTTTGAGAAGCAACTACGTAGATAAAACAGTTGGTTGGACATCATAAATAATACTACATGCAGTATATACTATAAAAATATATATAATCTAAATAACAAAAATAAGATTTGGGGTTTAGGGATGAGAAAGGATATGAATCTCCTACTTAGTGCATTAACGGCATGGTGTGTGTGTGTGGCGTGTATATCTCACTTATATATAAATATATCTAAATTTATATATTATATCATATATATTAGAGTACTTAGTAATTAGAACTTTAAACTACAGCATTTACCCTTAATACAGTTTTCCAATTTTTATGTAGAATTTCTGGTTATCCAAATCAAGTTGTATTTACACTGAGACCTCAGCGGGTCAGCGGGGTGGTTAGTATTCCATGCCACACATATCCTCCCACTTCGTTGCTGGTACTCTTCTCCTTCTCATCCTTGGGAAGATTCTACACACAACAGCCCTTCCCGTAGTTTGTCAACAAAGAACGAGACACTAACATTGCCAACACGCAACACATCACAGTCATGCCCGAGAAAAGGGAACACCACCCTCGCTCTTTCCACAAAGGGGAAAAACTTATGATAAAAAATTTACCTTGGCCAGCATCTCCTAGAGCTGTCCCTAATGGTTTTGACCATGATTATACCGGTTGGAATGAAGAAGTGTAGGGATTGATTATACATAACGTTGTGCAGTTTGTTCTATTATTGTGTATATGTCGCAGACCTTACGACAGCCACTGGCGCGGATGAGGAGAGCAACTCAAAAAACCATGAAGTATAAACTAATTCCTAAATTAAGGAATTCTAATTGAATCACTAATTCCCTTAAAATTACAGGGAAATCCTACATTTGCACACCTAAACATTGTAAATACCAATCAATGGGAAAGTTGAATTAGTTGTGTTGTAAAAGATTTTATGAGGGGGGGGGGGGGGGGGGGGGGGGGGGGGGGGGGGGGAATTGCACTATTGTTGTAAATTTATTATTTTAAAAAATGTAATAGAATATGTAAATCATCCTTTAATTTTATTTTATGTTATGGAGCTCTATTTCTCTGTCTATGATATTTTTCTAAATTTTCTGAAAAATGGGATATACATATTTTTTCCACTTTCATAACCTTTTTAAATAAACACAACCAATTTAACGAAGGAAGATCCAATAATTCTATAACACTATAAGGTGCATATATTTTTTCCAAACAATGGTAATCAAAACTATTGAATTCAGTTAAAACATAACACCCTTCCCTTAGTATTTTCCTGACCTATTTAACTTTATGGTTTTTTTAGTTTCAACAACATCAAAATATTATGACCATTCCTCCTACTTGTCCCACATAAACCCTATCCTTCACAAATTTTGAATCATTTTGATACATACTATTCTTAAATTTTCTTATTAAATAATTGGCCAACCATTAAAATTTTTCACCCAAATAAAAGTGCTATTTACGTACCACAAGTAGTTCCCTCCTACATCCTCTGCAATGAATAATAAACTAATATGCCTCGTCACTCACTATGTGACCAGATAACTTATGAAAACTATCACCAACTTTTTACTTCTGAAAAATATGCAATATTTCAAATAGTTCTCTAGGTTTTGATTATTATTTTTTTTTGTATATAGGATTTGGCAACCTACCAACTCAATTTGTTTGGAAGCACCCGCTTCCATGAGATTTCCAAACTGAAACCCTATTGAAAGTTTTGCAGTGCTATATGAAATGCAATGCTATTTAACTGCCAAACAACAGGCAAGTTGTAGTACAACACGTACCCTCTATTAAGACTAACCTAATTATCCATTTCATGGTTTTAAAATATTTCAACACTGGACAAGTGAATGTGTTCCTTATGTAAAAATTGGGTCACTCCTGATTTTCAGTCATGGCAGAAACCTACAAATAGCCCAAAAACAAACATGGACAAGTAAAGTTTAAAGTTTGAGATCATCATTAACACAGGAAATACCAACATAGGCCCTTTTATTTTTCATGATTTAATGACAACATTATGTATAAGTAAAGTTGTCTTTTAAAATTCATACCACACACAATTAGGAGTACATTAATTGTTACGGTGATTAAAAAAACATCTTAATTAACAAAAATTAATTTACAAAATGACGTGACAAAAATATAATTAGTTTTGATGATTCAATCACCCTACATTGGAGTTGAGTCAAGTGATAACAAAATTTATCATAATTTATTTATATTTATTTTATATTCATTCTTTTGCTAATTTTTATAAACTAACTTGTTATTAAAGGAGATGAAGTGAGTATTATATCATATAATTATTTTTGTCCCATTTGACATTATGGGGTTCAAAAATCTGGCAAACGGGTTATATCTCTTCCTTACGGTCATCGGCAGTGGAGGGACACAATGTCGTCTTTTCGGATATAGTCTATCGAACTTTGGTAAATGTTGGGCCCTTTGCAAGCATTGAACTCCTGCTTTTGGGTGATTGGGCCGGACTCCTAATAGGTAGTAAAACTGTAGTTTAAAAATTTTAATTGTCACAAATATTTATTAGGACATTTTGAAGTGACAAAAACACAACTTAACAAGGTTCATACATTACTTTCTTTTCAGCAGGTTAATTATTTGACAGAGTAATTTTATGTATTAATGATATATATTTATGTTAAATTTATAATTATGACAATTTTAATTAATATATGAAATTGATAAAAAATTATCCCTAATACTTTTTCGACGTATTTGGACAATTAAAAAAATAAAATGTAACATATATCACAATATATCATTACCGTTTTATTGAAATTAATAATCCCTAACCCAATTAAGATTTAGGGACAATGCATGTTAAAATAAAAAAAATAATAATAATTTATTTTGGTAGACGAGAGACTGAGAGGAACCAATAACAACTTAACACGTTGAATTACATTTTTGCAATAATCTTGAAGGTTTTTAATTGTGACAAATATTTTAAGAGGGGCGACACAAAATTATATATATATATATAATCTATATAATATATATATATAATAATATTTATATATATATATATATATATGACATTCCAACCTTGAGCCGAAATAACAATAACAAAGTGACAAATTAGTTGTTGTTCTTAATTTTAGACAATATTTCTTGAAATTCTAAGAGTTACACAATATTTTAAGATATATTTTAAATAGAAAAAAAACATGTGACATTCATATTTGGAAACGAAAGACAATATCTAAACTATAATAACTTAAAAAGTCGTTATCTTTCTTTTGGCAGTATTCTTAGGAGATTTGCAATATGAATATTATATTAGTTCCCAATCTCTTCCTCATACCTCAATCACTACCATTTTTCTAGAAAAAATTCCATTGTCATCTTTCTTGATAAGCTAGCCCTAGCCCTCCAAACCTTCCAAGGGACACGGACTTTTCGTGTTATGTTAGTCTTATGAGACAAATTGTAAACTCCAAAAAGAATTGATAAACGTTCGGTATTTGCCATGCAAACAATTAATATTTTTTGTACTTCCTCCGTTCCAAAATTAATTGTTTCAGTTTTGACTTTTTTAAAATCAAATTAACTATTTTTTAGAACTTAATAATTAGGTCCATATAATAAAGTATATATTCCTAAAATTATAAAAAAAATTGGGCGTTAGTAATAAAATTGTAATATACTTTTCTTTTGGTTATAATCTCTTCACCTATATTTTTAATAAAAATGGTAAAAAGATTAGGTTTTAAAATATGGTCAATTTGAATTTTAAAAAGTTCAAAAAACTGAACAATTAATTTGAAAACAGATGGGAATAATAATATTAATAATAA
The DNA here is from genome assembly GCA_034770075.1 of Aralia elata. Classification (NCBI taxonomy): domain Eukaryota; kingdom Viridiplantae; phylum Streptophyta; class Magnoliopsida; order Apiales; family Araliaceae; genus Aralia; species Aralia elata. The sequence goes on along the minus strand of JAVJAP010000376.1, from coordinate 9,894 downwards.
CAAAATTGATCATGTGTAGTTCCCTAAGTATGCAGCCAAACTTTTGACTTTACAATTTATTTTGTATGAGTACCTAAAGATTAATGTCTGGCCTAGGACTTTCCAAAAAGTTAAGACAAGAAAATTAATGTAGATTATGATAAAAAAGTTATTTCGTACGTAGTGGATATTTTGGGAAGAATGGGGACATAAAAATAGATAGAGTAAGAAAAAAAGGGCAACTTTTTTCTGTCAAATTTTCAAAAAAAAATTAATTTTACAATCTTACTTTTTAGTCCTGAACCTTTAGTAATTCTTAAACTTGCCATAACGATGTATTACCAAATAAATTAAAATTTTTGATTAGGCAATTTGTATTTTATAAGCCTTTTAGAGGAGTTGTTAGGACAAGAAAAGTAAGGACTCAAAAACTAGACCTTTAAAAATGCATTATATAATTAAAATTAAAATGGAAAAATAGAATTTGTAGATTTTTATTACACACACAAAAGCATCTATTGTCTATAAATACTTAGATATATTTACTAGTAATCCTGGTGGCACACGTCATTGCATGTGTTAGAAATTATGTGTGAAGTAAAATAAGAATTTTATCAAAATTTGAAAAGATCTGGGGGGGGGGGGGGGGGGGGGGGGGGGGGGGGGGGGGGGGGGGGGGGGGTGTGTTTTCAAATAGAAAAGGATAATATAAAAAATAATTAATATAAAAAATTAAGGGACAAAATTTAGTAATAATAAGTAAAAATTATAGGGACAAAAGAGAGAAAATATAAAAGCGAAACACAAACTTCACCTAAGTTCAATGATTTTTAAAATAGGTGTCATATATATATTTATTTTATATTAATTTATATAAAGCATGAATTTACAATGAAATTTCATGCAAATTTAACATTGCTTGAAGGATTCTCCCACTGGTATAAGTTCCTTTCCTTGAATTGCCTTCCTCAATTTCTCATTGTCTCTCTTACTAAACTACCCATGCAAAAAGCTAAAGCACTTAAAACCTAAAACCAACTGGCTCTTATTCCTTCCTCTAATCAGCTCCACAACGCAAAGACCATTAACAAGAAATTTCTTTCGAAAATTTCCAAGGTAAGAACTAATGAACTTTTCTATCATCATACCTCAATTTCAGAACCCAGAAAAAATCTAAACATAAATTGGTGAATGGGAGATATTTTACCCAACTCAAGATCCAACACGAAACATTAATCCTTTTCAATTCTCCTTTCCCAAGACTTGCAAGTGATTTTGATCAAACTGATTTACTCAAAACATTTACTGAATGAGCCAACCATTTCCTTCAAAAGCTCAAGATCACCATCTAATTTTAGTCCACAATTTTTCCCTACTCCAAACATTTCCATCGATTCATAATTCGATAATTCCCGTTTACGATGAATACCCAATTGCATATGTCCCAAAAAGAAAGATATCACAACCATCCCTTGGACAAGGACCACCCCCAAAAACTTACCATAACAAAGCACCATGAAAAGGCAAAAACCAAAAGTTTGGCTCCAACCACAGCTTCTGCAGAGAAGTTTCCTTAGGCTCATTTACGTAAATTTTGGAGAGCTTATTTTGGGCTTTCCTGTTAATTTGGATAAGTTGGAATGAGATAAACTCAATGTGTTCCAAACGCACTCGTTGAATACGATTTTGTGAGGCTTATTAGAGAGCGCTAGAATTTTTTGCTAGAGTAGAAGGCCCTTGTGGGTTGAAACCACAATATCCAACCAAAAATAGGAACAAGATAAATCCAATGGAAAATGTTTTCCCACAATTCTAGGCAATGGCAAATTCACTTGGAGGGGCCAAAATTGTTTCTCCCCAAAATTAGTACTCAACCCTGGTGCCACCCAATCCACAGCTTGAAATCCCACCGCCAGGCCATTACATTAACGGCTAACGCCTTAAAAGGCCTTGTGAAAATGAACCAAGGAAAGAAGAGAAAATAAAAATCTTATTTTCACATATTTGTTTCAAACACAAAGCAACCTAATACTACCCGTAAACGGTTCCCATACTGTCGCCTTGAACCTTAAAGGATTAGAAACCATAAATGTATTGCTTCTCCTTTTGAGTTGCAAAGCTTATAGCTACCGGAAGTCCTGAACCAAAATCCATATTTCCTTTGCTATATATCAAGCCAAAAAGTATACGGCTAGAAATAGAGAACACTGAGCATTAAAAAGGCTTGGCATTAAACCTTTTATTAGGTCATGGATTTCTTCATAATGCAGCAAATGTAAACAAATCCCCTTATTTTTGAGGCTGATTTTGTCATTTGGTTTACGCGGAAATCGGGTTTGATAGAGTTGCTGGGCTTTTGAGGAAGGAATTATTTGATGAAGTGGTGGATTAATTTGTTTCTGAGGGAGTTTCAAGCAAAAATAAGACGAAAAAAGAGGGCAAATCTTTTTGGTTGTTGATGGGGTTGGTGTGCAATGGTTTATGAAGTGTATTGGGTGAGGGATTTCATAAAGATTATTGTAGCATTTGATTTCTGGGACAGGTGGCTTTGTCAAAAGTCCAAATAGGCACATGCAGTTCTTGAGATGTGTAAAGGTTAGTGTTAACTGTAGCATCTTAACTAGGGTTATGCCAGACCATCTTTGAGCTTCTGGTGGGGGTAGAATTATTTGACTGGAAATGAATGAGAAATTGGATAAAGCAAATTTCCATTCCCTTTAGTGGTGTCCTCGAGATCTTGTAATTTCTCATCCCCCTGGCTTGGGGGCCAGAATAGGGTTTTCGAGAATGTTGATTTGAAATCTCTCACACCGAATTGCAATGCTTTTCCTGTTTATCATTCAATTTATGTAACAAAAGATGTTAAATTCAAAATACATTCCGAAACAGACGCGGAATTTAACAAGGTTCACACATTATTATAAGCTATGATTCAATTTATATATAAAAAAAACACATTATTTATAAGCTATGTCAATTTTATAAAAAAAAAAAAACACAGTCTGTTTATATCTAAAAAGCGTACAAAAAACAACGAAGGAGTTTACCTACTCATATAAATTCCTTAAATAAATTAAACCCAATAATGTTTCTACCCAATACTATATTGGCACATTAAATGTTTGTTCCCAAAAATGGAGTGGATTTATCTATAATGATCTCCTAAATTTTCATTTACAAATTTATATTATCTTAATTTTTTGAAAATAAAGACATGCATACGTAAAGTGTGTTTAAGCCTTAATTAATAATGAGTGAATAAAAAATCAAAATGTCAAAAAAAAGTGAATACTTGCTTACCTTGTTTGCGATGTGGATTACTTGGGAAGAAGTTATTGGTTTCCTGTAACAGCCATGGACTTCGACTGAGAAATCAATTGCTAAAGCAGATGTGTATATCTTCTTTCACAGAATGTGCCTTCACTAGGAGATTTAGCCTATCTGAAAGCATTTTCCGCAAAAAATTCTGCAATTTCCCCTGTTTTTAACCCTGCCAATAACAAAAGTAATTAAATCAAGCTGACATAACTACTATAAATAGCTGGAAAAAAATGTGCAACGTGTAACCGACTTCACATATAAAAATGATAGGGATAAGGACAACCTACGGAAATATGACATGCATTTTCCTTTTGAAAAAAAAAATAACAAAATCTTCACCTTAAGAAAATCTTATAAGAAAAAACTTGAAGCCACAGATGATCAACCAAATCAATTCTTTTGGCCAAATCGAATATCATAACTTACGATCCTACGTGGTTATAAGCAAACTTGTGAACACGTAAAAGGTGAAAAAAGCAAAAAAAGAAACAAAAAAAAAGAAAAAAGAAAAAAAAGAAAAGGAAACCTGTTTTAAGTAGAAAAAAAAATAGTATAACAAAATTATTTCAAGATTGTTATTTATTATTAAAACGTACGACCCATTGCTATGATACCCTGATTCTAAAACAGATCTAAAATAAGACAATTTATTCGGCAAATAACTATCTATATAAATGTGAGTTGTGCAATTATATATTAGAGAGTTACATTCTAGATGATCATAGTTAAGACAAAGCATTTATGTATTTACAACTCTCCAAATTTTTAACAAATGTGGAACTTTTTTATATAGAATATTGTGATCAAATAAACTTTTTATTAAATTCAAACTGACTATAAATCAAAATCCTTATGTTTTAATGATGACCCATTTACGATATCATGCAATAAAAACAAAGTGGAGATAGTCGCACATGACATGAATATGAATCAGAAAAACAAAAAATACCTAATTAAATTAAATTACAACGTCAATGCTTATGCAATAAATTTCTTTAAGGAATTTTACATAGGAAGATCTTATGGATACGGGTTTCCCTCCCGATCGGAGATGCAATGCATGGCATATTGGAACACGAGTGTATACAATGAACACGAGTAAACAAATACGGACCAAGTCCATACTTCAATACTAAATCCTAGCTAAATCTTTTTTTAAAGGCCATGATGATCCGATATTATGTCAAATATAAAAAATAATAATGTATAAATATAAATAACACATTCTAAACCCCAATAATTAATACAAAATTTTTTCGTAAAAATTTAAACACTTGAAAAGGTCTGTTTTCTTTTTCTAAAATAACAATGTCAACCGGGGTCTAAAATTTTTAAAAATAAAGTTTTATTACGAGTGAAAGTATATAAACTATAAAATGGACAGTTATAAGTGTTGTAAAATAAACTAAATCAGTTACAGTGAAATTTTTTACAACATACCAAACTTCTGAAAGTGAAAACTCATCGCGGCATCATCTCCAAAAATAACAAAAACATAAATAAATTATGTTTATATTTAAATAATTGTAATGCCGTGAATAACCTAATTTGGGGAATCAAAATGACTCATATTTTTATGAAATAAGAAAAAAAAATTGTGTTTGTGATTTATAATTTCATATATGAATGAAATGAACCTCAATTTTCATTCCTACTACATTTGTAAATTTTAATATATTCTATGAAAGGAGGGTATAACAAAATGGATAATACCATTCCAATCATAAAAATGGAATGAATAATTTCACTACTCCATATTCCATTCTCTTACATAATTTTCATTCTCTCACCAATTTTCATTTCATGCAATCAAATGCAACATTATGATATATCTTCATATAAGATTGAAGTAAATCATTACTCCCTCCGTCAAATAAATTTGCTCAGTTTTTGACTTTTAAGTCAAATTGACTATGTTTAAATTCCATAATTAAGCATATATAAATAAATTCTAAAATTAAAAAATCGGGGTTAGTAAGAAATTTTATATACTTTCTTTTGGTTATAATCTCTTCACCTATATTTTAGCAAAAAAGTTAAAAAGATTGTACAGTTTTAAAAATGGTCAATTTGACTTTAAAAGTCAAACTGAAGCACTTAATTTGGGAACGGAATGGAGTCAATATCAAACCTTAATGGTTATGTTTAGAAGCAGAAAATTAGAATTGGTGAAATGAAATGAAATAGAGAATGGAATGGGAAATGATATAATAAGAATCGATTTAATATCCATTATTTACTTGAAATGTAGTTATTATTATAATTCTCATCCTAAAAAATACAAATTTATTAATTTTGGACATGAATTAGAAATAAATTACATTACATTCAAAATATAATAACCAGAACACAACCAATTATATTTATTTAAAATAAAAATAAGTCATTTCCTTTCTTACTTTGATGCCTGCACCATCCGAACGTAGTAAGGGAATATTTTGTGTTCAGATGCCACTAGATTATAATGATAGTACACACATACGAGTATATAAGTACTGACTACCATTTGTATGTATTGTGTTTACCTACCTCGTAACAAGCCAAACCGCGGGAAAAGGAAACAATATAAGGCCAAGACACAAGCCAACACTCCACATGGCCGTACTAGCCGCCCACGTGGATAGTGATGCATAACAGCCTCAGTTTCTACCCTCTATAATAAAACCTAAAACAATAACACAATTTCACAAATCTGCCCAAGAGCTATTTTATCCTCTTAGCTACCAAGTGTGTATTTGCCCGGCAAGGCACCACCACGCATGCGCTGAGCGCCAAAACCAGTGCCGTAGAGGTGGGTGGGCTGGTCGATTGAGGCGAGGGAGCCGGCCCACCAGGAGCCCACAAGCCACAAGATAGCCGGGCACACTCGCTTGGGACCGTGGCGTAGAGCGGCGTGGGCCCAACAGCCGCGAAAAGTGTCCGCCCAAGGTGGCGTCAGTTGACGAATCAAGGAATTTACCGTCCACGTAAGAAAAGGCGGGAAATGATATTTGGCGGCGGAGGGCAGCAGGGCCGTAGAGGTGGTAGGTGCCACCAACTATGGGTGCAGAAGCTACGGTCGTTTCGGAAAGCGGAGGCTATGCATGAAGTTTCCCATACTTGGGGTTTGGGCTCGACCGTGACCGGAAGGTTTTGTAGTTTAGGGTTTCCATTGTGTATAATGAAAGAAGCAAAAGTAGAAATCTTTGTAATATGAACAAGTTAAATTTATTTTTTTAAAGGCAGTGGTAGGACCGTAGGAATCAATGGAGAGGAGAAATAGAGTGTGGCGAGGGTAACAAATTTGAGGGTGATGAGAAGGGTTTTTAGGTAAGGTAGGAGATGGAGGAGGGAGAAAGCTAATTCTTAGAAAATGTTCACGTTTGGACGCCCATGGCATATTTGGCTACCCAATCCAATGCATAAAGAAGGGGCACTGTGTATTGGTGTTTGGACAAAAAAGGGAGTCGAGTTTATGACACTCCAACTGCTCATCCCCTATTGCATTTTTTTGGGACGCTTCAGACAATTGAGTTTTAAGTGTCAGACTTTGAAAAGTAATAACAGATCAGCGCGAATCTTTACATACATCTAAAAAAAAAAGGAATTAATAAGATATAAAATAATATTTAATATTGTACGAAATAATTATTTTAATTTTATTTCTGGATGATATATTATTTATTTATATAATACTTTTTAATATTTAATTTTTTAAAATAATATTTAAAATAAACTTTTAAACGATAATTTTTGGCTTTGATAGCATAATTATTATTTTAAACATATACATATACATATACATATAAATAAACGTAATTATATATATAAAAAAATATATAATTAATGATTTTATATAACTGATTATAGAAGACGACTTAACATTTTAAATGATATTTATTACTTCCTAAAAATATTATTTATACAATAATTAATTACTTCTGATAATGTTATTTTTCTGTCCAACAATATCAACGCTAAAAAAGAAGAGCAATATGAAATAATCTATAGACTTTGGGTTGTAGGTAGGAAGAAATTTAAGTGACAAGACTATGAATGAATATAATTATAAATTTAAAGGAAGGGACTCGTATTTCCCATCAATTTCTTAGCTGTATCCAGTACTCTATCAAAATTGCTGGAGACCTTGAAGATCCCATAAAGTGGAGTGGAATTAAGGATGTGGGACCATATAGTATTCTTAATTGGTGGGTTCACCACTCTCAAACATTCACAAAACTCTTAATTGGATCGGGATTTAGTTTATATATATTATTTCATCCACGTCTAAATTAATGATTTTTTATTTTTTATTATTTATTTTTATATAATGTTGTAGTATTAATGATGGCGGAGAACTCGTTTATGCACATATTTGTACAGAAAACTTACGAAATTCCCGGAGGCCCCCGGGGGGGAAAATAAAAAATTTATTTATTAAAGAAAAATCACGTTTGGATGGAAATGAACGGTTTAGTATTTTAAGTTACAAACTTAAGGTAGTACTTTTATTACTATCATCTAAGTGATCTTAGAAATTCTAAATGAGTAAAATATTTTAAAAATTCAAATACATGTCATATTTATGTTAGTTTACTCAATATCTATATTTATAATAATGCACATCCACCCATGATATAGAACACATTACTAGACTAACAATAAAGTCTTATTATAACAATTACCAGAAAATTTTTTTTTTAAGCTGAGAATATGATGAATACGATGTATGTGTATGGTATACAATGTAGAATATGGTAAGGAATTAAGAAAAAATCATCACTTTAATTTATGTTATCTTAATTGCATATATTATCTACGTTGGTCCACAATTCAGCTTCCGGATCAAATATTTAATCAGACATGTATAATCATTTTATCCTAAAAATAACGATATCTATTTTAATTGATTAAAACCTAAAATTATCTCATTTGAAATCCTATCAATATTATTTTATAATTAATAACCACTAGCACAATAATCACCTAAGGAGATTTTGGTATATCATTTGAAACATGTGGCTTTTTATTCATGTGACGTGATTAACAAGCAAAAATTAAATTCTCATTTTGACATGAGACGAATACGATGTGTCATATTTTTACCAACTAACAATTTTAACTTCATCTTTTCAATCAGTCATTCCTTTTTCACCTGAAAAAAGGATAAAACAAAGTATACATATTAGAATCAGACGCAGCCATACTGTGAAATGTTTTGTGTCCAAATACACTAAATAAGTTTTTGAAAGAAAATTAATTACTAGTAAAAGCGCAACATAAATAAAAAAAGTTCTATTTATTTTTATTAAAAAAATAAATAGTAATAAATAAAAAATAATCATTAACTTTAAGTTTTTGGGGCACTCCGTCGGAAAAAAATTCTAGCTAGCTACTCAACTATGGTAGTCAATGGGCAATGTGTGTAAATCGATAATAGGGTTATCAAATGATTTGGGATATCGCCACTCGATCTTTAAAAAAAAAAATGATATTAAAATCGCATCATACCGGTTACCTGGTTTATAAAAATCGGCTATACCCAAAATTGGTATCAAGCTGGTACATTCTCTTGAACCTCACTGCATTGACAAAATAATTTACAAATAAAATTAAATTTCAAGCAAGTAAAACATATCAAAAATTTAAGAATTAATGAATCTGGGCATAACTAATAACTATAGTTTCATAAAAGAAACACAACATCTTAAGTATCTAATGTATGCATAGATAAGAACGTTAAAAATCTAACCAACCAAATCTTTATGTAGGAATTACTTTGCTTACCAAACAATAACTTGAAGGACCGACAAAAGTAATTTTTTAATAAAACTCAAGGTAACGCAAATTATGTGTGAAATTTGGTCCAATCAAACAAAACCCAGACTGTGATTACCCATCTTTCTTTCTTTCTAGTTATGGGTGTAAACGAATTCGAATCTATCTCAGCAGTGAACACCCAAGTGGTTCAGATTCTGACTCGACTCGAAAAAATTGAGCTCGGGAATTCGATAAAGAATTTTTAATTTTGCGTCAGATATCGACCACGGTCTCCATACTCAGACCTACTTGGTCTCTGTAAGGATACACAACACCGTTTACAAAGCGTTTACTCATGAACCTTTAAATCGAGTTTCGAAAATGAATCATTTTCACTTAAAACTGAACCACTACATAATAAATTGATTACTTAACATAATATTTAAAAATAAAAGTTTTTTACTTTTATTTATGTAAAGTAAATTACCAAGAAAAGTAAATACAAAATTGACAATCAATTCATGTGATTATTATAATCAAGTACAAGTTTACAACAATATCAAACTACACTTTATAAATTATAAAGATTGATACAAATATTACACATTTAAAACTTGCTAGAATGGAACAGACTATTATACGAATATACAAGATCCATAAGAGCATGAATCGAGCATGGTTCTAGAACAAAAATTGAAATACTCATGAGGCCCTAATCAGAGCGAAATACTGGTATGTATTCGGAATATCGACTCGGTGTATTATTAAACATAAAACGAGTATGGATCATATTTGACTTTGAATCAAATTCGAATTCAAACTTTGGATCATATTTTCGAGTCGATCTCGAGTCGA
>JAVJAP010000375.1:0-261438 GCA_034770075.1 Aralia elata | reverse complement strand
GTCAATTCTTGACTTTCACCGGTTTGCGTGTTAGGGCCGTGTCCTTATTAACGGGTAATCACCATCCCCAGACCATATGGGGGGGGGGGTTGCTTCTCTTCCAGTTTGTGTGATTCGACCGATTCGATTTGGCCTCACCTGACAGCCTTTTCGTCCTATTATTTCCTCGCGTGATTTTTCCGTGTTCCCGAGGAGCGCCTGGGATGCCTCTTGAGAGTGGGCGTTCTGATGGGGGTCCCTGTGTGCATCTCAGTTTTGTATTTGCCTGCTAGGATCCGATCATTTGGGACATGCGGTATTGTTGCCGGCCGTTAGGGCCCCTTCAGGAGGATTCACACCATTCTCCCCCATGATGGGATATGGCGGGATTACCTATATGGTCGGCCACATTATTGCCAAGTCCTTCCGAGGGAGATTCTTCAGAGGGGAGTTCGACCTTTATTGTTTTATGTGGTTCATGGAGTCATCTTAGTCCCATCGGCCATTTCCGTCGCGCAAGGGTTTTGCTTCAGCCATGACATAACCACGCATAGGTTTTCGCTTCGTCCCGCGAGTTTGTACTGAGTGGGGTTTTTTGGCCTCCTGGACATTCAATTTTTGTATATCTTTGAGGACCCCTTTCAATCTTATTGGTTTACTCGGGCTATTGCTCCTTCATGAGCTTCTTGACTCATGTGCCTTGTATGGGATTTCATTTTCCCATTGCTGGGGTTAAGGGGCGGCGTGACTGTGACGAATATCATCCCCTGGCGGTTATGGGGCAGATTTGGATCAGGATCACAGGATTTTACACCCTTCGCGGGATGCAGGCCCCGCATACCGATTCCTTATATCATCCTGTACAGAGAGGTGATCTAGTTGCAGGTGATACGCAGCTTTGGGATCGCAGGATCTTTGTGCCGAATATAGTGGCAGAGTTGTCACATCCAGAACATTTGCCTACGTACAGTGGTTGCGTGGAGACCTGGATTCGGCTAGTTTGAGGATCGGACTGGGGCCTTTGATGGACTCTGGAGTGATTTCCACAGAAGATACCACAGACCATTCCATTTCAGGCCGATTCAGCTGCCCCGAGTCGGGTCGCTGAGGATTCCCGGACTCCGCCTGGCCCTTGATTACTACTGAAAGCGAGAGGGTATTGGGGGGGGGCCGGGGGGGGGGGTGGGGTCCCCCCGCCCTTGCCGATGAGGAGAGGGGGGGTGGGGGTGAGATGAGGCCCTTCGGGTTAGAGATGCTGCCATTGCTGATAGAGAGGCCATTGTATTTCAGACCAGGGGCAGTGGTAGATGCTCATTTTTTTTTTGGGGCCTGTCAGTCCGAGCTTACTGCTTTACTGGATTCGTATTGATGATGATGGTGTCTTGTGGGGGCAGCAGATTGTAGGAGATGCTGATGCTTCGAGATCTATCCCACCACCCTGTCCATCCTGCTTCGGCTAGTTTCAGATTTGTAGATGTTATTTTATTTCCTGCATAGACTATGTTGGTTTCCTCAAGTTATTGAAAGAGAAATCTTGTAATTATTTTAACACGAAATTATATATATAGACATGTACTTTAAATTTAGTCATTTTCCCCTTTTGTCGTATCGTTGCCATCCAGTGGTATCATCATTTTTATCCATCTGGACCATGATTTTGACATTTCGCCTTCTTTTCTTTCCTCAAAGACTTGATGGAGGATTTGACAGATAGTTGCCGCACACCCTTTGATTTCGTCGGATTGAATCACAGATTTTGGATAACTGTTTGGGTTGGAGCAGGGTATGTATTCTGGGATGAAACTGGGTAGGCTAAAGTTGGTTTCGGGAAGGTTTTTGAGTGTGGTATGTAAGATGGGGTTTTATCTGGGCTATCGAAATATTGGATTCGGTTAGGGATAGGATTATTTTTTTTTTTAAAGGATCGGACCCGCGCCATGATGGCCTGTCCTTACGTACCACCACATGTTTGGGAGATCTGGTACTACGTAGTTCGCTCTCATGGAAAAAAGGACGCCTGATGATGCAACGCGTAGTAAACCGCATGTCACCGAGCGGGATGTCAGATATTGAGGGGGTGGGGGGGAAATACCTCACCATCCATTTCTTGCAATATGGATGGGCTCCTCCGGATAGCATTTCTTTATATCACGATTTGGGTCCTGTCCCAATTTCCGGGGGGCTAACTTCCCCTTTGGCTTCGTCCTTGATCATAGGACATGATCTCTTTTTAGCAATTGATTCTTTTTTCTTGAACTTTCCGAGGTCTGATCCCTTTGTGTTCGTACGATCGAGAGGATCCTAGGTGGATATAGCTGGCCGTGGCAAATACGAGCAGCCACCCCTCATTTCATTCTATTTGGGCCAGGATTGGTCGTATCGGCTTTGCATTCCAATCATCCTCGCGCTTAGTTGAGCATATTCGATCTCTATTCTGAGGGAACGCACATTTCTCATACGTCAAACTGGCAGGAACAGCCACTCCATTCCATATTACAAAGGCGGGTTTAGGGGTTGCCTCCTGTGGTAAGTTACGCGGTTGACGGTTCGGTAGGCTAGCAAGGTTGAGGGGTATCATATACGTCGGGCTATCCCCGATGAGTTAGCAGACTATTATTTTGCCAATGATCTTCTTGAGGTTACTTATTGGCAGGCCTCCACTCGCCCATTTCATTTTGGGACGGTAAATGACGGTAATTGAGGATGCTTATAATCCTGAATGGGGTTCCAACACAGGTTTCCTTCATGAGGGCGTTGTTTTAAAATTCATTGGCATTGTCGGTAGAGACCATCAACCGCAGGGGTTGCCCATATCGGCTAAATGTCATTATTCCTGACGATAAAAGTTTGACGATGAACCGTCCTGAGGGTACTGTGAGGAAAGAAGCTTGGCCTCTAACCCATTTGGTGAAATAAATCGATAATGACGGAAATATGAATCGGTGCCTGTTGGCTCGCCTTCTTTGGGCTTCGATTGGTCCGATTTACATCCAGTCACCCACCATGGTAAATGGGACCTAGGGGGAGGTCATTCAGGGCAGTTCATTGGGTGGGTGTGTATGGTATCACATTACCGTGTGGCGCATTGGCAGTGACAACACCGTTTGACTATTGATCATCGCAAATTCGGGCTTTCAGCGTTTTTAACCATTTAATGCCCTTTGTCCTCATGATCTTTTTGGCCAACATCGGTCCACTCATGTGTGTGGCCCAACACACCCCAGCCATGGATTTCATTCAGAATCCTTTGGGGATTGCGCTTCGTTCTACGCATTGCAACACAGTCCCCAACCCGGGCATCCCTTTTGTTAAAGTTGAATCGCCAACTCAGGTTAAAACTTAATCGCCTTATTTTGAATTCTCTTACTTTCAGTACCGATTTGCCTGATAGGGGAAGGGTATCTATCTCTCAATATTATTCCCTTGTTGTTATGTTATACCAGCGGCTGCCCTGTCATCCCAACCTTCGTTCTGATAAACACTTGCACACATGTTCCCTTCATATGCGGGGGCATTTTGGTACGGTTGATCTCTAATCTGTGGACTGTGTCCCCTACTCTTGTTCACGTGGATTAAGGATGCACATAGGTGCCAATGCAGTCGGCAAATATCATTTTGTCCACGTAGGAGGAACATGGCGGGAAAGCTGAATATCTTCGGAACTCTTGACATAAGCTGTGTGTGACATCAACCGATGTTATGGAGGTAACCGAAAGCTCCTTTGTGGTGTATACCCCGATTTGCTTTCCTGGATTACCAAGTCTGAAATCCGTCCGATCACCGCTAGTCTTTTACTACCATGTCTAAGGGCCAATCGGAGTCCCCGAAGATTACACCCCTCGTATTCATGCTCGGTGGTGTTTTCTGGAAATTGCTGTGATGAAAAACGAAGTTTAGTGGCCAACGGGGTATATTGTGCTGCCGGAGGGATAGAGGACGTAGGAACCGCTCCGGGGCTCCGGCCCCACCTGCGGCTTTCATGGTCACCATCAAAATACTGATTCCCAGAATTGTCCTCCTCGTCATCCACATTTTTCGCGCGGATAACCAAAATTTTATCCTCGCCCCAGGGAGGAGGGGAGAGGAGTTTCCTAACGGCTCCAATCCCTCCGTGCCGGGGTTATCTGCCAACGGATGCTGCAATTCCCTGCCCTTTCATTTCCCCCCCCCCCCCCCCCCCCCCCCCCCCCCCCCCCCCCCCCCCCCCCCCCTTGGCCACTTCTGGGTCAAGTTATACCATGTCAAACTGTCTGTAAAATTAAAAACTGTCAATCTTGATAGTCGGACAATTCAGCATGGGCCTTTCGTAAAATATATATTTCAGGGGATCCCATTCTTGATAATCAGGTACCGTTGTTCATGCCCAATGGGAGGGTAGTGGCTGTAATCTCCCCTGACGAGGCCCAGGCCAGTCAGCCAGGAGCACAACAGGTCTTCTCAATGGGAGTGTAATTCTGCTCACCCATTGGCTAAAATCTTTTGCTCGAGGGGAATAGATGGCTCTGCTCTTTACCCGGCCTCATTTTTCTGTCCCCAACATACATCCCATCGCGATGGGCATTTTACCCGATATATACATAAACAGAGTGAGGGATTCCCATCCTTCGGGTTCGGGGTAAAGCACCTGGGGGCCTCCGTCACATTGTTTATTTAATGGTCTTGAAAACGCCCTCTGACATTGGCTCATTCCATTCTTGGGGACACCCCTTTTCTTAAACAGTTTAAATAAAAATCGGCCTCACATTGTAGTCGTTCATATGTGGGATATTAAAAACGGCTGATGACGTGTTATTCCTCCCGAGGAATCCTGCTTATCTCCTTTTCTGTGTGAAAGGTGGCCGGCATAATCCCACAATGGCCTTAAATCTTTTGCTGGGTCCAACTCAAAATTGCCCCGATACACTAACCAGGAAACCCCAAGAGCTTGCCCGACTGTACTCCGAAGGCACACTTGGCTGGGGATTGAGTTTTCAAATTATACTTTCTGAGCCGATCGAATAGCTTTTTGAGATGATGTTATATGATCGGATTCTACCTTTGATTTCACAATAATGTCATCCACGTAGGACCTCTATCTCCTTGTGCATCATATCGTGGAACAAGGCCATCATGGCTCTCTGATAAGTTAGCCCGGGCATTTGTGAGACCGAAAGCCAGTCGTCTATAGCAGAAAGTGCCCCAGGGTGGTGATGAATGCGGGTCTTTTCCCGGTCCTCTTCCGCCACTATTATCTGATGATATCCCGCTCAAAGCAATCCACAAAAGAATACATTTCGTACTGGGCTGTGTTATCTACCAGGATGTGTATGAAAGGCACCGGGAAGTTATCCTTGAGACTGGCCTGTTTAGATCTCTGTAGTCTACGCACACCCTCACCTTTCCTCCAGGTTTAGCCACTGGGACCACATTGGATAGCCATTCCGGGTAAGTGGACACCATAATGATTCCCGCCCTGAACTGTTTGATGATCTCTTCCTTCACTTTTAAGCTCCACTCAGGTTTCAACTTTCTTAGTTTCTGCTTGACAGGCCTGAAACCCTCCTTGATGGGTAACCGGTGCACCACAATGTCGGTGGACAATCCGATCATAACCTAGTGCGACCAGGCAAAGACATCCTCATATTGTCTTAGTAACTCAATTATTTCTGCTTTTTGGCTGGGGGTAAGGTCTGTCCCTATCTTGAGTTCTTTTGGATTGTCAGGGGTTCCGATATCTATAGTGATGGTTTGGTCCAAATTGGGTTTGGGGTTTATCTTCGACCCATCCTTTGATCTCATCAGGTGCGTCGTCGTAATCTGTCTCGTCTTGTTCAATGCCCATTAAATCGAAATCCAGCTCAATGTCAAAATCATAATCATCATTCAAATTTGAAAGACCATTTGTTAGGCAAGGATTACTCAAATTGGTACACCTGACATGAAACAAAAATACTTGTCATATATAAATCATTTTTCACGACGATCGCAATTTCAAAACAACACGAAGAAACGACACAATTATGTAGAAATAAAAAACAACAACAAAATAAAACTTCTTCATTCCCCCATCCTCTAGGGTTAACCACCCTGACGTTCGAGCTTTACCCTTGTTTGGATATCACTGGTTTCTGGGTCCAATTATCGATGGTCAGGTCAGATGAAATGCGCTGGATAAAGGAGGGCCTCACATCGGACACCTCCCCGATTGATTACGGATACGTCGCCTGAGTCCTTCTCTATATCTTCTCCAGGAATAATCAGCCCGCCCAATCGATGACAGGCACAACTCGTTGGGGCTCCCGGTGGTGTGATAACATTCGTCCCCTCCTTACTGCTCGTTGATTGTCCGGGGATATTAGCATTTGGTTTCAAACTCTTTTGCGACCTCCCGCAGGAAACTTTCCCTCCGGGCCGACTCATTACGTGTGGGGGTTAACTCTTCATTCCCTGCCCCAAATCACAGGTCCGCTGATCCCCTGCTTATTGTCGACTTTGGTCACTGGACTGCCAACTAGTCGAATCGGAGTCGCACCCTGACGGTGTCCCCGTACTGCGCCCACATGGTTATCCCAATCCTGCCTTGCCTATCTGCTGTGGTTAGGTGGATGGGCTCGGTGATTCCCTGACTGCTTTTCCCTAGTCCCTGTCCAGGTTGGAAATTCATTTTAATCATTTCCCTTGCCACAAAGGTGAGTTCCGGAAGACCCTTGGTTTCACAGCTGGAGCTCCCAGGCATCTATAATGGGGAGTGCCTAATCTCTAGTGCTTGAAAGCTGGCAGGCGCCGCTGACTCATCCACATTGATTACTGGTAGGCCACTCCTGGGAGGAGAAGGGGTCATCACATTCGGCCGAGATTGTTACCAGATTCCCATCGATGATCAACTTGATTTGTTGGTGGAGCGTGGAAGGAACTGCCCCGGCCATGTGTATCCACGGCCTCCCTTAACAGCAGGTTGTAGCTTGCCGTAATATCTAGGACTTGGAAGGATATATCAAAAGTACAGGGCCCTATCTCCACTGGCAATTCTATTTCTCCGATGGTATCCCTCCGGGATCCGTCAAAAGCCCGAACCACCACATGACTGGCCCGTAGGCGCTTGGGACTGATGTTCATTTTCTTCAGCGTGCTGAGAGGACATATATTCAATGCCGATCCCCCGTCGATCAGCACCCCGTTCATGACATATCCTGAGGAGATTACCGCGATGTGTAGCGGTTTTCGGTGCCCCCTTCCCTCTTTGGGAAATGTCCTCATTCGTAAAGGATAATGCATCGGTTTCCAATAAGTGGCCTACCCAGCTGGCCGAAACCCTCCTCACTAATTTCTTTGGGCACAAATGCCTCCTCCAGAACCTTCATCAGGGTTCTACAATGCTTACTGGATGACAACACCAAGTCCATGACTGATGTTAGGGTTGACTCCTCATTCAAAATCTGGATCCCCCTCGTTTCTGGGTGATCCATCATTTTCAAAAACTCTATGGCCCTTTCCTCGGAAACCTCTTCATTTTTTCTCTTTTGGCACTCAAGGACTCGCCCGGGAAGATATAAGGGGTTCCCCTTGGTCGTCAAGGAAGCACAACTGGCCGCTTCCTCTGGTATTCCCCCGTAATTCCAGGGTACAGTCTTCAGACTACTGATAGGGAGTTGCGGCCTTGCTGCAAGGATGATGGGCCTCGGAGCCGTCAACTTGACAGGTCTTTCCATGCCATTTGTACTTATCCCTATCAACCTGATGGGCGCTCCCCGTGCACTCCCATGATCATGTATCACGTTGATCAATCCCTCAATTTTCTGCACATAGTTCAACCTTGGCGGCCCCCCCAGCCCTCACTTGCCTCCGTCGCATTAACTCCCCCTCCATCATGTCTTGGCAGGGGATTTGCTTTAACATTCGGGGAGTCCGGTCGTTCCACCACAATTTCCCCACTGTCTATCAATGTTTTGGATTATATGTTTCAATGTCCAACAATCTTGTGTATCATGACCCGGGGAACCCGAGTGATAGGCGCACCGTTTTGCTTGGATCAAATCTCCCTTCCCTTCGGGTCACTCGGGGGAGCCAAATTGATTATCTTCTTTTGGGCCATCAATATCGCCAAAATTCGCTCGAGAGGCTCCCCGAGTGGGGTGAATACTCGATTTTGCGAGGCCTCGTATCTTCTTCGCCCCTCTGCCCTTTGATCTGTGAAGTTGGTGCGGTCGGGATGGCCCTCCCCTCTGTGCCTTGTACCGGAAGATGGCTTTCTGCTTTTCTGGATGACCCCTGTAGGATGAGGGAGACATCCTCTTCCTTCCTCTTTTGGACCCTCCGGGAAGTGCTGCCATAGTTTCCATTCTGTATTTGCTCGGCAGCAGTTTCTAAAGCAGTAAGATCCCGGATTTTTACCCGACTTCAACCCCATGTCAACCATCTCTCCATGTTTAAATCATTTCAGCAAAGGGTCTTCCAATCCCCGAGATGACCCGCTCATAATACGGCGCCCTCTTGGATGTCTACAAAAGTCCATTACCATCTCTGATTCGCTCATCGGGGGGGGGTTACCTGTGCGGCCATGCCCCTCCCATCGTTGCACATATTCCCTGAAGGATTCCCTAGGCTGTTTTTTAACCTTTGTCATTTGGTACCTGTCAAGAGCCATCTGGGCCTGAAAGCTGTATTGGGTTAAGAAGGCATGGGCCAATTCCTCCCAGTTGTGGATTCGGGCATTGTCGAGGCGGGCTACCAGATTCTTGCCTCCCCCGTTAAGCTTTTCTAGAATAGTTGCATTCTTAACCCCTCGTCTTCGGCATAAGCCCCGAGTTCTCCAATGTATATTTTCAAGTGTGTATAGGGGTCTCCCTTTCCATTGTACTTTTCGAACTCGGGAACTTTGAACTTTTCTGGATATCTGGCTCCGGGGGGGGAAAACACATAGATCCGAGTAATTAACCCCTGCCCAGGGAGCCTATGCCCTTTAGAGATTGGATGGTCTCCTCCATGTGTTTCATTTTTCTCCGAAGGTCGTCATTGTCCCCTTCTTCTGGGATAGTAATCACTGTTCTGCTAGGTATGGGAACGGCCTTTGGTGATGACTGGCTCATCCTTGAGTCGGGGTTGGTCCTCTTTAAGCAAGTTTGTAACATTTTTAGGAGGATTCTGATCATCCCCTGGTTGGTGGAATATTATGCTGATCCCTGGTTTACCGGATCCTGTCTGATTAAGAACTGTTCCTTTAGCAATTGTGGCCATTTCCATCATCTGTTTTTTAAAATCATCAAACTCCTCCCGAGATATGGAATTATGGTTAGGAATATCAGCCATTTCAGATGTAGAATTTTGGGCTTTCTTAGACTGCGAACGGGTTTGAGGGAGCAATCCTGCGAAACAACGGTTCGAAGTTTAGTCTTGGGGAAATGAAAGAATGGATGCATGCTAAAACCGTAACCTTTTGTGTGTTTTTGGGTTTTTTTAATCTTTTCCTGCAAAACAACTCATTAGCGGTTTCCTTTATTGAAATAATACACGCTAGATATGATTTATTATGCTTCCCGTGTCGTTCCCTGCCAAAACACAGAGGTTAGTATTTTCTTTTGACATAAAGGGGAAGCATATATGAATATGTTGCAATGGAAATTATGGCATTTATACGCAGAAAACGTAAAAGGGCATGAAGAGACTTATCCTGCGTTGGGTTAATCTGGGGCTGACCTATCCTAGGGTTACTCTCACGGGCTTTTTCGGCATGAAGGTTCCCAAAATCTTCGCAATCTACTCGTTTGAGCCCTTTCGATTGGAGCGGATTTGAGTGGTGCGTTTCCTGAGCCATCTCCGGGGGAGAGCAGCCCCATCGAGTCCAGTAATAAGCAACCGACGGGTTCGCCTCAGGAGGAGGTTACAATCTCAACATACCATTCACATTCATCGTCCTCACCGTATGCAAAATGATTACTTTAAGGTAAATCAACTCCATTCAATCATTCATTCATTTGGACAAAAGCACACATTCACACAACAATAATTAAAATAGGTCAAAATGTTGCACGCACCATATATATTCATAAAATTTTTTAAGGATAGGATAGCATCAAGATTTGAAAGCGGCTTAAGCCCTCTAATGAGTCCCCAGCGGAGTCGCCAGCTGTCGACGCCGGGTTTTCTCTTTCTCTGTCTTTTCCAATTTTAGCCTTTTGATTTAGATGACGTTTGGAAAAGGTCGGCATTGATGTCGACGGGGTTTTGAAAGATCGTTTTTATGATGAGCCAATTAACCAGAGTCGCCAGTTGGTATATTTGAAATGGATGTACCAACTCATCCGAATTTTCGTTTTTTTATAAATCGCTGGCTCATGTGTGACTCCGAATTAATTGGTCTGCGAATCGAGATTCATAGAGTTCGGGGGCTTGCTTAAGTGAGGGGAAGGTGTTAGGCACCCCCCGACTTCCGTGAAACACGGTTACTGCAATCTTGATGCTTTCCTATCCTTTAATTCATGAATGTGTATGTGTGTGTGTGTGTATGTGTGCCTATGTGAATGTTGTGGGGAATTTGTATGAAAGAGTCATTTGGATTTTAGGGAAAATCGTGTTTTAATTTGAGAACGCTTCGGAATATCTTTTCGGTATACACGAGAAAGCTTTATTCTTTATGAGAAAGGTTTGATTTTAATTGTCCAAAACTATGAAATTTTCATTAAGTGTCGTTTTGGCAAAACAAGAGTTTTAAAACCTTCGTCTAAATAGGAATCGAGATCTATACGTTGCTTTCATAAAATGATGGGCAATTTCTAGAATCTCTTTAACCCTATATACAATGGTTTAATAAAACGTCACTTATTTTATGAAACAATTTTTTGTGATTTCTGAAAACGATTTTCTTTAGCTTTCTCGTTAAATAGGAATCGACATTCGTTAGCACTTCTCAAGTTTTAACCTCGTGATTCTAATATCCTGTTTTGATTGATTTTATGAAAATCTTATCATTTAGCTTTGAAATCAATTTCGTGGCATAAATCAAATCAAGCATAAACACGCGTCGGGGCTATTCATGGGCATGTAAGCCATCAAAATGTCCCCGAACGCCAACAATCACAAATTTCACTATTTCGGGGCCTTAAGCACGATTCTCGCCTTAGCGTCGTTTTAAGGCCCGACGGTTACATGTTACAAAAATGAGCACCTTGAATCTATTACATACATCAAAACGTCCATCATCGGATTTGAACCACGGGGTCGCGCTCCTAGGCTCACAAGAGATTATGACATGCCCACAAAATGAATACTACATAATTAACCAACTCGGATTTATCTAATACACCATGATATCCGAAAATGACAATCCAAATAAATTACACCCAATGAATCACCATAAACAAGTTAGAAATTTCATCAATTGGGATATCCTCGGGTTATTAGGAAGAATTTTGTTCCGATGGAACCCTCACCAATAATCCCTAACCCATGATTGTTCAACAAGATACATGAAAGTTACATCTAATTTACCCAATCAATATGACATGAATTGCTAGAACAAATAGAAATTTTCACCTTGCAATTGATCTCAAATGGATATGAACTTGTGTATTTGAATAGGATAAGGAGTGTATTTGATACAATCAAAATCAAAAGGATTGAATTCTCTCTTTTTTCTCTCCTTTCTTCCTATTTGATTGCAAAATTTCTCTCTTTTTCCTCTCAATTTCCGTGCTCTTTTGCTGCTGGAATTTCCTTCTTCTTCCCAATTCTTTTCAAATTGCTGAACCTCCTGTATGCTGCCTGAAGCTGGCTTAAATAGGCTGGCCAGCTGGCACGCCTCCCATCGCACTCAGCTGGTAGTGCTGATTTCCTGGTTTCCGTGCTGGCGCACCCACTTGGCCGCAGATCTATCCGCGGTTGGCGGGCTTGACTTTCTCGATTTTCGTGCCACGCCTCGATTTTCGTGCCGCAACGTCGGTTTTCGCTGATAGGCTCGTGTTCTGCAGTCCGGGAATTTCCGGGAGACGTGCCACCTCATTCGGAAGTGCCTGCTTCGGACGGCTCTGCTGTCACGTCGACTTGGGCTGCCCAAAACATTGCGGCGGTGCCGGGCGTTCGCCCTTGTGCCCGCTCCTTTGCTTCCGCAAGCCGGTTCAATTGACGATTTCGCCCTCCTGTCATGGTTAGTAGAAGGAAACGCAAAATTTGGGTGTCTACAGCTGCCCCTCTTTATCATGTTTATGAAATGATCAATGAAATGAACAGGATAAAGAATAGACACTCGATGCATGAATGACAGTGCGTAAGAATGACAGTACATACATGATGCCACACATATAGCTTATGATGCAACATAAGATGTAATGCATGTAAGACATTCGTAAGAGTGTCAATGTATCAACCCCTTGACCGTGTTTGTTAGTCTTTGGGTTCACTCTTTCAATCTATCGTCTCGTTCGGGGCCGGGTATCGTCGCTGGTCACCCATCGCGTAACCCCCGGTTATCGTCGCCGGTTGGTTATCTTGTCGGAGCCGGTTATCGTCGCCGGTCATCCATCTCGTGATCGCCGGTTATCGTCGCCGGTCGATCGTCATGTCGGAGCCGGGTATCGTCGCCGGTCACCCATCTCGTAACCTCCGGTTATCGTCGCCGGTCGGTTATCTTGTCGGAGCCGGTTATCGTCGCCGGTCATCCATCTCGTGATCGCCGGTTATCGTCGCCGGTCGATCGTTATGTCGGGGCCGGGTATCGTCGCCGGTCACCCATCACGTAACCCCCGGTTATCGTCACCGGTTGGTTATCTGTCGGAGCCGGTTATCGTCGCCGGACATCCATCTCGTGATCGCCGGTTATCGTCGCCGGTCGATCGTCATGTCGGGGCCGGGTATCGTCGCCGGTCACCCATCTCGTAACCCCCGGTTATCGTCGCCGGTTGGTTATCTTGTTGGAGCCGGTTATCGTCGCCGGTCATCCATCTCGTGATCGCCGGTTATCGTCGCCGGTCGATCGTCATGTCGGGGCCGGGTATCGTCGCCGGTCACCCATCGCGTAACCCCCGGTTATCGTCGCCGGTTGGTTATCTGTCGGAGCCGGTTATCGTCGCCGGTCATCCATCTCGTGATCGCCGGTTATCGTCGCCGGTCGATCGTCATGTCGGGGCCGGGTATCGTCGCCGGTCACCCATCTCGTAACCCCCGGTTATCGTCGCCGGTTGGTTATCTTGTCGGAGCCGGTTATCGTCGCCGGACATCCATCTCATGATCGCCGGTTATCGTCGCCGGTCGATCGTCATGTCGGGGCCGGGTATCGTCGCCGGTCACCCATCGCGTAAACTTTTCACTTCAACACGTCAAATGGCTTCAAGGGAGCAAGGTGGGGCCCACCAAGGCCAGCCGCAGATGGATCTGCGGCCAGCCGCAGATACATCTGCGGCCAAGATCGGGCTTATAAGCGGCATCCTGCTTCCAGATCTGTCACTTTCAACTTCCAACTCACACATATTCCTCGCGATTTTTGCTTGTTCGCAAGGGCTTTTCGTCGATTTTTCGACTTTCCTGCAAAAACTGTTCCGGTAGGATTGATCTACACGCTACAGGTAACACTTTGACCGGTCACTTTTAAATTTCGTCAATGTTTTGCTATACATTTGACTATTTGCATGTTTAGAGATATAATGTATGCTTTACAATGCTATGTAATGTACCATCATATATACATGCTATGTATCAACTATGTGAGTCCTATTTTATGTTCATGAGGCGGTCCCGCATATTGTTACTCCTTTTCTGCAAGAGAAACATGCATTACATGATGTAATTACACATATGAATGCAATTTAAATCTGTTTGAGGCTTTGATTGATGGAAAACACGTTTGGCTTATGTCTGGGATGTTCAATTTACAAACGGAACTCTGCCGATTTTTTTTTTTTTTTTTTTTTTTTTTTTTTTTTACATGCATCATGTTGCATTAATCATATGATGAGGCTAGAAATTTAGAATGTTCATTACATAAATTTTAAAAGGAAACTTGCCTTCTTTCTCGCCCGTTCTATTCCAGCTATGGATTGTGATGCGCCCAGTAGCTCCTCCGCCTTTCGGACTTCGGGTGTTCGCCGTCGTAGGGCTGCACCCACTCCTGTTCCTCCTCGGACCCGTCAGGCTCGTCGTTTGACGGAGGCTGTTATTCGTCCTGGTCATCCGGACGTTGAGGAGGCTGTCCCTCCGGAGGTCGCGGCAGAGGGGCCATCCTCCAGCACACCGGTTCCATCTACTCATCAGGCCCCTTCTGGCGCCTCTGTGCAGATACCCGATCTTTTGGGTCGGGATCTCAGTCGTCACCCTTCAGCATCTCTCGTGGCTAACGAGGTATATTTCAGCTCTATTCTGATTTCACTCTCAATTTCTCCATTCTCCTTTTATCCGGATTGACCCATTGGTGATTGCCCCAGGTACCCGAGTTTACCCAGCCGAGGGGTAACTGGTTCAACATCTACTCCCTTTACGCGGCCCTGCACAGTGATTATCGGGCGATGGTGGACTCTTGGGGCTTCCGACATTTCTTCACTATCATCCCCCGCCAGTGCCCCTGGGGTTACATGAGGGCTTTATCCGAGCGATGGTTCCACCAGACGCAGTCTCTTCATCTCCTCGATTGCGAGGTCGTGCTGACCCCATGGGACTGGAGGTACATTACTGGCATTGAGTTTACCGGGTCCCGCGTCCCCTTGGATCTTGATATCACTCCTGTGGAGGTT
This sequence comes from Aralia elata, assembly GCA_034770075.1. Classification (NCBI taxonomy): domain Eukaryota; kingdom Viridiplantae; phylum Streptophyta; class Magnoliopsida; order Apiales; family Araliaceae; genus Aralia; species Aralia elata. Next base: position 246,766 of record JAVJAP010000375.1, on the reverse strand, counting down.
CGAGCTTTGCTAGGCTTCGCTGCTGATGATCGGGTCTTCAAGGCCCGAAGTATTCGATCCGGCGCTTTGGCTGTCGATGCTGTTGGGGGTCTGTACGCACTGCCCATTCCTGCGGATCAGGGCACCAGGGACATTCTGCTACGACGCCTGTTCCTGACCATCATGAGGGGTTGTTTTCTGGGGAACAACTCCTCCACCATTCATTTCAGCGTCGTAGGAGCGGTCAGAGACGTGGACCGCATCGGTGACTACGATTGGGGGTCATTCACTTTTGCTTATTTCCTCCACGGTCTGCGCCTACGCTCGGAGGGACAGACTGATGCCTGGCTCGGTTTCTACCACTTTCTGCTGGTGAGTCCCTTCCTCCTCTCTCTTACTGTATTTCTTTTCCTTTCATCTCTTTTCTGTATTTGATAGTGACTCATGCCTTGCCTTGCTTCTATTCACAGTTCTGGGCTTACGAGCGGCTGCCCTGTCTGAGGCCCATCACTACTCTGGGCCCGGACACTTATCCTCGGGGTCGGCGATGGCATCACAGTACTCTGGAGGAGGTCCCCGTGTCGGGCAGCTTTGCACATTGTCGTATTCAGCTGGAGTTGATCACGGCTGCCGACGTCGTCTGGATTCCCTACCTCTCCGAGCATCTGACTGTGGGGTTTGCTGACGGGCATCCTTCCGGCCCGGAGTTCGAGCTTTCCACCCGTCGCCTCACTTTGCAGAGTGTTGGAGGCTGGGTGATGTATCTGGGAGAGCGCGCATTCAGATGCGTCACTGGAGAGATCCGCATCCCGCACTCCCTTCCTTTCACTACCTTCTGGCCGCTGGATTCTCAGCCTTCAGAGATCATGCTTGTCGGGGAGGACGGTCGGATGCTTTCCACGGGTCCCAGTACGAGCGAGGCTTTCAGGATTTGGTGGGTACCTCGTACCATCGGTCCCCAGACTCGGGCCACTTTCTTTCTTGGAGACATGGTTCTAGGCTCGGTTACGATGACCGACTGGGCGGCCTGTGTTCGGACCCCTACCCATGCTGAGCAGATTGCCACATTGACCCGTCAGGTAGATCAGTTATCGCTGTTTATTCGGGGGTTGGGCCGGGCCCCGGAGGAGGCTTACACCTACGATCCTGACGGTGCAGGTTATGATGCAGGCCCGAGTTCATCTGATGCCACAGCGCATCCCTACATCCCTGATATGAACTTTGGTCTTCCGAGCTCGACGACTCCAGGGGATCAGTTCGAGGATCCTGCTTTCATAGATGATACTGATTTTATTTAGACCAGGATAGGATAGGGTCTTTTGTATCAGCACCTGCTTAGATTTCTTTTTCATTTATGCACTATGTACTGAACTCATTTATTTATTTATGCACAGTTTTCTTTTTCATTTTTATGGGATTCACCTGCTTTATTATTAACTGTATGATGCATGTTTTTTTTTTTATTATGGGTAGAGAATGACCCCTGTACAGTCTTTTTTGATACTATTTTTTCACAGATGTCGTCCTCAGATGCCATGGTTCGTTTGGATTCCACTCCTTCCACAGGGTTGGTTGGCAGCCTCTTCCGCTGGTTGGACAGTCTACTGCCAGCAGATAGGGTCATCGTAGATGGTCTTTTGGGACATTCTTGGTCCTTATTAACCTTCCGGGTGCCAGCGGGCTTTGTGGATGGTCTTCTGAGCTATTGGGCCCCTGCCCGTCAGGTGTTTAGGTTTGGGACAGTAGAGCTGACCCCCACCCTTGAGGAGTATGCTCGCTTCACCGGCTTGCCGTTGGATGGTCCCTGTGCTAGGGTTACCGTTGGTTCCATACGCCGTCAATTCTTGACTTTCACCGGTTTGCGGAGGGCTGTCTTATTACCGGTAATCACATCAGACCATATGGTTCCTCTTCAGTTCTTGATCGACCGATTTGGCTCACCTGACAGCTTTCGTCTATTTTTCGGTGATTTTTCCGTGTCCGAGGAGCGCTGGGATGCCTTGAGAGTGGGCGTTCTGATGGCCTGTGTCATCTCAGTTTTGTATTTGCCTGCAGGATCCGATCATTTGGACATGCGGATTGTTGCGGCCGTTAGGGCCCTTCAGGAGGATCACACCATTCTCCCCATGATATTGGCGGATACCTATATGTCGGCCACATATTGCCAGTCCTTCCGAGGGAGATTCTTCAGAGGGAGTTCGACCTTATTGTATATGTGGTTCATGAGTCATCTTAGTCCCATCGGCCATTTCCGTCGCCAAGGGTTTTGCTTCAGCCATGACATAACCACGCAGTTTTCGCTTCGTCCCGCGAGTTGTACTGATGTGGCCTCCTGGACATCATTTTTGTCTATCATTGAGGACCCCTTTCATCTATTGGTTTACTCGGGCTATTGCTCCTTCATGAGCTTCTTGACTCATGTGCCTGGTATGGATTTCATTCCCATTGCTGGGTTAAGGGGCGTGACGACCTATCATCCCCTGGCGGTTATGGGGCAGTTTGATCAGACACAGGATTTACACCCCTTCGCGGGTGCAGCCGCATACCGATTCCTTATATCATCCTGTACAGAGAGGGATCTATTGCAGGTATACGAGCTTTGGGATCGCAGGATCTTTGCCGAATATAGTGCGAGTTGTCACATCCAGACATTTGCCTACGTACAGTGGTTGCGTGGAGACCTGGATTCGGCTAGTTTGAGTCGGACTGGGGCCTTTGATGACTCTGGAGTGATTTCCACAGAAGATACCACAGACCATTCCATTTCAGCCGATTCTGCCCCGAGTCGGGTCGCTGAGGATTCCCGACTCCGCCTGGCCCTGATTACTACTGAAGCCGAGAGGGATGCCGCCCTTGCCGAGAGAGATGAGGCCATTCGGGTTAGAGATGCTGCCATTGCTGATAGAGAGGCCATTGTATTTCAGACCAGGGCAGTGGTAGATGCTCATTTTGGGACTGTCAGCCGAGCTACTGCTTTACTGGATCGTATTGATATGATGGGGCAGCAGATTGTAGGAGATGCTGATGCTTCAGATCTATCCACCACCCTGTCCATCCTGCTTCGGCTAGTTTCAGATTTGTAGATTATTTTATTTCCTGCATAGACTATGTTGGTTTCATCAGTTATTGAAAGAGAAATCTTGTAATAAAACGAATTATATATATAGACATGTACTTAAATTTAGTCATTTTCCCCTTTTGTCGTATCGTTGCCATCCATTGGATCATCATTTTATCCATCTGACCATGATTTTGACATTTCGCCTTCTTTCTTTCCTCAAGACTTGATGGAGATTTGACAGATATTGCCGCACACCCTTTGATTTCGTCGGATTGAATCACAGATTTTGGATAACTGTTTGGGTTGGATCAGGGTATGTATTCTGGGATGAAACTGGTTAGGCAGTTGGTTTCGGGAAGGTTTTGAGGGTGTAAGAAGGTTTTATCTGGCTATCGAAAATTGGTTTCGGTTAGGGAAAGGATTATTTTTTTTTTAAAGGATCGGACCGCGCCATGATGGCTGCCTACGTACCCCCACAAGTTGGGAGATCAGGTCCTACGTAGTTCGCTCTCAAGGAAAAAGGACCTGATGATTCAAGCGTAGAACCGCTTCACCGAGTCAGAATTGAGGGGTTGGGGAAATACCTCACCATCCATTTCTTGCAATATGAGGGCTCCTCCGGATAGCACTTTCTTAATCACGAATGGTCCTTCCCAATTCGGGGCAAACTTCCCTTTGGCTTCGTCTTGACAAGGCATGACTCTTTTTAGCACTAGATCATTTTTCTTGAACTTCCGAGGTCTGATCCTTTTGTCGTACGATCGAGAGATCCTCTGTTGATATAGCTGGCCGTGCCAAACAGCAGCCACCCTCCTTTCATCAATTAGGGCCAGCTGGTCGTATCGGCTTTGCATCCAATCCTCCTCGCTTATCTGAGCATCGATCACTATTCTGAGGGACGCCATCTCAACTTCAACTGGCAGGACAGCCTCCATTCCATATACCAAGGCGTAAGGGGTTGCCCCTGTGGAAGTACGCGTTGACGTTCGGTAGGCTAGCAAGGTGAGGGGTAACAAATCCGGCCATCCCCGATGATTAGCAGACATTTTTGCCATGATCTTCTTGATGTTCTTATTGGCAGCCTCCACTGCCCCATTCATTTTGGGACGGTAAATGACGGAATTGAGATGCTTAATCCTGAACTGGTCACACAGTTCCTTCATGAGGGCGTTGTTTAAATTCTTGGCATTGTCGGAGACCACAACCTCAGGTTGCCCATATCGGCAAATGACATTATTCCTGACGAAGTTGACGATGACCTCCTGAGTTACTTTGGGGAAAGAAGCTGCCTCTACCCATTTGGTGAAATAATCGATCATGACGAAAATGAATCGGTGCCCGTTGCTCGCTTTGGGCTCTATTGGTCCGATTACATCCATTCCCCACATTGAAAATGACCATGGGGAGGTCATACAGTGCAGTTCATTGGGAGGTGTATGGATCACATTACCGTGCGCCTGGCATTGATAACACCGTTTGACATGATCATCGCAATCGGCTTTCAGCGTTAACCAATAATGCCCTGTCCTCAAGATCTTTTTGGCCAACATCGGTCCACTCATGTGTGGCCCACACACCCCGCCATGGATTTCATTCATAATCCTTTGGGATTGCGCTTCGTCTACGCATTGCAACAGTCCCAACCCGGCATCCCTTTTGTAAAGTGAATCGCCACTCAGGTAAAACTTCATCGCCATCTTTTGAATTCTCATCCTTTCAGTACGATTTGCCTGATCGGGAAGGGATCTATCTCTCAAATATTCCCTGATGTTATGATACCAGGGCTGCCCTGTCAACCCCACCTCGTCTGATAACACTGCCACATGTTCCTCATATGCCGGGGCATTTTGTACGGTGATCTCAATCTGTGGACTGTCCCTACTCTTGATCACGTGGATTAAGGAAGCCAAAGTTGCCAATGCATCGGCAAAATCATTTTGTCCCCGAGGAACATGGCGGAAAGCGATATCTTCGAACTCTTGCATAAGCTGGGTGACACAACGATGGTATGGAAGTAACCGAAGCTCCTTAGTGTTGTATACCCCGATTGCTTGTCTGATTACCAATTCTGAATCCCCGAACACCGCTAGTCTTTTTACTCCCATGTCACGGGCCAATCGGAGTCCCAAGATACACCCCTCGTATTCAGCGGTGTTGTTCGAATTGCTGAAACGAAGTTTAGTGGCCACGGGGTATTGTTCTCCGGTGATAGAGACTAGGACCGCTCCGGCTCCTGCCCCCTCGGCATTCATGGCACCATCAAAATACAGCTTCCAGAATTGTCCCTCGTCATCACATTTTTCGCGCGATACCCAAAATATATCCTCGCCCGGGAGAGGAGTTTCTAACGGCTCCATCCCTCCTGCCGGGGTTTCTGCCAACTGATCTGCAATTCCCTGCCCTTTCATGGCCTTCTGGGTCACGTACACCATGTCAAACTGTTGTAAAATTAACTGTCATCTTGATAGTCGACAATTCAGCATGGGCCTTTCGAAAATATATTTCAGGGGATCCATTCTTGATATCAGGTACGTTGTATGCCCATGGAGGTAGTGCTGTAATCTCCCTGCAGCCCAGGCCAGAGCACAACAGGTCTTCTCAATGGGAGTGTAATTCTGCTCACATTGGCTAAATCTTTTGCTGAGGTAATAGATGGCCTGCTCTTTACCCGCCTCATTTTTCTGTCCCAACATACATCCCATCGCGATGGCATTTACCGATATATACATAAACAGAGGGATCCCATCCTTCGGGGGTACCAGCACTGGTGCCTCCGTCAATTGTTTCTTAATGGTCTGAAACGCCCTCTGACATTGCTCATTCCATTCTTGGGACACCCCTTTTCTTAACAGTTTAAAAATCGGCTCACATGTAGTCGTCAAGTGGGATATAAAACGGCTGATGAAGTTTATCCTCCCGAGGAATCCTCTTATCTCCTTTTCTGTGTGAGGTGCCGGCATATCCACAATGGCCTTAATCTTTGCTGGGTCCAACTCAATGCCCCGATCACTAACCAGGAAACCCAAGAGCTTGCCCGACTGTACTCCGAAGGCACACTTGGCTGGATTGAGTTTCAAATTATACTTTCTGAGCCGATCGAATAGCTTTTTGAGATGAGTTATATGATCGGATTCTACCTTTGATTTCACAATAATGTCATCCACGTAGACCTCTATCTCCTTGTGCATCATATCGTGGAACAAGGCCATCATGGCTCTCTGATAAGTAGCCCCGGCATTTGTGAGACCGAAAGCCAGTCGTCTATAGCAGAAAGTGCCCCAGGGGGTGATGAATGCGGTCTTTTCCCGGTCCTCTTCCGCCACTATTATCTGATGATATCCCGCAAAGCAATCCACAAAAGAATACATTTCGTACTGGGCTGTGTTATCTACCAGGATGTGTATGAAAGGCACCGGGAAGTTATCCTTGAGACTGGCCTTGTTTAGATCTCTGTAGTCTACGCATACCCTCACCTTTCCTCCAGGTTTAGCCACTGGGACCACATTGGATAGCCATTCCGGGTAAGTGGACACCATAATGATTCCCGCCCTGAACTGTTTGATGATCTCTTCCTTCACTTTTAAGCTCCACTCAGGTTTCAACTTTCTTAGTTTCTGCTTGACAGGCCTGAAACCCTCCTTGATGGGTAACCGGTGCACCACAATGTCGGTGGACAATCCGATCATATCCTCGTGCGACCAGGCAAAGACATCCTCATATTGGCTTAGTAACTCAATTATTTCTGCTTTTTGGCTGGGGGTAAGGTCTGTCCCTATCTTGAGTTCTTTTGGATTGTCAGGGGTTCCGATATCTATAGTGATGGTTTGGTCCAAATTGGGTTTGGGTTTATCTTCGACCCATCCTTTGATCTCATCAGGTGCGTCGTCGTAATCTGTCTCGTCTTGTTCAATGCCCATTAAATCGAAATCCAGCTCAATGTCAAAATCATAATCATCATTCAAATTTGAAAGACCATTTGTTAGGCAAGGATTACTCAAATGGGTACACCTGACATGAAACAAAATACTTGTCATATATAAATCATTTTTCACGACGATCGCAATTTCAAACAACACGAAGAAACGACACAATTATGTAGAAATAAAACAACAACAAAATAAAACTTCTTCATTCCCCCATCCTCTAGGGTTAACCACCCTGACGTCGAGCTTTACCCTTGTTTGGATATCACTGGTTTCTGGGTCCAATTATCGATGGTCAGGTCAGATGAAATGCGCTGGATAAAGGAGGGCCTCACATCGGACACCTCCCCGATGATTACGGATACGTCGCCTGAGTCCTTCTCTATATCTTCTCCAGGAATAATCAGCCCCGCCCAATCGATGACAGGCACAACTCGTTGGGCTCCCGGTGGTGTGATAACATTCGTCCCCTCCTTACTGCTCGTTGATTGTCCGGGGATATAGCATTTGGTTTCAAACTCTTTTGCGACCTCCCGCAGGAAACTTTCCCTCCGGGCCGACTCATTACGTGTGGGGGTTAACTCTTCATTCCCTGCCCCAATCACAGGTCCGCTGATCCCCTGCTTATTGTCGACTTTGGTCACTGGACTGCCAACTAGTCGAATCGGAGTCGCACCCTGACGGTGTCCCCGTACTGCGCCCACATGGTATCCCAATCCTGCCTTGCCTATCTGCTGTGGTAGGTGGATGGGCTCGGTGATTCCCTGACTGCTTTTCCCTAGTCCCTGTCCAGGTTGGAAATTCATTTTAATCATTTCCCTTGCCACAAAGGTGAGTTCCGGAAAGACCCTTGGTTTCACAGCTGGAGCTCCCAGGCATCTATAATGGGGAGTGCTAATCTCTAGTGCTTGAAAGCTGGCAGGCGCCGCTGACTCATCCACATTGATTACTGGTAGGCCACTCCTGGGAGGAGAAGGGTCATCACATTCGGCCGAGATTGTTACCAGATTCCCATCGATGATCAACTTGATTTGTTGGTGGAGCGTGGAAGGAACTGCCCCGGCCATGTGTATCCACGGCCTCCCTAACAGCAGGTTGTAGCTTGCCGTAATATCTAGGACTTGGAAGGATATATCAAAAGTACAGGGCCCTATCTCCACTGGCAATTCTATTTCTCCGATGGTATCCCTCCGGGATCCGTCAAAAGCCCGAACCACCACATGACTGGCCCGTAGGCGCTTGGGACTGATGTTCATTTTCTTCAGCGTGCTGAGAGGACATATATTCAATGCCGATCCCCCGTCGATCAGCACCCCGTTCATGACATATCCTGAGGAGATTACCGCGATGTGTAGCGGTTTTCGGTGCCCCCTTCCCTCTTTGGGAATGTCCTCATTCGTAAAGGATAATGCATCGGTTTCCAATAAGTGGCCTACCAGCTGGCCGAAACCCTCCTCACTAATTTCTTTGGGCACAAATGCCTCCTCCAGAACCTTCATCAGGGTTCTACAATGCTTACTGGATGACAACACCAAGTCCATGACTGATGTTAGGGTTGACTCCTCATTCAAAATCTGGATCCCCCTCGTTTCTGGGTGATCCATCATTTTCAAAAACTCTATGGCCCTTTCCTCGGAAACCTCTTCATTTTTTCTCTTTTGGCACTCAAGGACTCGCCCGGGAAGATATAAGGGGTTCCCCTTGGTCGTCAAGGAAGCACAACTGGCCGCTTCCTCTGGTATTCCCCCGTAATTCCAGGGTACAGTCTTCAGACTACTGATAGGGAGTTGCGGCCTTGCTGCAAGGATGATGGGCCTCGGAGCCGTCAACTTGACAGGTCTTTCCATGCCATTTGTACTTATCCCTATCAACCTGATGGGCGCTCCCCGTGCACTCCCATGATCATGTATCACGTTGATCAATCCCTCAATTTTCTGCACATAGTTCAACCTTGGCGGCCCCCCAGCCTCACTTGCCTCCGTCGCATTAACTCCCCCTCCATCATGTCTTGGCAGGGGATTTGCTTTAACATTCGGGGAGTCCGGTCGTTCCACCACAATTTCCCCACTGTCTATCATGTTTTGGATTATATGTTTCAATGTCCAACAATCTTGTGTATCATGACCCGGGGAACCCGAGTGATAGGCGCACCGTTTGCTTGGATCAAATCTCCTTCCCTTCGGGTCACTCGGGGGAGCCAAATTGATTATCTTCTTTTGGGCCATCAATATCGCCAAAATTCGCTCGAGAGGCTCCCCGAGTGGGGTGAATACTCGATTTTGCGAGGCCTCGTATCTTCTTCGCCCCTCTGCCCTTTGATCTGTGAAGTTGGGCGGTCGGGATGGCCCTCCCCTCTGTGCCTGTACCGGAAGATGGCTTTCTGCTTTTCTGGATGACCCCTGTAGGATGAGGGAGACATCCTCTTCCTTCCTCTTTTGGACCCTCCGGGAAGTGCTGCCATAGTTTCCATTCTGTATTTGCTCGGCAGCAGTTTCTAAAGCAGTAAGATCCCGGATTTTACCCGACTTCAACCCCATGTCAACCATCTCTCCATGTTTAATCATTTCAGCAAAGGGTCTTCCAATCCCCGAGATGACCCGCTCATAATACGGCGCCTCTTGGATGTCTACAAAAGTCATTACCATCTCTGATTCGCTCATCGGGGGGGGTTACCTGTGCGGCCATGCCCCTCCATCGTTGCACATATTCCCTGAAGGATTCCCTAGGCTGTTTTTTAACCTTTGTCATTTGGTACCTGTCAAGAGCCATCTGGGCCTGAAAGCTGTATTGGGTTAAGAAGGCATGGGCCAATTCCTCCCAGTTGTGGATTCGGGCATTGTCGAGGCGGGCATACCAGATTCTTGCCTCCCCCGTTAAGCTTTTCTAGAATAGTTGCATTCTTAACCCCTCGTCTTCGGCATAAGCCCCGAGTTCTCCAATGTATATTTTCAAGTGTGTATAGGGGTCTCCCTTTCCATTGTACTTTTCGAACTCGGGAACTTTGAACTTTTCTGGATATCTGGCTCCGGGGAAAACACATAGATCCGAGTAATTAACCCTGCCCAGGGAGCCTATGCCCTTTAGAGATTGGATGGTCTCCTCCATGTGTTTCATTTTTCTCCGAAGGTCGTCATTGTCCCCTTCTTCTGGGATAGTAATCACTGTTCTGCTAGGTATGGGAACGGCCTTTGGGATGACTGGCTCATCCTTGAGTCGGGGTTGGTCCTCTTTAAGCAAGTTTGTAACATTTTTAGGAGGATTCTGATCATCCCCTGGTGGTGGAATATTATGCGATCCCTGGTTTACCGGATCCTGTCTGATTAAGAACTGTTCCTTTAGCATTGTGGCCATTTCCATCATCTGTTTTTTAAAATCATCAAACTCCTCCCGAGATATGGAATTATGGTTAGGAATATCAGCCATTTCAGATGTAGAATTTTGGGCTTTCTTAGACTGCGAACGGGTTTGAGGAGCAATCCTGCGAAACAACGGTTCGAAGTTTAGTCTTGGGGAAATGAAAGAATGGATGCATGCTAAAACCGTAACCTTTTGTGTGTTTTTGGGTTTTTTAATCTTTTCCTGCAAAACAACTCATTAGCGGTTCCTTTATTGAAATAATACACGCTAGATATGATTTATTATGCTTCCCGTGTCGTTCCCTGCCAAACACAGAGGTTAGTATTTTCTTTTGACATAAAGGGGAAGCATATATGAATATGTTGCAATGGAATTATGGCATTTATACGCAGAAACGTAAAAGGGCATGAAGAGACTTATCCTGCGTTGGGTTAATCTGGGGCTGACCTATCCTAGGGTTACTCTCACGGGCTTTTCGGCATGAAGGTTCCCAAATCTTCGCAATCTACTCGTTTGAGCCCTTTCGATTGGAGCGGATTTGAGTGGTGCGTTTCCTGAGCCATCTCCGGGGAGCAGCCCCATCGAGTCCAGTAATAAGCAACCGACGGGTTCGCCTCAGGAGGAGGTACAATCTCAACATACATTCACATTCATCGTCCTCACCGTATGCAAATGATTACTTTAAGGTAAATCAACTCCATTCAATCATTCATTCATTGGACAAAAGCACACATTCACACAACAATAATTAAAATAGGTCAAAATGTTGCACGCACATATATATTCATAAAATTTTTTAAGGATAGGATAGCATCAAGATTTGAAAGCGGCTTAAGCCCTCTAATGAGTCCCCAGCGGAGTCGCCAGCTGTCGACGCCGGGTTTTCTCTTTCTCTGTCTTTTCCAATTTTAGCCTTTTGATTTAGATGACGTTTGGAAAAGGTCGGCATTGATGTCGACGGGGTTTTGAAAGATCGTTTTTATGATGAGCCAATTAACCAGAGTCGCCAGTTGGTATATTTGAAATGGATGTACCAACTCATCCGAATTTTCGTTTTTTTATAAATCGCTGGCTCATGTGTGACTCCGAATTAATTGGTCTGCGAATCGAGATTCATAGAGTTCGGGGGCTTGCTTAAGTGAGGGGAAGGTGTTAGGCACCCCCCGACTTCCGTGAAACACGGTTACTGCAATCTTGATGCTTTCCTATCCTTTAATTCATGAATGTGTATGTGTGTGTGTGTGTATGTGTGCCTATGTGAATGTTGTGGGGAATTTGTATGAAAGAGTCATTTGGATTTTAGGGAAAATCGTGTTTTAATTTGAGAACGCTTCGGAATATCTTTTCGGTATACACGAGAAAGCTTTATTCTTTATGAGAAAGGTTTGATTTTAATTGTCCAAAACTATGAAATTTTCATTAAGTGTCGTTTTGGCAAAACAAGAGTTTTAAACCTTCGTCTAAATAGGAATCGAGATCTATACGTTGCTTTCATAAAATGATGGGCAATTTCTAGAATCTCTTTAACCCTATATACAATGGTTTAATAAAACGTCACTTATTTTATGAAACAATTTTTTGTGATTTCTGAAAACGATTTTCTTTAGCTTTCTCGTTAAATAGGAATCGACATTCGTTAGCACTTCTCAAGTTTTAACCTCGTGATTCTAATATCCTGTTTTGATTGATTTTATGAAAATCTTATCATTTAGCTTTGAAATCAATTTCGTGGCATAAATCAAATCAAGCATAAACACGCGTCGGGGCTATTCATGGGCATGTAAGCCATCAAAATGTCCCCGAACGCCAACAATCACAAATTTCACTATTTCGGGGCCTTAAGCACGATTCTCGCCTTAGCGTCGTTTTAAGGCCCGACGGTTACATGTTACAAAAATGAGCACCTTGAATCTATTACATACATCAAAACGTCCATCATCGGATTTGAACCACGGGGTCGCGCTCCTAGGCTCACAAGAGATTATGACATGCCCACAAAATGAATACTACATAATTAACCAACTCGGATTTATCTAATACACCATGATATCCGAAAATGACAATCCAAATAAATTACACCCAATGAATCACCATAAACAAGTTAGAAATTTCATCAATTGGATATCCTCGGGTTATTAGGAAGAATTTTGTTCCGATGGAACCCTCACCAATAATCCCTAACCCATGATTGTTCAACAAGATACATGAAAGTTACATCTAATTTACCCAATCAATATGACATGAATTGCTAGAACAAATAGAAATTTTCACCTTGCAATTGATCTCAAATGGATATGAACTTGTGTATTTGAATAGGATAAGGAGTGTATTTGATACAATCAAAATCAAAAGGATTGAATTCTCTCTTTTTTCTCTCCTTTCTTCCTATTTGATTGCAAAATTTCTCTCTTTTTCCTCTCAATTTCCGTGCTCTTTTGCTGCTGGAATTTCCTTCTTCTTCCCAATTCTTTTCAAATTACTGAACCTCCTGTATGCTGCCTGAAGCTGGCTTAAATAGGCTGGCCAGCTGGCACGCCTCCCATCGCACTCAGCTGGTAGTGCTGATTTCCTGGTTTCCGTGCTGGCGCACCCACTTGGCCGCAGATCTATCCGCGGCTGGCGGGCTTGACTTTCTCGATTTTCGTGCCACGCCTCGATTTTCGTGCCACGCCTCGATTTTCGTGCCGCAACGTCGGTTTTCGCTGATAGGCTCGTGTTCTGCAGTCCGGGAATTTCCGGGAGACGTGCCACCTCATTCGGAAGTGCCTGCTTCGGACGGCTCTGCTGTCACGTCGACTTGGGCTGCCCAAAACATTGCGGCGGTGCCGGGCGTTCGCCCTTGTGCCCGCTCCTTTGCTTCCGCAAGCCGGTTCAATTGACGATTTCGCCCTCCTGTCATGGTTAGTAGAAGGAAACGCAAAATTTGGGTGTCTACATGTACATACATGTTTTGTTATATGTATCCAAAACACGCCCAAAACATTGTATTATGTAAAAATTTCAGTTCCATAATTATTTATTTATTTATTTTTAGTTGTTTTAAAAAAAAAAAAAAAAAAAAAGTCCCGTAATTTAACACAGTCCGGGATCCCGGACTGGATCCTTGGCGTATATATATATATATATATATATATATATATATATATATATATATATATATATATATAAAGTTGAATAGGAGTTCTTATTATTCAACTCATTTTTTATTGTTTAAAAAAAGATCGAATGGCCTAATATTTACCTCATCCGCACAATAGTTGTACGGTTAGGATATACCATCCGCACAACTATTGTAAGACGGATGGGAACCCAAAAATTATATCCCATCCATCCTCACAATAGTTGTGCAGATGGTATATCTCATCCGTGTAATTATTATGCAGATAAGGTCTACCATCCGCATAACTGTTATGCGGATGAGAATAATTACAGTTTTTGAATCACAAAAATAAAAAATGAATGGTGGGATCTGCGTTGGATGGATATGGCTCCCATCTAATTTTGGTTGTGGATCAATTCCATATATATGTGTGTGTGTGTGTGTGTGTGGAAGAGCTTGATAAGAGATGGATAACCGTTATTGTGTACATAGTTGTTGGTACATATAAGATAATGAATATAGTTGTAAATATCATTTTTATTGTGAGTTTGAATTTCATATATTATGTTATATTATATTGGACAAGGATATATATATATATATATATATATATATATATATATATGATATCCTTCTCCAACGAACTCAATCTTACGGACCAAAGGCGAACTGAAGGAAAAAAATGCGCGAGTTGCATTTAGTTGGGTGGGTTGTCAAAACGGGTCACCTATATAAGAAAATAAAACCCATTAGGTCTCATAAAAAATCAACGATTTCTCTCTCTAACTCTGCCCTCTCTTTCTCTCAGTACGAACGGAAGGTAAAATTTGAGGACACGGTTCCGGCCAACGGAATCGAAACCTCCGGCCAACGGAATCATAGCAAATCGAAGGTAAAGCTCTACCACTTTATTAATTTTGTAATCTTTGTTAATTTGTCCCGTAAGAAATTTAGGGTTTATTAGGTGGTTTTGAACTGATTTACCTCTGCCCCTTTGTCTCTATTTTGTACTGTTGTAAATGCAAACATAGGGGAAAAGGGAACAAGCCGAATCCTTTTGTCACATTCCTTCTCATCACTTACGAATCCATGGTCGAAAAATAAAATCTCATCCACAGCCAAGAAACAGACAAAGGGGCAGAGGTAAATCAGTTCAAAACCACCTAATAAACCCTAAATTTCTTACGGGACAATTAACAAAGATTACAAAATTAATAAAGTGGTAGAGCTTTACCTTCGATTTGCTATGGTTCCGTTGGCCGGAGGTTTCGATTCCGTTGGTCGGAGCTGCGTCCTCAGATTTAACCTTCCGTTCGTAGTGAGAGAGAGGGTAGAGTTAGAGAGAGAAATCGTTGATTTTTTATGAGACCTAACGGGTTTTATTTTGTTATATAGGTAACCCGTTTTGACAACCCATTTTGACAATCCACCCAACTAATGCAACCCGCGCATTTTTTTCATCTAGTTCGCTTTTGGTCCGCAAGATTGAGTTCGCTGGAGAAGGATATCCTATATATATATATATATATATATATATATAAGTATCTAACCTTTATATGTACAAAAATATAATAGGCAACCTAATAAGATAACTAAGACTCACCAGCTGATAAAGCGAGCAGGGGTTCTCCCTTGGAATCCGTCGTGTGCAGACCTATTTTGGTTTTGTGGTCGATATTTAGCGCATAAAAATCAGAAATTGCCATGGTAATGCAGCTATGAATTGTTTTCCCAAGCCATGATCCCATATCAAGAATCACTCCAACCTTAATCTCATTTTTTCCGATGACACTATCATGATCAAATGGATCATATTGGGCAGATAAATGTGTTAGAAAGCTAAATAATATTAGAATTATAATGGTTTTTGGGTTCTTGCTCCTTGTCTTCATTGGAGTAAGTAGGGGTTCTTGTTGAACAGGAATAATATATTTCCTCAACGACTCAAAGTGCTCATATATACAGCTATAATAATTTTATTTTTTTAATTATTAGAAAACGTGTGTGGACAGTTCCTACTTTCTTCTTTTATTGTCTTTATATTTGATTTTTTGTGTATGGAGGACGAAGAGGAGGTAGACATGAATGTTATGGTCGACTTAAAGAGGAAAAGTAGAACTGTAGGAAAAGTAAAACTAGTATATCAATTAATGAGGAAAAGTAGAACCGTAGGAAAAAGTTCTATTGATATAAGTTAAGTCAAATTGTATCTTTCTTTTATAGGAAAAAGTAGAAAATTTTCGTTAACAACAAGCAATAATATAATTGTGGTAGTTCCAAAAGGTCTGGAAAATGGCCACAAGTGAATTACATATCCTCACAAAGAAAAACTCAAGTAATACTTATTCTATTCCAAAATTAGAGATACAATTTGATTTTTGAAAGTTAAACAATGACATATTAAATTTTAAAATTAGTATGACTCGTAAAAGTTTAGAATTAAATAAATTTTATGATTAATAGTTTTTGTTATATACTATATAATTATAATAATTATATCAACTAAAATTAAATAAATTCACATTAATTTGAAGTTTAATATATCGTCGTTTGATTTCAAAAATTAAATTGTATCTCTAATTTTAAAACGAAAGGAGTATTTGGTAAATAATTTATAGAGATATCTTGATATATGTTTAAGTTATTATACAAAAGTAGTTCCAAAAACATGATATTTTAACTTCTTTTGAATGTACTTTCTAGTAAAAAAAAATAAAAAACTCTACAGCTAAAAATACTTTTGTTATGTTCCAAACAATACTCTTAAACACAAAGTTATTTAAATAAAATATGTTTGGCCCACTACATTGTTCTGTAAAAGGATCTTTCAAGAAACTATAATACTTTATATTCTCATTTTTTCATAAAAAAAATTTCATTCGTCAAGTTTTTTTGTTCTATAAAAATAGTAATCTTTTTTGTGAATGTAGTATAAAATGATACAATGTCTTAGTTTAGTTACCTTTATAATTTTAGGGTTAATATGAAATAAAAGAATATTCTTAGAGTTTGTAAAGTTTATAAATGAGACTTCTTTTGTTTTTTGTATAAACAAACACAACTAATGACATTCCTAATTAGCAAGAGCATTTAAGATAAGATAATGGGAACATTTAAAGTAAAAATTTGAAATGACACATTTATAGAACAGCAATATTTACACATTCAATTAGGCACTAAAAAGGTATGGGTAAACAATGAGAGAAATTAAAATAGTTGCAAATTCGGAATAATATACATAAAGAAAAGATGACTTGATTCTTAATTCCAATTGGCACGGATTCGCAAAGCTGATCTACTTCCTAGCAGCTTACGGATTATTTAATTCCAATGTTTGTGGGTTTGTTTCATGCGGCAACCATGCAAATCATGTGGCCCTTCTAACATATTCCTAACATATTCAGCAAGCTATTTATGTGGGCCTACTTTATGCAGCAATCTAGCCTTACACGCGGCTTGGAATTTCAGTTTAGTCTCACGCGGCTTGGAATTTCAGTTTAGCCTCACGCGACACGACAAAGGCGGCTTCCGAACGCGACAAGGATTGTTAAGTCTGATTCACGCATTTAGAAGCTTATACAATCTGATTCTAAAATTAGTTTTAGTATTATTGCAATTAGGATTTTATTTAGTTAAGATTTTAATTTTAATTTTAAATTTGATTGTTATGTAATTTGTTTCTTTTATTTTTAGGATTAAGATTACTTTGAGTAGTATAAATAGGGGATAAAGTTGATGTAATTGATACATTTTATTCAATTAATAGTATAAATAGAGGACAAAACTGATGTAATTGATCCACTTCATTCGATTAATAAAATTTACTTGTGAGATTGTTTTCTCTTTTGGTTCTTTAAGAATTCCTAAATTGTTCATAGTTTGTTGTGAGGTTCAATCTGACTTATCATACAACAAATTATAGTTGTGTGTTGCATCTTCTACCTATACCAAGGTTCTTGTCTCGTTATAGACAAAGGGTTGACGTTTCATTCAACGCAGAAATCCTTATGTTATTAATTGTACCAAGGTTCTCGCTTCAATATAAGCGAAGGGTTGTAGTGCCGTTAGTGTTTCACCAGTATAACCTTGCTAGAAATGATCCGAGCGACGACTACCTCACGCAAGCGTGCCGTAGAGTCTATCATTTAATATCAAAGCTAAGTATCTAGTGGGTTACTTATCCTTTAAATTCTTGTTTGAATATCTATATAAAAAAAAGACAAGAATCAAATAAAAATTTTTTTACCAAACTTTTAATATTCTATTGCGATTGTTAGAAATTGCACATTATTCTATATTTTGAAAACTTA
The DNA here is from genome assembly GCA_034770075.1 of Aralia elata. Lineage (NCBI taxonomy): Eukaryota > Viridiplantae > Streptophyta > Magnoliopsida > Apiales > Araliaceae > Aralia > Aralia elata. Next base: position 229,036 of record JAVJAP010000375.1, on the reverse strand, counting down.
ATTATTGTCAAGTTTTGGCTTGAATAAAACCCATTAGTGGACATAATTTAAGTAAATATAAAGGTATAATTTGTTTCCCTAATTGTGTAGAATAAGAGATAACTTCATTTGATTTGTGTAGAAATCATTTGATTTGTGTCTATAGTGAGACATTTAATAAGGTGCAAAATTGTTTGATAAAAACTAATTTCCCTTAGTTCCATTTAATAGAAAAAGACTACTAGTTACTTTATACGTACAAAAGGTGTAGTTTATTTTATTTTGAAATAAAAAGAAAATATTGAGAACTATTTAAATTCTAATTAACCACTAAATCAATACTAGTATGTAACTTACATATTTAGTACTAATAAGTGTAGTTAAAAATAGAATTTAATAGTATATTATGTAACTTACAAATATGTTTGTACATATGTGTATATGTATAAGTAGATATATATACATAAGATATATGCATATATGAAGTAAGTTTACAGATAAGAAAACTATTATTTTGCACATGTATTTTCTCTCTTTTCTATATTCTCTGTTTGAATATGCATGTTTAAATTTGATGATGTGATTATAGTAATGTATCAATAGTTTTTTTAAAGCCCATAAATAAGATATAATTGTACAAGGACTTAGAATATAATGATCAAACTTGTTAGGCTAATCCTTTAATTTGATTTAATGTATAATTGATAGGATCAAATCGATCGTATAGTTTTGTTAAATGATCGTAGAATTACTCTGTCTGTTCGTAGTGTAATAAATGGAGTTCACAGAGTAGTTTAGTTGCTCATAGAGCATCCGTTGGATGATCGTAGAGTCTACAGTCAGATTGTAGAACTGTCTCTTAAATCGTAAAGTGAAAGCTGAGATCGCAGAGTGAAGAGAAGTTCGAAGAGTCTGCTCAAGCATTCGTAGAGTGATCATCGTAGAGAGCCATTCGTAGAGCAGATCGTAGAGAGCTCTTCGTAGAGTACTTCTCTATTCGTAGAACGACTACTCATAGAGTTCAGAACGCTGAGTAACTTACTCCAAGACTCTACATTTCTCACCAAACTCTACGATCTGTCAAGTTCGTAGAACATGTCAAAATTGTCATAGGACTGACAATGGAAGAGCATTTCAGAGTAAAGATTTCAAGATAGTTTCTTATCATCTCAAATTCAAATTAAAGATCAGATAGTGGTGTGTCTAAAACACTAGATTGGAGATGTGACACCACTCAAGTAGTAGGTAAAACTGCAGTCTGATGGGACTTGTTAGGGCCGAAAGCAATTTGACTACCTATTCTAAAAGTCAACATTAGATAACATCTTGGAGCAGAGCATTATGTTATTTCCTAGAGGCACGATATAGATCTAGAAGGGGGGTGAATAGATCTTTAAAACTTTTTCAGCTTATTAAGAAGTATTACTAAATAAATCCTTTAATCAAGCTTGATTTTGCACAACAAAATATTGATTTGAAAACTCCCCTTAAAGATATATTAAGATCTCAGTTCTGAAGCTTAGTTTATATTGAAGTTAATCATTCATCTTATGGATTGAATTATTAAGTAAATGACAGAATGTAAAAGACGTAAAGTAAATGACACATGAGAGTTTAAAGTGGTTCGGAAACTGAACAATTCCTACTCCACTCTTCTACTTCAACAAGTAGGAAATTCACTAAGAATTCGGCCATCTTGACTAGGACACTCTTGCCCTCATCAAGCCCAGTAGCCTTGATTATTTTATTCTCCACGACATGGACACAAAGACCTTTCAAACCTAGCAGACTTGGTAATTTAGTCACAAAGACAAGGACTCTCTAGCCCCAATTCTGTCACTAAGAACAGGACTCACTTGGCCCCAATTCGGTCACTTAAGAACAGGACCCCCTTCGGCCCAATTCAGTCACTTAAGACTAGGATCCTCCGACCCTTATTCCTGTTGTTAATATTTGTTGGAGGTGCTGTTGAGATATCGTTTAAGCTCTATTCTCCTCAGATACTCAGCAACTTGAATATGATCATCCTTGAGATGTGATTGAGTGTTGCAATGATGCTCAACTTCTTCTTTTACTCAACAATGTCTGGTGATCATCTGTTGTGCTGCTTAGCTTAGCAATTCAGCTCCTTCTTATCTTTGGTATTTGACAACAATTTATGAACTACTAAGACGACTGTAAAGCTCCTCCCATTTTGATACTTAGCAGCTACTCATGATCGACGTCAAGGTGGCGTTAATGCTCCTCATCCTTTTGTGCTTAGTCGCTTTGAACACTATTTGTGTAGTAAAGTTAATCTTCTCTACTCCTTCATCCTTTTAGCACTTAGTATTCTTGGTGGATCATAGAGTGAGCTACTGTATATATTTCACTCTACGTTTTTCTGTGTCAGTCCACCATTTCTCCAACAACTTGATTGTTTGAACCAATGCTTTTATATAGTCTGTTGGTAAATTTTCCCATTGGAAAGTGTCCGTTAAAAGCATTTAATGTACAGCTACTTTGATATCCTTGATGTTGACTTTCTAGTGCTTTTGTATCAGTCTATTCTTTCTAGCCCATGACCTGTCACATTAACCCGCAACTTTACTTGTTCTTTTGACAGGTCGCTTTTTGCATACTAGCCGTTAGACACATCTTTGCTAGTCATTAAGGATATATGACTTGACACTTTGTGATCTTCTGATCTGTAACGATCCTCTGTCAGATCTCTTCTCAGACCCGACTTTGCTCTACGATCTTGTTGTCTTGGTAGAGTATGAATCGTAGAGTTGAGCTCTACGTTTTGCTCAACTGTCTGCTCTACGAATGTGTGCATTAAGAGACTTGAGCATATTTAACATCTCTTCGATATTGAAGACAACTTTATGATCATGCTTTTTCTTTGAAGCTTTATGATGTGAGCTGTTGTTCCTCAATCTCTGAGTGACTCTGCGAACTAACTTTATCCTTTTTGACTAGCAGAGTGCTCTTTCAATGTGACCTTTACTTGCTCATTCTTTATCTTGTTCTCTTGAGGTGTAGAAGAGCTTTACTGTTTAGTTCAACGATCTTCCAGGTAACTCTACAATGCTGACTTTACGTTATGAATTGGCAGAGTATTCTACGAACCATTCTTCATTTAATATTCCTTTCCTTTACTAAATGATGCTTGAGCAATTTCAGTGAATAATTGAACTTCTCTATGCTCAGTCTTTTTGTAGCCATCTTTGACTTTCCTAGCCATTATTTTGTCACCTTATGTCCCGAGTTGTACTTTAAGAAATGAGGTGATCTTTATGTCAAGATCATAGACTCTAAGATGTACTTTCCTTTATTTGTAAGGAAACTTTGCTAAGTTATATCTGCTCAACCATCTCAGTTATGATTCATTGCTCTACAATCATGAGAGCTCGTATTGTTGATTCTATGATCTGAAGATGACTTTACGATAAGTATAGAGCTCTACGAATCTTTCTTCAGCTGAACGATTTAGAAGGTGCTTTACTATTTGACTCTAGCATTGCTATTCTGAAGCACCCTACGTTCAGTCCTTGTTGAATGAGCTTTACTTGGCTTTACGATTCTGTTTGCTTTACTGGCTGATATTTGCTTCATAACCTGAGATGAACTTCACGATAGGTGCAATAACTCTGCAATTCTTCTGATGTTTTACGATCATAGATTAACTCTGTGATCCGTTGTGACTTACGACCTGCCTAACATCCTTGATCTTCATGCTCTAAGTCCTTGTGCATATTTTTCTTTGAAGGACTTTACAAAACTTGCTATACAAGTATACATTGTTTATTCAATCTAGATTAGTCTGCTTACAATATTCACATTACGAACATGGAGAGTAACTTCCACGATAAGATCAACCTAACATTCTTGATTTTTTATACTCTAAGTCCTTGTACATATCTTTCCTTAAAGGACTTTACAACATTCAGAAACACATGAGTTTTGATCACATATACATCATTACATTAGTTGATTGTCACTGGGCTAAGTTTATACGCAATTCACATTATTCAACAATGTATCAATTTTCTAACATGTCAAGTGGAAGCATACAATCAGATAGTTCACATGAGTCAATAAGATCATATGGACATATAACCACATAATCACCTTAGCACCTAATCACTTAGATAATCAAGCATATAAGCACATAATCACATTAACATATAATCACATAATTATTTAAATACTTAAGCACGTAAGCACTTTGTCACATTAGCACATAATCACACATATATAATTCTATTTAAACACCCAAAAACAGTCATCATCAAATCAAACAACCTTCAACAATCTCTCCCTATTTGATTATGACAAAACCACTAACTTCCAATAATTATTAATCATAAAATGCATTTGCTGGAAATATAAATTATTTCTTAAAAAACAGTAAGACACTTTACTGCTAATGCAAAATGATGAGTTGTATTAATTAACTGATAATGCTTACACGATTTTCCCATTTGCCAAACAAAATAACCTAAACTTTACCTGTGCTTATTTACAGTTCTCTGTCCTTACATACTGATTCTTTTTCTTGCTTCCCCTAACTTGCTGCTGCTCCCCCTTAGACTGTGCCTTGCTCTTTTTGGTTGTTCTCCTTGTACTTTGATCTGACTCTGTATATTGTCTTCTTACTTCTCCCCACTTCTCCCTCTTACTACAATTACTTGCTTTCTTCTCCCCTTTTTTGTCATCATCTTACCACTCATATCAGAAGAATGAGGCAATCCAGGGGTAGGTGTCACCTGTTTGGATTGTGTTTGAAAGTAGCGTTGAGATCACGAATTTGGGCTGCTATAGTCTCTGCAAAGTTCTGACTTTACTGCTGAATAGATTGAACATACTATTGTTGCTCTTGAATTGTGGTTAAGAGCCCATCATCCATGAGAGCATCTTCTAAGAAGAGATTTACAAGTATGGCAATAGTTTGCTAAGAAGGTTGGGATGAAGATGGAATATTTGCGGGGTTAAGGGGGGTGAAGTTCGGATTCGGTATAGTGAATGAAATAGGAATAGATGCAAGATTTTGTGGCTGGGACAAAGTGTTATTATCATGGTCTGTAGAGTTTTGAGACTCTACATATGGAAAAATAGTATTCTGATCATTGTTCGCAGAGTGTTGGGACTCTACGAACAGGGAATTGATGTGAGTATAAGATTGTTCGAGAATCATAGAAGAAGTCTCTACGATCTCTTCCTCTATGACCTCTTCATGTCGAACAATCAGTGGAGGAACTGATGGTTGAGAAATGGTCAGATTCCAAATGGAGATTTCTTGAGAGCTCAAATATTCTAGATATCACGGCTTGTTGCTGATTAACAGGGTTATAAACGACAGAACCTTAGGAAAATTTTAAGCGACAAAGGTAAGATTTGGAAAAGTAGAGTAGTTCTATCTTATTGAGCTTTGATCATTCGGATGAATAGCCTTCAGTAAAGGTAACATAGGAATGAAATTTAACAGCTGCTCATTTCCATGATCATAAAGATTGGTAGCTCTATCCATCATATTGGCTCTTCTCCTTTTTATTTCCTTTTTAATCATCCAATTAGTTTATATTGTTCAAATTCCTTCCTTTCAAGCTTCCTCAACCGTCTTTCTTCCTTAAACTTCTTTTCAATTCTTTTTCGCCTTCTCCTCTCCTTACGTTCTGAGCTTGCTTTCTTAATTTATTTCTTTGTTTCACCACTTGATCTTATCCTTCTCTTCGATTTCCTTGACCTGGAACTTAAATTTTTCATCGCTTGTTCTTTTATACTTACTTGAACCTTTGGCTCATTTGCAGTCATCACATCCTCATTGTGCTCTTCTTCAGGTTCAAGACATAAGGACTGTTTATCAACTTCATCATCTTTGTTAGGCTCAGAATCAAAGATCTTCAAGGCCTCTTCTTTTCCTTTACTTTCTCCTTCTTCTATTTCTTGCTCTGTAGTTTGACTGTCTTCGTTGATCGATTGATTGGGTATATCAGCTTTCTCAACTAAAACTTCATCAAGATCCATATCTTCTTCCTCTCCATGCCTTAATTTAACCTTTAGTGATATTTCGGCAGTCTCATCTTCAGAGTTTGGCTCAGACATCGAGACCATCTCAGCCGTTGCATCATCTCGAGGCTCAGGGGAATGAGCTTTTTTATTGGTTTCACTTGTGCTGATTTCAGGTGTAGAGGTCCTCACATCCAGATTTGCTTCTTGATTAGACATAGTCGTATCTGTAGGATTTTCGACACGTAAAAGCAGCGGAATTTAAAATTTTAAAATAATTTTTGAAAACCCTAAAATAGGATCCATGAGAAAGCATATTAATTCAGAGGTTTAAATTGTGTTACCGATTATCCGAGCTTGAATGAAGATGAAGGAAGACTCTGGAACAGCTTCAAATCTCCAACGAAACTGCGTCTCTATGGTATCCACACGAATACCCCGTGAATCGTCAAACGATCTACAGTAAAGAGATTTCGATACTAGCCGCCAAGATCTGGATTTTACTGAAGTTTTTCTCTCAACTCCCTTTTCTAAAACGGCTAGGGTTTTTTTTTTCTTTTGGTCTTACGTAAACAAGACAGCTGATATATCAGATATATATAACTTTCAAAAAGAATTAAACAAAACCCTAATCCTATTAGAAAAGTAAAATCCGAATATATATATATTATATTTTAATTAAGTCTTACTTAATTAATATACATATATACAAATTATCAAGTTAATTTAAATTCGTAATTTAATTACTATCAATCATATTGATATATTTAAATTCTTACAATTTAAATTAATTTTCTTTTAATTACGTTCTAAGTGTGTGACCCTATAAGTTATTATTATATTGGCAATAATTTTAAAATCATATTATAAAATTATAAACAGTGAATGACATCTAGTAATGCATCACTGCTACCCAAGTAATAATAAGATCGGTGATTCGATGCAACCTTTTTGTGACCAATGTTTCAATGTAATTTAATCCTTTTAACCTTGACATCCTAGATTAAACTCGAGCTATAGAATGTGTCATACTCTTCATAATTTAATCTGAGTTTTCTTGATCAATGAGTAAACTATATCAAACAAATCATTATTTGAGCATGACCATGCATTTCATAGTCCTACTCAATCAAGAGGCCTATGGATATCACCCCTAATATATAAGAGGGTTAAATTCCATCTAGATTACTCATATTCCTCACATGATTCATGATGTAATCACTTTTATTGTCCACCCTATTAAAAGTGACCTTTGATGATATCAAAGTACATAAATTCCTGTGTACTAATATAGTGATTTCAAGTCAGAGGACCATTACATCATTGTCACTATGAGAATTGCTTATGACACTTTGCATAATGCTCCACGTAGAATTCTCATGGTGGGTCTGTCCAGTACATTGTTCTCTAACATGTACCTATGCATTGACTCAATATCTCATATATTAATGACAAATGAGATTTGGTCATCAGTCAATCCACATACTAGTCTCAATGTATCATTGTTGTCCCATTAACAATGATACTCGACTAGAGACATTTAAGAGTAATGATACTAATTGTAATTATATAATCTCATATTCAAGTCACATACTTGAAGCTATATAATTTGTATCATTATTCTAAGGACTTTTATTATGCTAACATTTATATAACACAGTAAATGAAACCATAATAAAATAATTCATTTATTCAATCAAATATCAAAAGAAATGTTAAGTAATTACATCAAAGAATTGGCCTCTAGGGCATAAACTCTAACAGTATCTTCTTCTTCAAACATGCTACCTTCATTTCCCTTTGAATCACTTTCTAATTTTCCCTTTAATGAATCTTCTTCGGAGGAGTGAGATTTGCTCTTTGATAGCTCTTCATCATTATCTTAATTTCAATGATTTGAGGTGGTCCTGTGTTGACTGGACTTTTCCACTATTTTCTTATTCTCATACTCATTCTCCTTGGAGCAGTATTACTAATCTTCTTTTCTGTCTTCCTTTTCTTCTTTTCAGGCTTATCCTCTATGGTTGATTTGCTTTCTTCAATCATGTGTGGGCTTGCAACTTTCTTTGCTTTCACAAGCTTCCTATTCTTCTTAGGAGACTGACCATCGTAGATGATAAAAGTTTTGCTTTGCGGATATGCATTAATCTCCTGAGATTCTTCTTCAGAAACTTCTTACATTTTCCTTTGGCTTTAGAGGCTTTTTGCTCCATGTTATTGTTGCCCCTAGATCCCTCTATCTTCTTAGCCTTCCTAGCTTGAGAGTTCTTCCTCTAATCTTCAAACAACCTTGGAGTAATTCTTTTGTTACAGTTCAGGGCTTCTCCTTCATCATCTTCAATGTTACTTGAAAGTCTTTTTTTCAGGATGATACTGATGAATTTCCCAAAGAACATTTTGGGAGTTGACTTGCCAGCTTCACTTTTCATCTTGACATCCTTTATCCAATCTTTCATCCATTCCAATAAGATGGCTCCAAAGTTGATTTCTTTTTTAAGAAAGATAGCAATCATGAACTTAAGTTGCAGTTCACTAACTATATCATAAGCAGTATCCTTGCACAAGATACACTTGCCAACAACATTAACCAGGAACTCATAATGCTGGGGAAAATTTTTCTTCTTGATTCCTCTTAAAAGAGACTTCTTCTCATATCCCATCAGTTGCAGTCCTTCTTCACCATTAATGTCATTGATGGAAGTGATTCCTTAACTACGAACCCCCAGATTGTTGTTGATTTTAGAAATATTTATTTTCAATGTGATTCCTTTAACTTTTGTGATGAGAAAGCCTCTTTGATAGACAACACTAAGGTAGAAATCCTTCACCTAAGTAGAATAAATTCTGGTATTGGTTTCTAAACATTCAATGAACCCAGCATCCTTTGCTAACCGAAGAATATCTCTGAACTTTTGCTCCGTATCTTCGAATTTTTCAAAACAAACTAGGTTTTCGGGAATGACTTGATGACTTTCCATGAGGTTGAGTTGAACAGTTAGTGGCACGAAGATGATTGAGATTTTAAGAGTTTTTGGTAAACTAGGGTTTGAGAGTTCTTGAGAGTTTGAATATTATAAAACTTTGATTGTAGTTTGGGAGTGCAAAGGTTAGATGAAAGATTTGAAATGATTTTGTATCACTTCCCTCTGATTTAGCTGAGTGGGGTACGTGGTGAGATATTGCTGGTTGCACGTCGCCTCACTTCTGTATTTTTATAGCTGTAACTCAGTAACTTCTTTGTTAAACTCGCCTTTCTGGAGTATGAGTACCACGTGCTCTTTGACTTAACCGCATTAATATTATCTTCCATAGAGTACCTTTTGAGGAGTTATTTAACTCTACGGTACTTTGTTAACTCAATAATGACCTTTGAGCTCTACGATCATCTCTTGAGTTTAGTGATTGTGAATAATTCCCTTTTCTTTCAACTAGTCAGCTTCGTCTTTCATTGTCGTAGAGTGGTTGTATCACTCTGTGATCTTCATATTTCTCTTAAGAACTTCTTATTCTTTATCATTCTCTGATTGCTGAATTGTTCTGCTATTCTTGTCTTGCTTCACATAATCACATCAACTCTATTTTGTTTCTGTTCTTCCACTTGCTTGCAGATATCCAAATTTTAGCTTCTTTAATTCATAGAGTGTGTTGACATAGTTTTTACTCTACGATTTTCTTTCTGCTCAGCGATCAACCCATGAAGCCAAACTTTAATACGTTTACTTAAGGTCTTCTATATTTCTTCTGCTTGAATCTCTTCTGCTTTTGCTAGTGACCATCAAGCCTTAGCCATTTGCTTCTGTTTGCTGAAACTTTGAAGATATTGACTACCTTTCTTCTAGTTGCTCCCCCTCAATATATGTTATTGAGTTGAAATGATTTATTTCACCATGAAATTTTTTCTTTTGGAACCAACTTCTTCATCTTCTATAACGATCCAAGATTTGAGTCTTCTTCATAAGGACTAGCTTTCTTTACTGTTTTCATTACTTTTATCATAAGAAGAGTTTCATACGCCTTTCTTCAAATCTTTGGATGTTGAATATAGATTTTAATCTTCACTTGATTCATTCTTCAGCCAAGCTTTTCTTGTTTTAACTTCTTTGAAGATGTATAGAACTATCTTTGGGTACTCTATATAATTGTCGAGTCGTAAAGTCCTCTTAATTTGGATGGAGAACTCTACGACCTTCTAGCTCGATTCTATGATCGCTGTGTACCAAATTTGTGAGCTCAGCTTCTGCAATCGTAGGACTCTGATGTATAAGATTTGGGAGAACATGGTAGGTTCTTCTGCTTTGCTTGGTTCGCCTTTATCCATTATGACTTGGATAAGAATTTCCATTATCGAGAAATTCTTGTTGAACAATCTATAAACTTGCTTTCTCAATAAAGTGTCAATCAATGACTTCTCCAATCATCTTTAGTTAAGCTTCGTCTGATGGCTTGCTATAGTTAAGAACGAACAACAAATAATCAGGTGCATGAGACTTTACTTGATATTTGGCTTTCCTCTCTTCCACAACTCATAGGGTGTTTTCTTGATAGTAGAGTCGATCATCCGTGATCACTCTTTATTAGTTCGATCTTTTCACCCTTCTCATTCATAATCAGCTTTGAAGAATTTGAGCATTGCGTGCTGAATTCATTTTAAAGATGAACACTTGAGATATTCTTTTACTGCATCCAATGAGTACCTTTTGCCCTCAGGACAAATTGTTGGAGATTTGCTTGAATACATTCATGAGCAACAACTGCAATGGCTTCTCCTTTAAATCAGCTCCTTTGTTCTTAAATAAGTCTTTTGAACTTTTCTTGGAATATTGAACTTCGGTGACCTAGCTGAATCTTTGATCCTGTGGTCATTTTTATCGAGTTGATTTCCAGGTCTCGATCTCGACACTGGTAGATGAGAAAGATAATCTTGAATTTCTTGCCATGCATTTGACTAATGCTTGGTCGTTTTAGCGCTTCAAATCATGGGCACATCAATGAGAGAGTTTGTTGTATTCTCATTATAATCAGTCCCTCAGTTTTAGAGATGTTGTCTCTGGAGACGGTTGAGCATTTCTTGACATGGATTCCTTGAAATAAGTCATGCTCGAGACCATCCACCTGATGAGATATAAATTTAAAATGAGTGGGAATTAATATTTACAGACTTCTGTCATTTTCATATGCTACAATCTCTAATAAAGTTTCTTATACTGCTTTCTGAACATTTAGAGTACTTCCTTTGCGATTCTTCTGACTTCAGATATGATCTTTGAATTGAGAAGTGGACTCAAGCTTATCGTACAGCTTCTTGTTGGGCATATTGAGCAGATACTTTATCCCATGATTGATGCAGATACTGACGTCCAGTATATATGAATGTATGAAGGATTCTTAAGTATTTATAAGCTCAACTTCAAACAAATGAGAGATTCTTATGATCTTCTTTATAGTACTATGATGCTTCATTCAGAAGTACATGCTTCGGTGCCTTTAGCATCATTGGTAGAATGTCTCAAACTTCTTACAAGTAGAGTTGCATCATTGAGCAGTTCATTTCTTAGACCCATCAGCTAAGTACTTTTGGTTCCTTCATCTTGCTGCATCAATTTGAATATTTAATTTTCTGCTCGATTGCTAATTTATATAGAACATCTGAAATTGAAGTCGATTTATCTGAAATGACAAAGTGCATACATCATTAAATAGTTCAACATCAACAACATTCACATATATGTACTTGCATGTTCAAGATTTGACTTGTAAGCTTATTCATAGTCAATGACCTACTTCAACTACCAAGCTTAGAACAGGTTTTGTTTAGTGCTATAGGATCAACTCAAAGTGTGAGCTTTATGTTCATGAGAACCTGCTCTGATACCAGTTGTTATTTCCAGAGGCACGATATAGATCTAGAAGGGGGAAGGGTTGAATAGATCTTTAAAACTATTTCAGCTTATTAAGAAGTATTACAAAATAAATACTTGAATCAAGATTGATTTTGCACAGTGGAATATTGATTTGAAAACTCCCCTTAAAGATATATTAAGATCTCAGTTCTGAAGCTTAGTTTATATTGAAGTTAATCATTCATCTTATGCATTGAATATATTAAGTAAATGACAGATTGTAAAAGACGTAAAGTAAATGAGACATGAGAGTTTAAAGTGGTTTGGAGACTGAACAACTTCTACTCCACTCTTCTACTTTAACAAATAGGAAATCCACTAAGAATTCGGTCATCTTGACCAGGACACTCTTGCCCTCATCAAGCCCGGCAGATTTGGTAATTTAGTCACAAAGACAAGGACTCTCTAGCCCCAATTCGGTCACTAAGACCAGGACCCACTTGGCCTCAATTCGGTCATTTAAGACCTTGACCCCCTTGGCCCCAATTCGGTCACTTAAGACTAGGATCCTCCGACCTTTGTTCCTGTTGTTGATGTTTGTTGGAGGTGTTGTTGAGATATCGTTTAAGCTCTATTCTCCTCAGATACTTAGCAACTTAAATATGATCATCCTTGAGTTGTGATTGAGTGTTGCAATGATGCTCAACTTCTTCTTGTACTCAACACTGTCTGGTGATCATCTGTTGTGCTGCTTAGCTTGGCAACTCAGCTCCTTCTTATCTTTGGTATTTGACAGCAATTCATGAACTACTAAGATGACTGTAAAGCTCCTCCTATTTTGGTACTTAGTAGCTACTCATGATCGATGTCAAGGTGGCGTTAATGCTCCTCTTCTTTTTATGCTTAACCACTTTGAACACTATTTATGTAGTAGAGTTAATCTTCTCTACTACCTCATCCTTTTAGCACTTAGTGTTCTTGGTGGATCGTAGAGTGAGCTACTACATATATTTCACTCTACGTTTTTCTGTGTCAGTCCACCATCTTTCCAACAACTTAATTGCTTTAACTGATGCTCTTATATAGTCTATTGGTAAATCTTCATGTTAGAAAGTGTCCGTTAGAAACATTTAATGTGCAGATACTTTGATATCCTTGATGTTGACTTTCTAGTGCTTTTGTGTCAGTCCATTCTTTCTAGCCCATGACCTGTCACATTAACCCACAGCTTTACTTGTTCTTTTGACAGGTCGTTTTTTGCATACTAGCCGTTAGACACATCTTTGCTAGTCATTAAGGATATATGACTTGACACTTTGTGATCTTCTGATCTGTAATGATCCTCTGTCAGATCTCTTGTCAGACCCGACTTTGCTCTACGATCTTGTTGTCTTAGTAGAGTATGAATTATAGAGTTGAGTTCTACGTGTTTCTCAACTGTCTACTCTACGAATGTGTGCATTAAAAGACTTGAGTAGATTTAACATCTCTTTGATATTGAAGACAACTTTACGATCATGCTGTTTCTTTAAAGCTTTATAATGTGAGCCGTTGTTCCTTAATCTCTGAGTGACTCTGCAAACTAACATTATCCTTTTCGACTAGCAGAGTGCTCTTTCAACCTGACCTTTACTTGCTCATTCTTTATCTTGTTCTCTTGAGGTGTTGATAAGTGCATATTATTCATTTATTTTCATTCCTTATATCTAGTTTATTGCATGATTTATTGTGTATATGCACTTATTAGGTTGTTTATTGATTTCAGGAGAATTTAGAGTCAAAAGTGGAAAAAGATGGAAAATCGGAGCTAAAACGAGAAAAAGTTGAAAAGTTAGGAAATCTGAGGTTCTCGCCCTGGCGAGAACTTTGTATTAGGACATCTCGCCCCGGCGAGAAGTGCTCTATCCATTTTCTCCCTAGCCGATCCAGATCTCGCCCCGGCCCAAACCTCTCTGGAGTTTCTCGCCCCGGCGAGAAACTCAGCACAAAAATTCTCGCCCAAGCGAGAATGGTTGCGTTGACCAAGTTTGATCAGCTTTGACTTTTTGTAATTTTTGAGGATTTCTATTTCAGATTGGATTCTTAATTCTTAGAGACTTAGGATATTATCTTAGGACTATAAATAGATGTTTTTAGTTTATTATTAAAAGATCTTGACAACTACAATTGTAACTAATTAGAGGAGATTGAAGGCATGTCAGGCTAAACTTTTACTTTCAGTTCTAAGGGATGTTGAACTTTATTTACAGTTAGTGATTTAATTAAGTATTCATTATTTATTTCTTCTTATATGAGATTTATTCTGATAATCTAATTGAATTGCTTATATGCTATTGGATTGACTGATTTGGTTTCTGCAGGATTAAATTAGTTAACTAATATCATCTGCTAGATTAAGATATAGTATTAAGCAAACGATATTGTATCTGATCATAGGTAGCAATTAATAATACTTGATTGTGGACAAGCTTTTGGGTGTTATTATGATTATCAGAAGGCAAGTTAAATAATCCCTGATAGTGTGATTGTTGCTTGGAATAGTCTAATTCTCTAATCCTTAATGCTGCTATTATATTAAATCTAGACTGATAGTTCTGGGTTGTATGATAGTTAGGGTCTATTGGGGGCGATTGTCACATTAGATTTAAAATCTAAGGAGAATTTCAGATAATTAGCGATTGCGGTTATCTAGGACTATTAATTTCATTGAAGGATAAATAATGTTACGCTTGATTAATCTGTCATTGTAAAAAGGTGATACTGAACTTATGAACTGGAACTTTAATTCATTGGTTTTTTTTTTATTTACTTTTGTTAATTAGTTAATCAAACTCAAAACCCCCTAATATTTATTTTCATTGTTTAATTAGATTTAGAAAAATAAACGAATAAATATAAAACAATTCACTCTCTGTGGGATCGACCTTTGCTAGTCACTATACTGATTTATGTATTAGTAGAGTAGAAGTAAGGATTTAATTTTGGGGTGTAAACGACAACTCCCAGGTGTAGAAGAGTTTTACTGTTTAGTTCAACGATCTTCCAGGTAACTATACAATGCTGACTTTATGTTATGAATTGGCAGAATATTCTACGAACTATTCTTCATTCAATACTCATTTCCTATACTGAATGATCCTTGAATAATTTTAGCGAACAATTGAACTTCTCTACGCTCAGTCTTTTTGTAGCCATCTCTGACTTACTTAGCCATTATTATGTCACCTTATATCCTGAGTTGTACTTTAAGAAATGAGGATATCTTTATGTCAAGATCATTGACTCTAAGATGTACCTTCCTTTGTTTGCAAGGAAACTTTGCTAAATTCTATCTGCTCAACCATCTCAATTATGATTCATTGCTCTACGATCATAAGAACTCGTAGTGTTGATTCTATGATATGAAGATGACTTTACGATAAGTCTAGAGTTCTACGAATCTTTCTTCAGCTGAACGATTTAGAAGGTGCTTTACTATTTGACTCTAGCCTTGCGATTCTGAAGCACCCTACATTTAGTCCTTGCTGAGTGAGCTTTACTTGGCTTTACGATTATGTTCACTTTACTGGCTGATATTTGCTTCATAACCTGAGATGAACTTCACGATAGGTGCAACAGCTATGCGATTCTTCTGATGTTTTACGATCATAGATTAACTCTGTGATCCACTGTGACTTTACGACCTGCAGAGTTACTTTTACTAGTGTAGGATTCCTGATACCTTTATAATAGGTTCATTTTAGCAGGATCAACCTAACATCCTTGATCTTCATACTCTAAGTTCTTGTACATATTTTTTTTGAAAGACCTTACAAAACTTGCTATACAAGTATACATTGTTTATTTAATCTAGATTACTCTGCTTATAATATTCACATTACGAACATGCAGAGTAATTTCCACGATAAAATCAACCTAACATTCTTGATCTTTTATACTCTAAGTCCTTGTACATATCTTTCCTTGAAGGACTTTACAACATTCAGAAACACGTGAGCTTTGATCACATATACATCATTACATTAGTTGATTGTCACCGGGCTAAGTTTATACGCAATTCACATTATTCAACAATGTATCAATTTTCTAACATGTCAAATGGAAGCAAACAATTAGATAGTTCACATGAGTCAATAAAATCATATGGACATATAACCACATAATCACCTTATCACCTAATCACTTAGATAATCAAGCATATAAACACATAATCACATTAACATATAATCACATAATCATTTAGATAGTTAAGCACGTAAGCACTTTGTCACATTAGCGCATAATCACGCATATATAATTCTATTTAAACACCCAAAATAGTCATCATCAAATCAAACAACCTTCAACCTCCAACGGGATGATTTCCAGATGTCTACAAAAGCATGCGAGGATTCAAATCCAAGTACAAATCACCAAGTACAAAAGGCTAAAACTTTGTAAGAGCAAAAACTCTACTCTACGATACAGAATTACTTGTTCAAGCTGCTAAGTACCAAAAGAAGTCAAACCTATTACAAGCTTTGTAGCTCCTCAAACAACTATCATTCATTTGTGATTCAATTGTCTAAGTGACATTCATCCAAGTCTAAGTAACTTGAAGAGGTCTAAGTGACCTTGCCGAGAATAAGTGACTCGAAGGAATCTAAGTGATTCAGTTGTAATAGATCTTAGTGATCTAGTTTTCGTAACCCTATCCCTAATGGATTTCCTACTAATCGAGTAGAAGAGTGGACTAGAAGTTATTTGTACTCCGAACCACTTAAACATCTTGTGTCATTTATTTTTAGTCTTTATATTATGTCATTAACTATTATATTTGTGAGTGACTAATCTTCACAAGTGCTAAATTTAGAACTGAGATTTCATTAAATCTTTAAGGGGGTTTCAAACTAATATTCCGCTATGATAAATTAATTGATCAAATTAATTATTTGGTAATTGATCTTTAAATATATAAAAAGTTTTAAAAAGATCTATTCAACCCCCCTTCTAGATCTCTTTTGTACCTCTGGGAAACAACAAGTGGTATTAAAGTAGGTTATCCTAACCAAAAGTTTAAACATTTTGAGTTGATCATATGGCACATAATAAAATTAGTTCTGAACTTGGTGGTGGAAATAAGCCACCCCTTCTAAACAAAGAAAAATTTGTTAACTGAAAAGTTCATTTGCAGGCTTATATGGATACAATAGATGAAGAAAATTTGTTAACTGGAAAGTTCGTATGCAATAGATCTATATGATGCTGTAAATAGTGGTCCATATATTCTAACAAAGCTAGCTCCAACCATTGATGATTCAAACAAGATGGCAGTCAAGCACAAAGCTGAATGGACTGATAATGAAAAGAAGTTGGTGCAGCTGGACAAAAGGGCTAAGAACATTCTATTCATGGCTCTCGAAGATGAGCTATTAGAGAATGTAGTCAACTGCACAACAGCTAAAGAAGTTTGGTAAGCTATTTTGATTATGCATGAAGGAACATAAGAAGTCAGAGAGAATAAGCACTCTCTTCTGACCCAGCAGTATGAAATGTTTCATATTCCAGGAGAGAACATAATTGCTACCTATAAAAGGCTCAATATGCTGCTTAACTCCCTTGAAGTTTATAGAAAAGTCAATCCAAATAAGGACCTTAACATCAAGTTCATGAGAGCATTTCCTAGTAAGTGGGATGCCAAAACCACTGCTATTCGTGAGTCAAAGAATCTGCATAAGATGACTGTGCATAAGCTCTATAGTAATCTCCTTACCTATGAGCTAGAGTTGAATCAACGAGCAGAGACTACATCAGAGAGCAAGAGGAAATATAAAGGAGTTGCCCTTAAAGTTTCAGAAGCAACAATATCTAAAGCTCTAGTCAAAAAAGATTCTGATGATGATGAATATATAGCCTTGCTCACAAGAAGGCTAAAAAGGTTCATGCGAAAGAGCAACATTGGGAGACCAAGAAAGAGTTATAACAAAGATAATAGTAGCAGAGATCAAAAAAAAGATCTATGCTATAATTGCAAGAAACTAGGCCACTATATCGTAGAGTGCACCACACCTCTGTGAGTAGAGCTCAAGAGAGATAAGAAGAAGTCCCACCCAAAGAAGGATTTCAAAGGCTACAAAAGGCATTATAAGAAAGAGAAAGGCTTTGTAGCTGAGGGATCGTGGAGTGATTCAGAGAGTGATACAAGCTCTAAGTCCAATGATGATGAAGTGCCTCAGAAAGACAATCTCTGTCTGATGGCCATTGAAGCAAATGCTGAAAAAGCCACTGATCATTGAGAAATTGACATCAGTGAGGTATTTGATTTCAACTCTCTTGATATAAATATTGATGATCTTAAAACTGCATTACATGATATAATTGTGGATCTGCATTAATATATGAAATAGTTTAAGGTTCTATCAAAGGACCATTCGCTTCTTCAAGAGGAAAAAGAGAAAGCTCTAGTAAATTTGGAAACAACTCTACGAAGTGTTGCCTCTTTCGCCAATCTTGAGGCTAAGAATGTGAGCTTGAGAAAGATAACTAAACTAAGTGCATAGAGATAGTTAACTCTAACCTCTAAAATAGAGGATCTAGAAAAGACAATCTCAATGTGAAATCGTTTTGCTGCATCTATGGACTCTCTGATTGTAAGTCAGAGATCTGTCTCTGATAGGTCAAGATTAGGATTTGGAGATTCTTCTTCAGTTCTAAATGTGGAAAATTCAATGGAGATTAACAATAACAATGCTTCTCATTCCAATAGAAGTATTGTATTTGTGAAATTCACAGAGATCGATGAGCCTAGTATTCAAAGCTATACAATCTCTGCAGATCAGACTATTGTTCCCAAAAATAACATATTACATGTTGGACTTGGTTTTATGAAACAGAAGAGTAAGCCAAACTCTACGATCGTGTCTCGAAAGATCGTAGAGTCAAGTAAAATTAACTCTATGAATCAACCAGACATAAATCGTAGAGCTGATTTTTACTCTACGAATTCACAAATTCGTAAAGCAGTGTGGAAGTAGAGGGAATTCAAGTCAAGAGAAAAGCTGGAAATAAGTATCCTCCACATGAGTTTCAAATGAGAAGATCTGCGTACACACACTCACTCATACATAATGTTAAATGTTATACATGTCATAAGTATGGTTATATAGCTGCCATGTGTTATAATGATTATCATCCAGCATTTTATAAACCCAAAGTCGAGCAGATTTGGGTCCCTAAGGGCACTAACAAGGCAAAACCTAAGCTAGTATGGGTATCAAAATAAAGAATGACCTATTATGCAGGTATCAAGCTCTACTAGATCTATATGGTATCTTGATAGTGGATGCTCAAGGCATATGACTGGAAACAAGGCTCTCATATCAAGATTCAAGGAGAAAGATGGTCCAACTATTGTCTTTGGAGACAAAAACTCTGGGAAAACTAGAGGCTATGGTTCTATTAGGAACAGAGCAGTATCGTTCAGTAAAGTTGCCTATATTGATGGGTTGAAGCATAATCTATTGAGCATCAGTCAAGTGTGTGATAGAGGTCATCAAGACATCTTCCTCAACAACCAGTGTTAAGTTCGAGACTGGAAACCAACTCATTAAAGCTGACTGGATCAAGAGAAGGAAATGTCTATGTGGTTAATCTCTCTGTGCTCAGTTCCTTAGAAATAACTTACTTTTTTGCCAAAGCCTCAGAAGATGTAAGCTGGCTGTGGCATAGAAGATTATCCCATCTAAACTTCAAGAGCATGTCAAATCTTGTATCCAAAGATCTAGACACAGGCTTGCCGAAACTGAGTTTTGTCAAAGAAAGACCATGTAAGGCCTGTCAGTTTGGAAAGCAAATAAGAAGCTTATTCAAAAGTAAAACAGTAAATTCAAATGTGAGGCCTCTGCAGTTGCTACATATGGATCTATTTCGGCCAATACTAACTACTAGTCTTGGAGGCAAAAGATACTCACTGGTCAAAGTGGATGACTACACTAGATACACATGGGTATTCTTTCTAAGCTCTAAGGTCGAAACTAGCACTCGACTGATCAAATTCTTCAAGCTGGTTATGAATGAGAAGGGTGAGAGGATAAAGGCAATAATGAGTGATCATGAAAGAGAGTTCGACTTTTTTGAGATGGATCAGTTCTGTGAAGATAATGGAATTCGTCATAATTTCTCAGCCCCAAGAACTCCACAATAGAATAGAGTAGCTGAGAGGAAGAACAGAACGTTGATTGAAGTAGGAAGAACTCTTCTAGTAGCAGCCCATCTCCTTGAATATTTTTGGGTAGAAGCTATCAACACTGCTTGCTGCAGTCAGAATAGATCGTTAATTCACTATACGCTCAAGAAAACACCCTACGAGTTATGGAAAGGAAGAAAGCCAAATATCAACTACTTTCATGCATTTGGTTGTTCGTGCTACATCCTCAACAATGGCAAAAAGTACTTAACCAAGTTCTAGGCCAAGTCAGATGAAAGGATTTTTCTTGGATACTCTATGGAAAGCAAAACTTATATAGTGTTTAACAAGAATTCATTGACAGTGGAAGTCTCTATCCATGTCACCTTTGATGAGACTGATTAAGGTGAACTAAGCAAGGGTGCTCAATTTAATGAAATTGTAGAGTTAGACCCTCCAATCGTAGAGCAGGAGAACCCTACGATTGCAGAAGTTGAAGCCGTAGAGCCAAAACTGGCGATCGTAGTGCCAGACCAAAAGATCATAGAGCAGCTAATTCCAGAAATGAACATTGTACGAGTCAATGAAGCTGCCGATCCAGAACCCAATCTTGAAGATCTCAAATAAGAAGGCACAAGGACAGATGTTCCAGCTGGAAGAAAAAGGGCAAGAGATCACACTCAAGACTTGATCATTGGTGATCCTAATGCTAGGATCAGGACAAGGTCAACCTCTTAGAACGAGGGCTTCTACCTAACATTTCTCTCTCTGATGGAGCCTAAAGAGCGACTTTTTCAAGCCTTCCAGACCAGGCCTGACCGATTTAGGCCTTGACCAAGCCAGGCCTGTGCCGGACCAAGGCCAGGCTGCGGACCTTTTGTGCATCTCTAATAGTAGTGCATAAATAAGTATTCAAGGTTGTATTTGAAAGTAGTATGCACACAAGCCAATCATATTTGATATGATGTAGCATATACTTTGTAATCTTATTCATTTATTAATAAAAGAATTGATTTTCTTAAAAGACATTTTACATTATCTACATGGTGTTGTTATATTAAATGTGATAAACTCATAGTTTTGAGCAATGCTTTTAGAATCATAATGATGATCATGTTAATGAGATCTAAATTCTAGATAGCTCACAAACTAAAATCGTTCCTAATCATTAGATTACTAAAAAGGGGATTAGTGAATCCGGATAGATTAGTACATACGTTGCTTGCTCTTAGGAAGAGGATGATTGATCTCATAATCATTTGTGTGGAGACACTAAAGCAAGTATGTAGGTGCTTATTGGAGAATAAGTACACTGAACGTGTCTCGCTAAGGAATACCTAATGGAGTTTTACTCGCATGTCAATAGGAATTCCTCTAGTGATAGTAGTACAAGTGATCCTTGGACTTGAGATCATCATAGTATCTTATGTATGATGAGTTATACTTTGACATGTCCCTTAAGACATTTAGGGTATATCAAAGGGTATGATTGGGTATAATAAGTTGTACATGGAAATAGGTGAATGATCAACAAATAATCAACCACGTCTAGTAAAAGATGTGAATGTCCTATATGATTCGATAAATGACAACTCAGTAGTCTTTGGCAAAGGCAGAATGAAATTAGAAAGGAATTTCTAATTTGCATTATTTAGAATTGTGCATTTGGGAATCGAAATACATATAATTAAATAAAATAAAACTTGACAGCAAGTCTTATGTTTAATTGGGATATTGTATGGTAGAAGGATTGAATTGTACGGTAACTATTCATTGAAAGGTTCTTTTGTGATTAATGTTGAAATCTATATTATCTGGAAATTCGTTGATCGCTAAGGGGGCTTACCCTTATTGTAAAATAAATATTATTTATTTAAATGAATTAAATAGTTTAATTTATTTATTTAAATAAGATTAGAATTGTTCTAATTGATTTATTCACAACCGGTTTAATATGGAGAACCTAAAGGGTCACACCGCAAAAGGAAAATATTTATTTAAGAAGTAAATGGCATAATTGTAATAATAAGTTAAGTATATTTAATTTAATCTATGGAGATAGAATAAATTAAATAGCTTAATATTTATTATTTAATATTTTAGAAATATTAAATATAAATTAATAAGAGGAGTCTTATTATTACTATTATTATTACTATTATTTAATTCCTAATAGGGATTGAAAATTAATTAATAGAAGTACTCTCTCATAAATTCCTAATTCGATTAGGAGCATAATTAATTAAAGGAGTTTAATTATAATAGAAACCCTAATGCTAAATAGTTTAGGGAAGGATTTTTCTACATCTATAAATAAGAGGAGTCTTATCATAGATTGGGGTTACAAACTCTTGCATTAGATTGTGGAGAGTACTTGCAATTTCTATAGAGATAGAAATTAGGGTTTTGCCAACACCCATCTTCTTGAATAGATATTATTCTTTGGTGGATCACCTCTAGAGGCCAAACACTTGGGTGGCTAACGTTGATCAAAGGAAGGAATTTAATCGGTGGAATTCAAGGACAATGCGAAGGAATTGGAGGTGAACTTGTACCCGAGGAAGCACGATTCTACGAGGGTAAAATTTCTTAATCTCTATCTCTTTCGTTAATTGATAATTGAACGCAAGGAAAGATCATGGTGATGGTTTGTATGAAAAATTTTAAAATTCGTTTTATCACGCTTCCGCTTTATTTATGTAATTTGATTGCATGCTTGCGTTATATACAAACCTAACAATATTGGCTCAATTCCACGACCCATGTCACCAATCTACCCGAGAGGTCGGGTTTAAACAATATTCTTTTGAGAGGTTGGTCAATCATTACTTTTATTAATCTCCCTTGGAAGTAGTGTCTCAATTTTCTAGAAGCAACGATCAATGCATATGCCAGTTTCTCTAAATTGAAATACCTTGTCTCTACATCCCGAAAAACTTGTCTGACATAATATACTAATTTTTGGATGTCAACCTCTTCTTGCACTAACGCCACCCCCACTACCTTTGGGGATGTTACTAAATAAACAGACAACGGCTCTTGAGGTTGGGCCTTGAAGAGTATTAGGGGTCTAGCTAGATATGCTTTGATATTGTCGAAGGCTAACTGACATTCAGGTGTCCATACAAAACTCGGGTATTCTGAGCCCCTTTTAGGCTATCAAAGAATGGTAGACATCTTTTGGCCAACTTAAAGACAAATCTTCAAAGGGCTGTTAGGCTTCTAATCAATTTTTATACTCTTTATGTCTCTTCGGGGATTGTATGTTGAGCATGACCTGAATTGTTTTCGGGTTCGCCTCAATTCCTCTCTCACTGACTAAGAACCCTAGGAATTTCAGTGAGGTGCTTGTGTTTGCGTAGGTTCTGAAAGCATTCCCTGAGGTCGTCCACATGTGAAGTCGGGAGGAGGCTCTTCATAATCATATCGTCTGCATACACTTCCATATTCCTCCCTATTTGTTGTTTGAAGACTGTATTCATCATCCTTTGGTATGTGGCTCTTACATTGACTAAGCTAAATGACATGGCTTTGAAGGCATAGACAGCTCGGTGGGTAATAAACACAGTCTTCAGAATGTCCTTTGGTGCCATTTTAATCTGGTGATACCTGAAGAAGGCATCTATGAAACTAAGTTAAAGATGTCAGTTGTAGCATCAATGAGTTAATCAATCGATGGTAAAAGGCAGAAGACCTTCGAGCATGCTTTGTTTAGGTCAGTATAGTAAATGCAAATTCTCCATTTCCCATTGCTTTTTTTACCATAACCACATTCACCAACCATTCAGGGTACTGTATTTCACAAATTAAATCAGCCTTTAATAACTTACTGACTTCTTCATCTATTCCCATTTGGCGATTCGGGGCAAAATTTCTCCTTTTTTGCTTAACTGGCCTCTTAGATGGATCCACATTTAGTTTATGAATGGTCGTAATAGATTCATCAATGCCTGACATGTCCTCAGGTGACCATGCAAAGATATCGGCATATTCTCGAAGAAGGTGAATGACTTACTACTTCAAGTCATTTGACATTATCACCCTGATACTTATTTTCTTTCCTGTTTCCCCAGGTATCAACTCAAATTATTCCACGTCGTCGGCGGGCCTAGCTTTGGTTTTTGAGTGTTTCTCCTCGAAAGATCCCAGTTCAAAAGGCCCTTCATCCTCATTTGTTTGTGCAATGGCCATGATACCTTTGTCATTTCTTTTTCGTCTTTCCTCTTCTTTAGGGTTGTTAGTGAGAGATTAAGGGCGATACTATAGCATACCCTAGACAAACTCATGGTCGGCATTGACTTCTCTTACTCGGTACAGGGTCAGGAACTTCATTTTTATGTCGGAGATGGAGGTAATAGCCCTTAGATTGGCTAGAGTAGGTCGTCCGAGGATGGCATGGTAAGATGAAGCTCCATCAATCACATACAATTTCACCATCGTTCCTACCTGATAAGGCTCCGATCCAAAGACCACCGACAAATATATAATCCCTTTGATGGGTACTGAATTATTGCCAAAGCCATACAAGGGGGCTCTCAGCAAGGCTCTAATTCATAGCCATCGAGTAACATTTTATTATAGGCATGATAGTACATAATATCCACCGAAGACCAATTATCCACCAAAATCTTCATGACATCCTGATCAGCAACATCCAATTTTACCACAAGTACATCTACATGTCTCAGTTTAATTTCACCATAATCTTCATCTGAGAAGGTAGTCACATTGTTGGGATTAGGTTTCATTTTTTTTACTGATGTCCTTCTATAAGAAAAATTCTTTTTACGTACTCCTCTTCGGGGCAATCCGAGGCGGAACTTCCAATGACCACACTAACTACGTGCTTTCCTGGTAAGGTTTTAAATGGTTCTTCGATGATTACCAGGGCCAACTGCCGCTTTACGTACTGAGCCAGATTCCCTTTCTTGACCTGTTCTAAAAAGTCTTTCAGTTCCCAACAGTCATCCATTTCATGTCCATAATCCTCACGATAGTTGCATTGTTTACTTGGGGGCCTCTTTTCAGGTGGGGCGAAGAAAGGCTTGTCTTTTATCTTTTTCAAAATAACCGAGAGTTTGATCAATGGTTTATACTCCTTTTCCTCTTCTCTCTTTCTGGAGCCCTTGTCGTTTTTGATCGACCTATCTCTCCTTCTTTCAAAATCACAAGCCCCTTGGGTAGAAGTGTCATCTCTATTCTTCCCGCTATTCTGCTTCTTATCGGCCCTAGGATATAATGCCCGAAAGGCTCCGTCGACCGAAATGTGCCCTTGGGGCTATTTTATATACTTGCCCCAAAGTTTGAGGTGCTTTACTCAGGATATCTTTAGCAAAGTCCCGATTTGAGTGAACATTTAGGTTTCAAGTGAAATAGGTGCTTCTTGCATTCGGAGATCCTTGATGGGGGCCACCCCTTTCTTAAACCACTCATTATAACCCCTTAGGGACTCATCGTCGCCCTGCTTGATGCGTATTAGAGTAACTGTGTGGACTTCACTGGGGTAATTTCCTACAAATTTGTCAATAAACACGTCCTAAAGTTCGTCACATGACTTGATGCTTCAGGGTGGTAGAGATGCAAACCAAGCCCAAACATGGAGTGTCAAGGTCGAGACAAATAACCTGCATTTAGTAGTTTTAGTGTAATTCAAAATGTACATCAAGCTTTCATAATAACCCACGTGGTTTCGGGGATCTGAGGTCCCATCAAAACATTCCAATCTAGTGACATATACATTAGGATCCACCAGACCATTTTTAATTACTTCGGTGAATGGAGAAATTCTTGTTGATGCTCCTCAACCCCTCATCTCCTTCTTTAAGGCTTCGAACCATTGTGCCCAATAGTCGGTGCGAGGAGTTGGTCGCGGGTTCCCCTCATGTTCGGCCTATAGGGTGGTCAATATTGCTTCCTACACTCCCATCTCTTTTTCCAGTGGGGTCCGTTGTCGGGCACGCTTACTCATTTCCCTTCTCCGCGAGGAGATCTCTAACGAATCTGTCTACTCCTTCGGCTATTATCTTTTTGCTTATGGGAAGTATGATCAATATAATGAGAACTGTCCCTCTGAGATCCTTTGGGGCTGTCAAAGGGAAAAGGAGCTCGACCAGCTTGAATCTCTACCTCCATGAGGGTGAACGTCTCCTCGTGTTGGATTCGCAAGGCAACAAGTTTATGTATGTGGGCCTGCCGAAAAGCTTTTTTAGTGTCTGAGCAGCTTATGTTTCCTCCTTCTTGACTTTTTAATGGACTGTTACATGTGTTCGACTTCTGGAGAGGTGATGCCACATGTCATTACCCGCGCGTGAGTGGACCGACTGTTCGGGTCTCAACTTAGAGGGATTAACTCTTCCTTGGCTACCAATACCTTGCAACGTAGGTTCCCAATGGTTATGTTCATGATTGGAAAGTATCTTGGAGTTTCCACTTTTCACCCCACAGTTTCTTATTCTTACCATTTTCCCCCGGGGATAAGCGCAGAGCAACCAAGTTTGTTCCTAGTTATTCCAGAACTTAGTGTAAGAGAAGCTGGATTCCCCGGATGTAACAGAACAAAAAGGAACTTAATAAGTTGATCTATTATGGTTAAAGAATCAATCCCAATGAGCATTTTCACAAAGGGTGGCCCTTCCTCTAGCACCAATGATGATGCTTTAGTCCTCCAACGGGTCTCCTGGGCTCCACACTAAGCTCCGACCCTGCAAGACACATTCTCACAATCAAATATTGGGTGGTTCTGCCGTGGAACGCCTCCGGTGTATGATGTTAGTGTCCGAAAGGAAGATAGAGTATCAACAGTAAATTTTTTGTGTGTGTGTGTGTGAAGGTGATATCTCTAACATTTTTCTTGCCTTCTTTCCTTCCTTTTATACTTACCTCATAGTGGAAAGTGTCCCTTCGGCCCATCAAATCGTGTCATAGAAAGTGGGGGCAAACCCATATGATAGGTGGTCATACCTCCCATTTCTGACCATGGGTCGCCCCCCAAGTCTTTGTAATTCTGAGGCTAGGTGACTATAACTTCAGTCTACAATGTTGGGCCCATGTTATTGGGCCTAAAAGGCCCTAGAAAGGCCACATACCCCAACTCCCTATTATTAACTTCTAGGTCGCCACCTAAGTTCATGGGCCGTAATGTTTGGACCACACTTTCAGACCTTTCGGGTCCAACTGGGTCACGCCATAGGCCTTCGGGCCACACCCTATCAATAGACTTATACTAATAAAAAAGAAAATTTTAAAAGAAAATTGACTAGCTTTAACTAGTTCCCACAAACAAATAGTTGCTCGCAACTAAGTCATTCTCTTTCACATTAATATCGGGGTGGGTTGTCTCTTACTTGATCAGTAAAATCATCGTCATGAACTATTTCCCAACCTCTCATGCCAACTAACACATCGTAAGACTAAGAAAGTAATAGGTAATAATCACATAAACTGAATCTGCGATCACAAGAATCCACAAAATAAGATAAAGACTGAAAAGACACAAAATACATCGATAAAGTCTGAATAATATCAGCTCATTTTCTCGTGCGAAACACGTAGAATTATTATATTGTTATTACTTTTTTTCTAAAGATTTTTTTTATAAGATATTGTAATTCATTGTTAATCTTAGATTTTGTAATTAAATCGTATGGTTAATGATTGTATTATATTGTACAAATTTATTAATAATAATCGAATAATATTTTCTATGATGTTTTTTATATAAAAAAATTGGTTTCTTCTAAATATATTCTTAAATTAATGATACAATTTTATGTTTAACTAATTCTTAATAACATTTTATAGTAAGAATTCATTTATTCCTATGATTAAAATAATAAAATATTTATCTTTAAATTAATACTTATATATTCATATACTTTCTCCGACACCAAAATGATGAACAAAGTATAATTTGCACACATATTAAGAAAAATAAAAGTAAATGAAAGAGAGTAAATAAGTTTCAAATCTATCCCTAATAGCCCAACAAAATTATATAAAGTGATGAGTACTTTAATTTTTTTATACTAATAGACCCTACTAAATGACTTACTTACCCTTCACTTTATGTACTTTATTTCATCCTTTTGAGGATAACAATTTGTACCTTTAGTCATCTTTGTACATTTGTGTTTATATTTATTTACAAACTCTGTAATTTTCTCCTTTCGTATTATAAAATACTGTAGCATGTTTATGTGATAAGATAAACAGAAAAATAAACATAAAAAGATAAACATATAATATGTCTATTGACTTTATAGGTTATGTGCAAAACTTATAAAATACAGTTTGCACCTTAAAGTTTATAAAATTATTAATTTTTGCATCATAATATTTGAAACGTATCTATATGCACTTCAATGTTATTTTTAACCGGTCAAAATGTATTCCAAGGTTATTTTTCGCTAAATAAAATGCATATTTTGAGGCTTTAACCGGTCAAAATGTATTCCAAAGTTGTTTTTCGCTAAACAAAATGCATCCACGTTTGACCAATTAAAGCTTCGAAAAGAAGTTTGAGGTGCACTTGGATACATTTTAAATATTGAAGGTGTAAATCACAACATCTCTATAAGTTTTAAAGTGCAAACTGTATTTTAGTGAATATATTCTAATTTAAACCCTAAACGTTAACTCTAAAATTGATTTGCATCATACACTTTATTTTGAATTACATGCATCCTATACTTTGAGCGAGAAAACAAAATACACGCTCCACACCATTTTCTAGCTAAATGTTTACCGGAAATCTTAATACGTCATTAAAATAAAAACTCTATATGGACATGAAAATTGGACTTGAGTGTATTTGAATTTCACCTATTTGTATTTTTACCCCCAATGGTGGGTCAAAATATAAATAGGTAAAATTCAAATACACTCATGTCTAATTTTCATGTCCACATAGAAGAGCTCTCATTAAAATAGGGATAAAATGGTCTAAATATTAAGATTTTAAACAATTTTTTTTAAAACCTATATGCGTCCATATTTATCATTTTAAAATAATTGTTAAATTTAGGAATTAGGCTAGAAACTGGCAAATTTTTAGAGTGACCTATTAACTTGTTCATGAACAGTGCGCGAAGCCAGGATTTTAATCTAGTGGGGTCAAAATATTGTGATCTTATAAATAATTTGGCGGGGGTTCGGGGGCTGCGCTCCCGAGCCAAGTTTTTTAGATAATTTTGTACTTTCTGGCCGATTGCATATGCAAAACATGTATTTTGTTACAATATTGTTAATATAACAAGTAATAACATATTATATATATATAAATCCCTTATTGACCCCTAATACTTCTTTCTAATCACAAATTTGTTAATAAATATTTAAATTCCTTTTGTTATGAAAATAATCTAAATTAGATTGTTATTTATTTTAAAAATATTAGAGGAAGATGTGTACATAAAGGAGTAGAAGTAATATGGAATTGAGAAAGTTATAAATATTTCAATTTGACCCCGTATATTAAAAAAATTATAAAATTTCAGTGGGGTCAATTTATTCATTACACTTAAATTTCTTCTAAATTTATCATATATCATAAAATAATTTTTTTTCAGTGGAGTTAATTGACCCCACACCATCCAACGCGGCTTCGCCACTATTCATGAACCCATGATTTAATGGATTAAGTTATTCATTTAAATTAACAAGTCATAAGTGAATTAGGTTAAACGGATAATTAAAAATAAATAGGTTAGATGGGTAAAATTTTAGGTAAATAAAAAACGCAAGTTTTTGATCTTAGTACGCGTTAGTTGCCTTGAAGGGGTTGTGCTACAGTGACTTGCATTGAGGCATAGGGCTTGATTTTCTGTTGTTATAGTAATTCCATCCCCTTTGATTTCTTGGTGAATGTTTATGGAAAGACCAAATTGTAAGTCATTTTTTCACGTAAAGAGAGAATGCAAATCATTGGTTGAATGATACATATGACCCTTCAGGTTGTCACTCACTTTCAATGTCGTCTATAAAGTACATTTTTCGTTAATTGGGTCCTTAAAGTGGTATTTTGTGTCGATTCCGTTCCTTTTACCCGATCCATTTTTATCAAATTTTGACTCAACTCGACCCAGTTTGACCCGAACCCAATTTCACCAATTAATTTTTTTAAAAAAACTAAAATTTTTAAAAATAAATATTATTTTAAAAATAATATTTTATTTTAAAATATTAAAAATAATTATTATTTTAAATATTTTTAAAAATAATTATTATTTTAAGAAAAAATATTAAAAACTTTTATTTTTTTCATAAAATGAGTAAAGTAAATAGATTGAAAAAAATTAAATAAGAAAATAAAACTTTATTTTTTTATAAAAAAAGTAGATTTTTTTCATTTTTTATGTAAAATTTTATCTTTAGAAAAAAAAAAGTTTATGCCTTTACCATTATTATATGTATTCTAAATATTAGAAATTTTAAAAATAAAAATTAAAAATAGAAATTAAAATACAAAAAACAGTAAAAAGATAAATAAAAAAAACTGATTCAATTTTTTTAAAAAAAGTAATTAAAAAGATTTAAAAGTAATTATTATTTTCAGGGAAAAAAATTAGAAACTTTTTTATTTAAAAAAAATGAGTAAAGTTTTAGAAAATATAGATTCAAAAAAATAAAACTTTATTTTTAGAAAGAAATATAAATTTTTATTTTTTTAAAAATGAATAAAGTTTCATAAAATATAGATTCAAAAAAAGTAAATAAAAAAAACTTTATTTTCATGAAACAAAATTATAATTTTTTTTCATTTTTAAAAGATGTGTAAATTTTCATAAAAATAATTAAGGATTAAATTTTAAAAGATGTGTAAATTTTCATTAAAAAAAATTCCTTGAAAATAATAATTATTTATTAAAACTTTTTACTTACTTTTTTTATAAAAAAAAGTTTTTTTTTATTCTTCTTTTACTATTTTTTTTGCATTTTAATTTCTATTTTTAGTTTTTATTTTTAAAATTTCTAATATTTATAATACATATAATAATGGTAAAGACAAAAACTTTTTTTTTCTAAAAATAAAGTTTTACATAAAAAATGAAAAAAATCTACTTTTCTTTAAAAAAATAAAGTTTTATTTTTTTATTTAAGTTTTTTCAATCTATATACTTTACTCATTTTATGAAAAAAAATAAAAGTTTCTAATATTTTTTCCTGAAAATAATAATAATTTTTAAAAATATTTAAAATAATAATTATTTTTAGTATTTAAAAATAAAATATTTTATAATAATTAGTTAAAAAAATTAGTTTTTTTAAAAAAAATTAATTTGTGAAATTGGGTTCGGGTCAAACTGGGTCGGATTGGGTTAAAAATTGGTAAAAATGGATCGGGTTGAGATCAAATCGGGTAAGAAACGAAATCGACACAAAATGCCACTTTAAGCACCCAATTGACAAAAATATATTTTAGGGACGACATTGAAAGTGAGTGACAACTTGAAGGATCATATATGTCATTCAGCCTAAATCATTGCTTGTATATAGGCATATGGGTTAATGGGTTTTGACCCATAACCATCTTAATTTATCCATTTTCAACCAGTCTAATGACCCTAACCCATTTAATTTTTTTCCACTACCCATCGAGTCAATTTATTTGCTGCCTCTAAGTGTAGACTATATTACCCCTACTTTTAATGACATAATAATATTACGTTTGAATTGAAGAATATAATTGGTAAAATATAATGGAGACTAGAATAAGTTATTTTATATCATTTAAAAAATTAAATTCATAAATTTGGTGTGAATAGGAATGACTTATTTCATCCTAATAGAAGAATCAAACACAATTTTTTTTTTATTTCATACAAATCAATTATTCCATTCTTACATTGATTCCTGCAATCTAGACGTAACATAACTCTTCTGGTGAATATTTATTGAAAAATAGTGCAGATGGTGTATATTATTTTCGCATTAAAAATATAGAGTACCTTTAATTCAAAATAAATTTATGGTGCAAATATATTTTAATGTTAAAGTTTAGCGTACAAATTAGATTTTAGTCTATTTTAGATTTTGAGTCATAATGACTACTACTACATAAAAAGGAAAAAATAAAAAAGAAATTAACCTCTTAAAACCCTCCCTCGTTCTCTACTCTAACCCCTCTGCTACCGTGGGGCGACCAGCGGCGGCCGTCAACACCTCCACAACCACCGGGACACACCATAGTCTGTTCACCAAGTAAGAAGTCCCCACCTTGATATTCCATATTATTAGCATATAATCTATCAATCCTCCCAATGGGTATTCATAGTTCTTATATACCTATGCATTAGCTACAGCTGTAATTTTTAAAGTCTTAAATTAATTCTTTAAGAACTATTGATTTCGTTGAAGGGTGGTTGTTATTTTCAAATGGGTTTTCGTTTTTTGTTGCTAAGGTGGATTGCTGATATGAAGAAATGTGATGCTCAACTCAAGTTGTTCATTATATTAACCTGTGCTGTGTGTTCTTCGGTGTATAGTCATTATATGCTTATGCATTAGCATCACCTGTAATTTTCAAATTAATTCTTTGAGAACTATTGATTTCCTTGAAGTGTTATTTGCAATTGGGTTTCCTTTTATGTTGCTAAAATGGATTGATTATATGTAGCAATGAGATACTCGACTCAAGCTGTTCATTAGATTAACCTGTGCTGTGTGTCCTTCTTCTTCAGTGTACTTTAGTTTATAGCATTAAATAAACTCCCTGAAGCTGCATAGAAAACACTGAGAAAAAGCAAAAAGAAGATGTTTTGGATAATTATTAATTTTGTTCCAGTCTTATAGAGATGTTCATTCTGTTTTAACTTTGAGGTTTTTAACATGTGTTGTTAAGAGTTTTTTTTTCTGTTTTCTTTTTCCTAAAAAAATACTGATATTCTCCCGTTCCATTGTAAATAAATTGTTTCTTGTATGTTGACAGAACATTTTTAGTGGAGAATGATAGCAGCTATTTCTTGGATCCCCAAAGGCGTTTCAAAGTCTGTCCCAGATGCAGCTGAGCCTCCTTCAAAAGAGGAGATTGAAGAGATAATAAAGAGTGGTGTCTTGGAAGGACGGTAATATTCTAATATTCTTAGATTTTTAATTTTTTATCCGAATAGTTTATTGTTGTACTATAAATAATTTAAGGGAGTTACTATTTCCACAAAAAAAGTTGATATTTTCACAAGTCTTACTTACATGAATGTGAGTCCCATTTTTACTATTCAGGTGGGGAGAGGCTTGCGGAAATATCAAATTTTCTTGTGGAAATATTAATTCTCTTCAATTCCCTAATTCAATCCTAATTACACAGCCTTGCGGGTTGAACTGAAATCTAATTGAATGATTTACGTGATAATAGGTATAATGTGAGAACTTATTTATTAGCATTTTATAATGGATAGTCATATGTACTAGGAGAGAAATGACTATACGAAGTTATGACAGGGATTAGCAATTCATTTGGCAAAATAGTCTGCCATAGACCAAGTATAAATACTAAAAAAACAAAAAATTTGTGACTGTTGCAGTATGTTTATTTTGGATAAATGTGAAGGACATTATCCAACTCAACTCAACTCAATATCACTTTTTATACCAAACTTATCCGACTCAGAAAGAATTACAATTGCAGCAATACTAAATTGAATTGCCTAGGATAATTTCATTATGGCCGAATTTAGGTATGCTCTATAACATACTCTTTCTTTGTTTTTGCAGTGGAGATGGTGAAAGTGAACAAGATGATGAAGATATGGATGTTGAAGCTGTGAAGCAGCCTGATGAAGTTGCCCAAGCATTAGTTGCAGCTGATGCTCTTGGGAAGTCTTCGAAGAATATTACGGGGACCGATTTTGATGACATTGCAGAAGGTTTAAGGGAACTAGACATGGATCATTATGATGAGGAGGATGATGGTATCTACTCTATTTAACTCATGTACCTGTGTTTCTTGTAGTGTGAGTTCTATTGAGTTTTGACAATTTTCTTTCCACTTGAGCTCTTCCCAGAATATCTAGTTGAAGGCATTGTTATACCATATCTATCCAACTGAACCTAGCGTCATCTTTCTTTGAATTGTTTTCTTGGAAATAATGATCAAAATTACTTAAAGCTAGCATGTATCTCTTCCTGATTGACATTAGGCATTGAGCTTTTTAGTTCTGGGATTGGGGACACTTACTACCCAAGTAACGATGTGGATCCATATCTAAAAGACAACGATGTAAGTGCTTGCACTTCCTAGTGTCTTTGTTTTGATTTCCTTCT
This sequence comes from Aralia elata, assembly GCA_034770075.1. Lineage (NCBI taxonomy): Eukaryota > Viridiplantae > Streptophyta > Magnoliopsida > Apiales > Araliaceae > Aralia > Aralia elata. The sequence continues at coordinate 194,806 of JAVJAP010000375.1, read as the reverse complement.
CTCTCTCTTATTTTTCCTAGCCTTGTTGCTGCTATCTCCTTTCTTCTTCCTCTTTCAATTTTTTACTTTCTTTACAGGGAAATGACTCTGAGGAGGTTGAGGATATGATAATAAAAGCTGATGATGCGGTCATAATTTGTGCACGTAATGAGGATGATGTCAGTCATCTCGAGGCATGTAACAGTTAGTTGGCAATAGATCCCCTAATCCCAATCCTCAATTTATGAGCGATCGACTAATTGGTGAGCTTGATTTTGGACAACAGGTCTGGATAATGGAGGATATTGCAGATGGTGACTCAAACATGTTTATCCACCATGATATAATAATCCCAGCATTTCCCCTCTGCACAGCGTGGCTTGATTGCCCACTTAAAGGTGGAGAAAAAGGTATGACATATGTTAGTTGATATAACTATTTAGTACTTTTCTTGATATTTTTTGAAGGATGTCTTATTTCATGTATAATAGCTTTAAAGATCAGTTAGTAGATTGTTATTTTATTTTTTGTAAAAATAGGTTTCTGACAGGAAGGAGTTGATTGACTCTTGAGTTTGCATGGAAGTCTAACCTGTTCAGCTTTGTTAGTAAATATTCTAGAGGATTTTAGGATATGATTCTCATAGCATGATTTGGGGGATTGTGTGATAAGGGGGATTGCATGATTAAAGGGAGATTGCATGATTAAGGGTTGATTGATTTACTTTCTAAATGTACTACAGTTCTAAGCTTATATAAAGGCTCTCTATTGTATATTGTAAGATATATAATAGAAAATATCTTCTCTTCTCTATTTCTCCACATGGTATTTGAGCTAGGTTGACAATCAAATTAAAAGGTCTTGCTTCTGCCGTCGGCAGCACATAGCCGGTGGGGGGTATCGTTCCTTTTTATTGCTTAACTTCATCTTAAACAAAAAATTAGGTTGTTAGTTTTATTCTGGTTCTTTTGTTGGAGTTGTAGTTTATTTTACTCTTTTTTTCTCTCATTTTCAAAAAGGAGAATGTCCAGAGTAGTTAATTTTTCGGGTTGAAATATGTAAATGGATTGTTGATTGGAGTGCAAGGATTTTCATGGGGCAGGGGTTTGAGGAAGGCATGTGTCCTTCAATTTGTTGGGAGGCTTAATTAAGAGTTCTCCGTTATTGAGGAAGGCAAGGAGTCCTTCATCATTTTTTTGGAGACGAGTGTTCTCCATTATTGCCTGCACATAATATCTGTGGAAAGTGGATGTGAAGTTATGTAGGGTGAGAATCAACTTTGGACATACACATTAGTTTTTCTTGTTCTTTCTTTTTGTTTTATTCATACAAATTGAAGAGAGCCTCAATTTGAGGGGGAGTGTTGGAGATAAAATATTTTAGGAGAAAATGAATAATTCATGATAATAAAGAAAATCCTACACAAGCTATAATAAGTACATCTTACAACAAATCATACAGCCATTAAACCAAGTTCAATGAAGAAGATAGTGCTAGCCACCGGCTTGCTCGTCAATCCCAAGAATATCCTAACGGGCGATCCCGTTACTCCAGACACATGCTCCATGTTTTCATCCAGAAGAAATTCCTTTTATATTCTTTTTTTGGATAGAAAAGAAAATTTTATTAGAAAAGAAAGAGATTAAGAAAATCATAAGCGGAGAATGATCCTCAAAAACTAGCAGGGTAAAAAAAGATTTTATTAGAAAGGAAGAGATTAAAAATGATTAGCAGAGGATGAGAAATCCTCAAAAACTAGAGGGAAAAAACGAAAAAGATATATAAGAAAGATAACAAAGCTTAAAAGAGGGCTTCCCTCCAGTCTCTCTGTAAATCTGAATATGAAATCCCACCAAAAGCACCCTCCAAAGACCACAAAGAGGCCAGGAAAATAACCTTACCCCAAAAAAGAGAAGAGAGGACATCATGAATTGGCCTCTAAAAATCCGAACATTCCACTAGTCCAGATACACCAAAGAATAGCAAAGCCACCACACTGCCCATCCAAATCAATTCTTTCGCCATTTGAAACTTCATGCAAGTACATGTATCCAGTTATGCAGCTAAAACTTACAAGGTGGGTAGTGCAAGAAGAGAGAAAAACATCACACCATGAGTGAAAATAATTCAATCCTTGTATGAGCTTGCTTCGTTATATTTCATATATGCATCCATCAAGACCAAGGATATTCTTGCAGCCTTTGCCATCTGCGGTTGTTGAAGGCTGAAAAATGCTTTATGACCATATCCTGACTTAGTGTGGACAGGTTAGGAAAGGATGACAACGGCCTCTAAACAAATGGATGGTCCAACTGGCTGTGGGCTTAACTTCTAAGAATTTGAGGATTAAATCTTGGGCATCTTATGAACAATAGAAGAGGTTCACGCATGCCAATCCTAAACAGCTTGCAACTCTGGAGCCATCAAGAATGCAGTCCTTTTTAAGTTTGAATCTTTTTAGTTTTGGGATTATGTTTTGTAACAAACTGTAAGTCATAATATAAGACTTTCAGCTTGAGGGGGAGTGTTGGTAAATATTCTAGAGGATTCTAGCATATGATTCTCATAGCATGATTTGGGGGATTGTATGATTAGGGGGATTGCATGATCAAAGGGAGATTGCATGATTAAGGGTTGATTGATTTACTTTCCAAATGTATTGCAGTTCTAAGCTTATATAAAGGCTCTCTATTGTACATTGTAAGATATATAATAGAAAACATCTTCCCTTCTCTATTTCTCCACAAGCTTATTGGTTTTATGCTTCTATTGTTATTTAACTGCATGAATTAGAGGAGCAAAATGAGAATACTTTAAGTTTGAGTATATCTTAAGTTTGAGTTCTCAAGAACCATTTGCCTATTAGACTTTCTAGTGACATCATGCTTTGTGCTTGCCTTGATTATTTTTTAGCTTCTTTCTTTTCTGTTGAAGTCTAGTTGATATTCTAGTTATGTATGATGTTATTTTTTTTTTTAAGATCAGTTAGTTTTATAGGAACTGAAGCCGATGACTGTATTTTGCATATATTGATTACAAACTTGATTGTTACAATACATAAGATATAGAAATTCAGAATATTAATATAGATTAGAGAGTCGGTAAATTTGCTGTGGGCAGGAGATCTTTAACCTGTGCAGGCAGATCTCTTTTACATGCTGGATTGCTCGGAAAGTTGGATACTCTAGTATAAAAAATAGGTTTTGCATATCCTCAAGGGGTTGAAGAAATACCAGAGACCTAGGCTATTAACCTCAAGGCTCAAGGTCGCTGTTATACCCATACTTGGGGCCAGACTTAGCTATCACAAAAAAAAATTTGCTTACATGAAGATGTAGACTTGTCACTTGTGTGGCTTATCAGGTTCCTTTCATCTGTATCTGCATTTGCAAAACACTTTTGTTGAAATAATCAAGTAGCCACTATTTGTCTTTGTTCTCTCTCTGGTAAGCATAATAAGGCAACATGTCTTTTTTTTATTTTATTTTTTTCTTTTTTAGTTTACTGTTCTTTCACCGTGAACATTGATGAAAACTATGTTTTGTTGCCCCAATTTTTTTTTTTTTTTTTGCTGATGATTGTGGGTAATTGTTGGCAGGAAACTTTATCGCTGTCGGCTCAATGGAACCCGCCATTGAAATATGGGACCTCGACATTGTATGTAGATTTTGGACCTTGATCTTAATAGACTAAAGTTGATAAGTGATAACTATCATTACTGTGAAAACTCTTACAGTTTCTACAACTTTCAGATGGATGAAGTCCAACCATCACAGGTATTAGGTGGCATTGCTGAGAAGAAGAAGAAAAAAGGAAAGAAGGTCAGCTAGTTTAGTTTCCTAATTAATCCCTGATAAATGTATTGTTCTACATTTCAAACTGGCAACCTGGTATTGCTTGCAAATGTTTAGAATTTAATCAGTGATATTTTTGTGCAAATTATGAATTCATGAGAGCTTTCCCTAGGATACGTAGTTTAATAGTATCTCATTGTAATTATGTTGCTTGTAAAAGCAATCATATCTTATATCTAGGGCTTGAGAGCATGCCCATTTATTCGGTCTATTTTGATTGACTATAGTTGATATGTACCGAGGACACCAAATGAGAGGTTGGAAATGCTAACTTATTTAACCCATGGAGTGCTCCATGGCGCACAGGATATGAGAGAACATTTTGAACCCCTATTTTGTTAAGTTGTGAGTCTAAACATGTTAGGCGAATGGCAATAACAATATAGGAGCTACTGCTGGAATGGCCTTGATGATATTTGAGTCTAAAACACTTGTTGTTGATGGTTAGGCACAAGGTCCTATGGACCCACGCATGATTCTTTAGGCTTTTAGCAATCATTGATACTGTAATCCCAAATTATGATGTTCGGTTGAGGACTTCAAAGCGACTTGAATGGTTGCGAGGGCATAACACATAATGCACATCAGTACATTGGATGAACTGTTCAATTTCTTCGTCATGGGTGGCAATCAATTCATCTTTCTTAAGTGAATCGACAAAAAGTTCTGATCATTCCTAAACAAGCATAAGAACCTTAGCACCTTCACTTGCCTTCGTCTTAAGCAGCTCACCAAGCATTATGTCTCCTCCTTGCTTATGATTTAAAGTAGTTTTATAAATTATTTATATAAAAATCTTGTACTTCAAACGTCCTTTTCTGACTATGGGGTGAAATTTGTAAACTTTTTTTTTCCTTTTAAAAACACTCTTATCACATGCGTTTGTAGGAATAAATCAGGTAAAATGTCCACAACTTTCCTTTTCCTTTTTTTTTTCCAGAACTAAAACCAGTAAGTGGTGATTGGAGAATGGTTCAAAGTATCGGCCTTTACAACAAAATATTGGCATATCGGTTAGGTATCGGTCGGTGCCGAACTACAAGATACGAGTCACAAAATTAGGAATTATTCGTGTAAAGGATAATTTTCAACGAAATTTCGGTAACTCGGCATAACGTAATGGTTTCGGACCATATAAAAGAGAAATCACAGCGAGATCACGGCGTAAAGGAAAGAAACGATACAAAAAAAAGAAATTCAAACATGCTGAAAGTATAAAAGGAGATGACAAAAGAGAACACACTTTTCTTTATAAATTATACTTAAATTGTACCTATATAGTCCCTAATTAATTATAACTTTTTTATAAAAAAATATTATACTTAAAATATACTTCGTTAAGTTAAATTATACTTATATAGCACCTAGTTCAAGTAAACTTAAAAAGTAAGAAAAAAATGTACTTAATGTATAATTAGTTAAGATAAATTGTACTTAAGTTATAATTAAATTGTACAGTATCTAGTTCACAATAATTTGAAAAAAATTGCACTTAAAATATGAAGTTAAATTGTACTTAAATTATGTAGAACATATGTGCTCAACCATTTGAGCTAAGGCAATATCAATATCAATTTTATTCAAACGTAAAATTTATTAAACACATCTGCGAGATGTTTGTTTCATCATTTGGACAATGCTATGTGAACTAGATAGTATTTTTTGTGAACTTAATTGTTCCATCTTGTTGTCCTTATTATTAGACTTTTTTTCCTAATTTTTAAAATATTTTTGAAGCACCTAACTAGCTAACAATGCGTGTCGCCCAAATTCGATACCAAAACCGATACCGAGTAAAAAAATGACCTTCCGAAATATAGGCCGCTACCGCGACTTTGAACCATCAGTTTATTACCTATTGCATATGTTATTTTTGCCTTCACTAGCTGTTTAACCCACAGCTAAGCTTTCAAAGACTTGTGCAATTACTTGCAATGATTGTCCTAAAATTTATCAATAAATAAAATGATAATATGAATAATAATAAAAGGGCCCTCTTTCTACCCTCACCTTACCATTCTTATTCATGCTAAACATTTACTTTGCATATATGGTGCTAGTTTTCTTGTAACAACATTCTCATTCTAATTTATTTCTGTTCCCCTATCAGTTATGTTTTTAGTTGCAGTTTCCCCTCGTAGTTCCACATTATACCTAGACGTTTAGTACTTCCATTTTTGGTACTAACTCTGAATAGTTGTGTGTATGTGTGCTTTTTTTTTCCTTTCAGAAATCTATCAAATACAAAAAAGACAGTCATACTGATTCAGTACTTGGTCTTGCTTGGAACAAGGAGTACAGGTCCGTTTTTTTTGTTTTGTTTTTGGTCTATTGATTTAGTTGGGTTTTCAAACGAAATTGTAACCCACTTGTTATTAATATACAGAAATATACTTGCTAGCGCTAGTGCTGACAATTTGGTTAAGATTTGGGATGTGGCAACTGGAGAATGCAATATCACCATGGAGCACCACACAGACAAGGCAAGTATTGAACCTTACTCATTATTGTACGTATGATTGAATATGTACTGGTACATAACTTTTAATATTATTGACATGCAGTAAATGATGTACATGCCAATTGAAAAGTCACTTTTTTTGGTGCATTTTGTGTTGGCTTTGATTTGTTATACTCGTTTTCCATTTCTATCTTGTCACTTAAAGAGCCTGGCTGCAAAGTATTATCTTAAATCTGAATTTGAGCAAATTGATTCGTCAACAGGCAAAGTTATTTAAAATTCATCATAGGTGAAACATTTAGTAGTTTGAAGCTTCTGAAAAGTTAATAGAGAAGCACAAACCACTTTGAGTACTGCTTTTGGGATATTTAGATTTGTGAACTATTTGTGTCATCAAAATAGTACTTTCCTTGGTGAATTCCAACAGCTGGTCCATCCATTCTGGAGGATGTATTCTTTGGCACAGAAAGTTGTAGCAAATTGGTGTTTAAACTATTTGTGTGAGGATAGTGACTGCTAGTCACATTTGGTATTTCCACTAAAGGAAGATTCCCGCAAATGATTATATAAATTATCCAAAACCATTTCTTTTGAGAAAGAAAAGTAGTTCGTTATTATATAGTTCTCATTTCTTAAAGAACCGCAATGAAAGAGAACATTCCACGCATTTGTAGAATGAATGTTACCTACTAGCTATAGGTTGGTGTGTAGCCCTGGTTATAATGCTTTTAGCTGAGAGCAATGCAAGAATAAGCAACACATGTTCTTGTGAATTGTCAATTGAATGCAGCTTTTGTCCAGAGATTGGCAGTTCAACCATCCTCATTGTTCCATGATAAATCTGTAAGAAATTCTCTCCATATAATCCAAGTTATTTGGTGGAATACATAGAATACACCTGCTTCATAATCTAGTTTTTAATAGGTATTGTTCATGTTAACAGAATAATAGCCATGGTTCGTATTATGACATATACCCACATGTCCCAATTTAGTCCAAATTTAGCTGTTAAGTTGAAAAAGAAAAGGAAAAACCAATCTTCATGAATAAACTTTAACCTCTTGAAATGTTTATGGTGGCTTTACTTTGATTTCTTGTGCATCTATTTTGTCTCTTCACCCCCCTCCTTTGGTGATAAGTGATGTATTTGGGAACAGTGGAAGCATTATTGGCATTAGGAATTTCCATTCCACATGTATTGGGCACAAAATCTATTACTATTTAACAGATGTTACTTAAAAGTTAAAAGTGCAACTAACTAACATGATAACTTGAATAGATGTGTTTTTTAGATGCAATTGTAAAGCATCACAATTATTTGATTATTTGAATACTACTGTTTTCAAAAGTTGAAAAGGTTGAATAAGCGTTTATAACAGTATTGTAAGCCTTTCTCAAATGTGTGCTTCAATTAAAGCTTTTGAAACGACACAGACCGGAAGGTAGCATTTTCTGGAACCATATCCCGATTCTTTTTTCTTTTATTTTTTAACAAGTAGTGAATGTTTTACATCTCCTGAACAATCCATCTGTATTCAGTTAAAAGTTTCTCGGACTTGTTCAAGAGATGTTTGTATCTGTAGATGCTGTGGCTTACCAGTTAGTGAAATCTATATTAAATGTGGTTTTGCCTTCCTATTTGTCGTCAGGTTCAAGCAGTTGCATGGAATCATTTTGCTCCCCAAGTTCTTCTAAGTGGATCTTTTGATCATTCAGTAGTTATGGTAAAACTTTTTCTATTTATTCCACCAATCATTATGGAGTCATGCAACTTTTGTTTTATCAAATCCATTTCTGTTCTTTTTGTTTTGAAGATGTCCTAGTTCAGTTCTATTTAAACTTACTTTATTTTTCTGCATTGTAGAAAGATGGAAGGATACCTAAGCATACTGGATTCAAGTGGTCAGTCAATGCTGATGTCGAGAGCTTGGCATGGGACCCACACACTGAGCACTCATTTGTGGTTTGTGCTCTAATCTTAAACCTGGGGCTGTCATGTCAGAGTTTGTTTCTAGTTTTTTCTTGAATAAGGAAAGTCAGAGACATGGCTTGTTTGCATATAAATGCATCATCTTATTGCATTTCAGGTCAGTCTTGAGAATGGTACAGTTACTGGTTTTGATATCCGGGCAGCTAAATCTGATACATCATCTGAGCCAAAGCCAAGTTTCACTCTGCATGCACACGACAAAGCTGTTTCCTCTATTTCTTATAATCCTTTGGTACCAAAGGTACATATCTTGTATCTCTCTAAAGTCTAATCTTATGCTTTAACAACTTGTATGATTTACTAACTTAACCCTATGTTTTTTCATAGCTTCTTGCAACTGGTTCCACGGATAAAATGGTAATTTCTTCTTGTTATTTAGAATTTTTCTCTTGCTTTCTCGCATTCTCCATGCATCTAATTGTGTTTCCAAAACTATACACAGTTATTTTCGACTTAGGCTCCTCTTTTTTTTTTTGCTACAGGTAAAGCTCTGGGATCTATCAAACGACCAACCTTCATGCGTTGCATCTAAGAATCCGAAAGCTGTATGTGATCTTTATTATTATAAATTAAAATAAATATTTTTATAAGAGGAATCACAAAATTAGTTCTGCTGTTACATTTGGTTATTAACATGCCTATGATCAAGCAGTTATATTAATATATGAACATGCATCTTAATCATTATTCGAACGATCGTTACACTTTCCTAATTGTTATTATCAGGGAGCAGTCTTTTCCATTTCTTTCTCAGAGGATTGCCCCTTTTTGCTTGCCATAGGAGGTTCCAAGGGAAAATTGGAAGTGAGTAGACTAAAAAGACTGTTGCCTTTTGCAATTTTTTCAATTCTGCTGGTTGTTTGCAATTTCTTTCAGCATCAAGTTTTTCTCTCTGTGAGGTTCCTTGTAATTAAGGTATTTATTACTTTAATTTTATTAATTTTTTTAACACAATATTTGCAGGTCTGGGAAACATTATCTGATGCTGGGGTGTCGCGAAGGTACGAGAAATATGTTAACCAGAATAAGACCTTGTCCACTTGAGTCTTTGTTGTAAATTTAAATGGGAAAATAGTTTTTGGTATGGCATTGTCACCTTGCCATTTTTACTTATGGCATTTGTGTTTTATGTAAGAGTTGTTCTCTGAGGTATTTATAAGCGGTTGTACTTTTTTTTTTTATTATATATTTTTACTTTGCATAGGAAAGTTTTGAGGGTCTCTCTCGTATGCGGCTACAAGATTTGTGTTTTTAGATTAGGTTATATTGTACCTGTTGTCCTTGTACTTGATTGCAACAGCAAACTTGGTATTACTATTTTATTTTATTTTTTGCAGAAAAATGCACTTTATACTCATTTTCGGTGCAATTTTTGTTCCTTTCCATCCATTTCCTTAACTGTGTAGATGCGGTATTTTAATACCTGATAAAGTTGGTGTTGGCTATAAACAATTTAGTGGTCTCATAAACTAGTTGACCTGTGAATTTGAACATGATTGATAAATAGGTTGACATGTGTAATATAATTAGACATGTATTTAAGCTAATGCTAAAAATTAGGATATACACTAAAACTTAGATATATGCATGTCATTGGGATCGAAAAATATATTACTTTAGTTAGATTATTTATTTATCGATAAATAAATAAATTATTTATTTATCGATAAATTAATATTTTTTATTTTAGAGGGAGTTTTTTAATTTATGAGCATTATCCTTGTCCAGACGATAGTTATTTGCTACAACATGAGCAAAATATTTCGGAAGCTGTGTATGCACTACAAAAAGTTAAGAATAAATAAGTAATTTTAGATGCATATTTTTAGAAAAAATGAGTTTTTGTATGGATATTGTTGATTGACTAAAAAGTTTGGGTCTATTGTGTGGATGTTATTACAAAAAGTTCAAGAATATATGAATTATATATATAAATTTTTGTACGGAATTTAGTAATTATTAATATATATTTTCGTTGGGCCTTTAAGGATTCAAAAAAAATTATTACTTAATGCATTTAGCGAGGTTATTACTTTAGTACACATGTCCAAGTCAGGACCGGAAGAAATTATTATCTAACGAGATTATTACTTTATCGAACATTCATTTATCGAGATTTTATTGTAATGATTAAGCAAAATGTGTAATATTTTCATACGAGTCTTTGCTACATATGTCGATAGGACATGTAAGAAATTAAGAATAATTCTACCTTAATTTATTCTATTTTAAAATTTCATATTGCTTGCAATTTAAATTTGTTATAGATTTATTGACATATAAATCATTTTTCGTTTCTATATTTGTAGAATACATTTATTTATTAAACGAGTTGAAAAGATCGAAATGCTCAACACAACTAATAAAATGTTAGTATTGGTGTTGAAACTTTTTACATACTCAGCTAAATTGTACTCGTTAATGTTGACCGTACAATTGACATGTTTATCTATAACTTGACATGGTGCTAATGCCAACTTTTTTCCCCATGTATTCATTCTCATTAAGCTCTAAATTTTATATGTATTATATATACACACGGGGGTATATATTCTACATAAACCTTAATACACAGAATATTAGTCAACGAAAAAGAAAACAAATTTTTTAATTTTCTCCTAAATTCCCTACGTGTCATGGTGTTATTAGAGTGTAAAACTCTAATTTTACAGGCCATCTACGTATAATTTATTCTCTATGCATAAACATAACTTAATATCAAAAAATTAATATTGCATGCTAAATATTGTATGCCATGCCTAGAGAACAAAGACCATGTTTTCTTTAAATCTGCCAAATGAATCGAGTTTTGATTGCTTTTGTAGATTTTTCCCTTCTCTTTTCTACACTAGGTATCTCACATGTGAGCTTAAATTTAGATTAATGACTATAAATAGTAAAGGCCAAAGTTATAAATTAGTATTTTTCATGACTAAGGGAGGCAAAGTTCTACTTGAGCACAAATAATTTGAAGCCCCATAAGAATATTTTAAACAATAAAACAGAAACAAAGAGTGATGCAAAACCCCTGATTTAAGTTGTATATGATCACTTCTAAGCTGTATCATCCTGACAATGTGTGAAAACTAAAAGGGAGAAGAAGAAAGAAAGCTGCAGCACGTTCCCAACTGCTACAGGGCAATTTTGTCTAACTTAGCAGCACAGAGGAAACGACCTGCATTAAGAATTTAGCATGATGAGATTTGAGAGGGAAAGAGATCACAATCATGAATGGTAACTAAACATATTTACAAGTGTGTGCAGCTAAATTGGTTCCATTTATAAAAGGACAAATACACGCCTCCGAATAAATATATCATATATTACATGTGTATAAGTATTATCTCTCTCTCTCTCTATATATATATACATATATATTTGTAACTAGATGTGCTTTAACTATTTAAATTTTTCCATTAATCAGGGTAAATTACTTAATTGTCCAAGAACATTGAAATATTACGAAATTTCCTTCATACTGAACTGATGTGAGAACCCAATGCCTGACAGAGAATGAAAAAAGTAGTCCCGGCATAATCATTTTAATAATAATAATAATTAAAAAATAGAAAATAAATAAATTCCTTGAATTGAACATTCAGATTTTCAGTAATGTTCTAAAACTGGTGAGAACCCAATGCATGGTAGAAAAGGAGAAAGAGGTAGCTCTGGCATAATCATTTTAATACAGAAGTAATTCACTGTCACTTCAAATTATTGACAAACAAAATGCATGATACGCACACAATAGATTCAAGAAAGTTCTAATTTCGGGGTCTACAGATTAAGCCCTCATCCAAGGATACTTACATGGACTATGGGCAACAGTTTCAGGTTACCAACAAATGACCAAAAACGAGACAACTCTTTGCTATAAAGGGTCTAATTGCATCTGCTACATTGATTTGGCCATAAACATGTAATTGGACATTAAGCATCATGGTTGTTCAGATAACTAGAAATTTAGAACATTGAGTACATTCAATGTAATCAACGTCTTTACCTCATAATGTTATGCAGGTTTGAAATTTTACTGATTCAAACACAACTATGGTTTAATACTGGAAATGTAACCTGATTACCTAATGCTCGGGATTTTTGTTACTTGTAGTAAGATTTAGCAACATGGCATGTCTAAGTAAGACCACAGGATTGCATAAAACAGAGGCGCTGAAGCTCTCAATAAATTTGTAAGTTTTTAAGGATATATTTAAATAATGTTTCTACCATAATTTAACTCTACAGGCTTGGTTAGACAGTCAAGATATTCCACATGCACATTGTGTAAAAATGGAACTTGCATCCCCATTCCCAGTGTTACCATCTATGTTATCGGATGGTTATCCGATGGAGTATCTAGTTGGATAACAGTATTTTGAATAGTTCGAGACGGGTACTACTCAATTTTGCCAATTTTTTACACTAAAATGAAGTGTCTAATACCCATACCCTTGTCCGAGTGTCAACACGGGGACTTTAGGGCAAACTGTGTAACATAGGTTGCCATAAACTTCAAATTCTACCTGTTTATTATTTTAGGGGTAAACATGAAACCAAAATTATCCTAAATTTTTGCAAATTTTGCAAATGGATTCTTTTTGTAGAACAGAGTAAGTATATATCTAATATTCATTCAGGCAAAATTCCTCTTCTAATGAGTAACTAAATGCAAATATATATGAATTACTTTACAATTGTCTTAACAAATCCACATAATTATTCAAACACAATACTACAATTAAAATGAGTTGCAGAAAAAAGGGTTTAGATTTTTGGGTACTTGCAATTCAACTGTGGCCGGCACTGCCGGCTTCTTTCGGAGTCTTTGCCTGAATAGAGAGTGCATGCAAACCAGATTCAAGCTCATCAGCCAGCAGATCATAGACCATACGGTGTCGTTTGACGAGGGTTTGGCCATCGAATTTGGGGGAGATAATCTTCAAATTGAAATGAGTTTCGTTATTAGGGTTATCTTTAACGGCGACATGGCCGGCGTGCTGGTAAGAAACGTCTTCCACTTCCAAAAGGGTGGCGTCCAGTGCCGATTGGAGCTTGGTTTTGATTCTGTTTGCTCTGGATACTAACACGCTTGCTCCCACTCGAGATCCCATTATCTCTTTCTTTCTGAAAGTTTTCACCTCTTTGGGCCTTTGGCTGCTGGGAATTTGTACAAATACTTTGAGTCCAATCCGAACCGTATAAAAGACGAGCTTAAGATCCGGACCGTATATATATATATATGAGCAGTGTTAAAATTTTAATACGTTATTAAAATTTTTTTTTTATTAATAATATGTCATGATCTTAACACTATAAGTATATGGGTCCTTTTTTAGGGCACATGCTAAACACACGGTTCAAGAGAATATTTTCTTGAATTGTATGTATAATCCCTTGATTTCTGCAGTTGCACAAACTTCAAAGGAATATGCATACAATTTAAGAGAATATTCTTTTGAACCGTGTGCTTAACATGTGTCTCTTAGGGCACATGTTAAGAAATTCCTAAGTATATATACTGATAGCTTATGAAATTTTAATTCTAAAATAACTAGTATGCATGCTCTTGCAAGGCAAGGACATCATTTTTTTCCTTATTGGATTATTTATTTTAATAAAATATTAATATATATAATATATAAAATTAATTGACAATTTATTATAACAGGATATTATATTATTGTGCACTTTAATTTTTTTAATAATTATTATATATTCCTTTGTCACAAACCTCCGTCAATATCATATATAGTAATCTCCTAGTTCCAAAAATAAAATTATTGTTGATTTTGTGAAAATTAATTTGAGACATTTCAAATTTAAAATTGGTATGATATTACAACTATAAAATAATAAAATATTATAATTATTTATATTTTTTTAGATAATTTACAAACTAAAATTAAATAAATTTATATCAATTTTAAATTTAAAAATACAAAATACATTTTAAAAAATCAATAATAAATTTATTATTATTTTCTTTCCTCATCAAATTTAAGTTTTTTTTTTATTTTTTTCGTTAAGAACCCGAAAACATAGTGTTTGTCTAAAAAGTTTTCGTATCACTTTTGAAAAAAAAAATTAAGAGAAAAAGGTAAAAAGAAAAAACTCTTCTCTTCTTTACCCTTTTCTTCTTTCCTTTTCTCTCTATCTCTCTTAAAAACTCACAGACCGAGTGTAATAAAAGTGGAAAATACTTGTCTGAGTATGGAACTTAGCCCCATTTTCAACAGCACATGCATTCTAGTTCGAATGCAATTTTTGCTATCGTATAAAAAAGTAGAAAAATGTACTACTACTCAATTCAATAACTTGTTGAAGCAACTTTTAGATTTTAAGTAAAAGAAATATTCACAACTAATAAAATGACTTACTATGAACTTCACAAATTATATAATACTTTCGAATTGTAAGATCAAATTTGTCATTTTAAAAGTCAAATCTAATATATAGCTAATACATGTGTGTATACAAAATTACAATTCAGATGTAGTTTTTATTACGACTATTGTGCATTAGGAGGCAACCGGAGGGCGTCGTGCATGCACGTATGTAATATGTAATGCTTTTGACGCTAAAAGATGTTATTCTATGTTCTAAAACTTGTATATTATGATATTTAATGATGCTTAGCATTAACCAATGATGCTTAATGTATGCAAATGCGTGTCGCTTGGGCATTTGAGTAGGCCAGTTTGGCGTACGGACGTGCAAGCGTCGTAACACCATAACAAGTGTGTGTAACCTTGTTTGATATTCTGTTTCTAATTAGAATGAAACATTATGGAATAGTGTGAACCAATGTTTGGTGTCTATTATGTGGTTAATTGGTACGTGGATATGTACTTAAATGTGTAGGACATTTTGAAGGACGATTAACGTTGAGTTATTAAAGAACGCAAAAGGCAAGTTTCCTAACCTTTGTCTGACCCTTGTGTTGGGCAAGTTTCTTATGAATGTTATTGATGTTCTGAAGTTCCAATTTACGCAATGCATACATGATTGTGTGAACTTCCTTATTTATGTAAATCTTTAGTATTTGCACAAGTGTTCAAACTATGATATGACATAAATTCTTGAACCTTTCAAGTTCAATTATGCATGAACTGTTTATGAAGAGTGTCGATGCCATTTGTTTCGGCTAGACAGATATTAAAATGTTTTAATCGATTTGATAATAAATCCTTGAAATATTATTGATGTTAAGTAAAGCTATCCAACTGAATTATTTTGGTTAGGATTCTGAGGCATGAATGAGATGAACAACCCTATTATTAGGGACAATTTTAGTCAGTTATTCTGACAAGGCCAAGAGGCGCCTAAACAAATGCATATAGTCATTTCCAGCTAGAGTGTTGATCAACATAGAGTACAATAGGCTGATCACCTAGAAGTGCTCGTAAGTCAGACAGTTTGCAGTAAAATAACTGTTTAAACCCTTTTATAGTAAGCAAAAGAATGTTCAACGTCTTATGACCACTCAGTATATCGTTTCGAAAATATTTCAAACGAAAGCAAAGTATTGTTCCTATTTATTTGGAATATCTTACAACTATTGTTCAGTTGTTAAAGAGAAGTGATATGATTCTTGATATTGTTGTTATTCAACTGTTATACTTACTGATCAATTAAATGCTCATTCTTGCTTTATATTAAACATTGCAGCTAAGTCCGAGCGGGTTGAAGGTTCTGGTAAGGACAAAGGAAAGGGGAAGATGAACGTCTAGATGACGTAGTACCTTATTTGTAATGGTGGTATTGATGTAATATTAAGACATAATATTAATTTTGGAATGATGTTATGGTAATAGAACCTGGGATTGAGAGTAAGACGTATTGTAATAATATAGTAATTACATTTATGTCTATTATGTTGTATGGAATGGGATGTACCGTGTAGCAGCACCGAACTCGGGTTCGAGGTACCTAGATTTGGGGGCGTCACAGCAAGAGTGATCAACTACATTGCCCAACAAGTTTAACAGTTATCACATAACACATAATTCACATTTTAAACATACTTTATTCCCTTTATACTTTGTATTTCTATATGCTTCATGTTTCTCATGCCTGATATATATTCATGTCTCATGCTTATCATGCTTTACATTTAAATATGATTCATAACATTAATCTATAAAGTTCATATAAAACATTTCATCTTAAACCATCAATTAAGTATCAACAACATTTAACAAGTAGTTGCACGAAGTGCACATTAAAACACGTTCACATGACTTCCACATATCACCTAAATTTACACATAACATATAAACACAAGTTCTGAAAAACTTGCCTCTCTCCGTAGTTCATCATCTATCTTATTCACATCCGTAATTTTCTTCCTTCAAATGAAAACCTATAACATTCATACGTATTTACTCGATTAAGTTAATCGTCACATCGTTATAATTATCATTCATATCGTAACTTAATCCGATAATTATCCTTTCGACTTATACCAACATAAACGTTACTTCACATTATTTTGATAATATTATCATAAAATATATGATTAACCTTTACATAGACTCATACATCACATATAAACATATTCCAGTCGGTAGGAATTATTTCGGTAATTCCTGACTTTCGGTTTTTAATCGTTTTTATTCCGTTGAAAGTCTAATTCCCCCATTAAGCCTTCTTAACCATTTTATTATTTTTTTCTGGCCACACATATATACATATATTCCATACACAAAAAAAAATTCTGGAATTTTTCCTTTTTATTAAGTATTTTTCAAAAACTCGTTTTAAGCCTATAACTTTAGCAACATTAACTATATCGTGCTAATCTTCAAAAATTCCCAAATCTTGTCAAAATCTTAAACATATTAACATGAAGTTCCAGTTTAAATTTCGTGGTCATCAGAGTAATAGAACTCAAGTTATAGTAGTTTCTATTTTTAAAATTCTGAAATTGGATTGGCCGTAACTCACTCGTCCGAAGTCGGAATAGGACCATCTTTGGACAAGAACTACATAAGACCATCTAGTTTCAATCTCCAAAAGGCCTGAATTTATTTCATTGTCTAAGTGGGCCAAACAGTGCCCGAAAATATTTGGACAGTAGGCTTTGATCGTTTTTTGGGTCTAGACTGTTTTGGTAGAATCTATCCCCACGAAAATCTACAATATATTTTTCAGAAATTCCAATTGGAAGCTTTAGGGGACTTCCATATCTAACCCCAGAACTTGGCCTCACTCAAAAGTTATGCTTGTTCAAATCTTAGGTTCCGTTTCTGAAAATTTTAATTTTTCTCGACAATTAGGTTTCTTGGAAAGCTTTGATGTTTTCATGATTTTCTATGCACAAAACATATAACAAGCATATATACTCCTTCATAACCTTCCTTATATCATAGGATCTACCATGATCCACCATACAAACAATCTCCCACAACCAATCATGCACAAACATAAACTAAACTAAGAGAATAAAGCTAGGGTTTTAGAGAACTTTTAAACCTTTAGTGTTCTTCTTCTTGATAGATGATTGGTGTGGACCTTTCTAGCCTTTTTTTTCTTGCCTTTAATAGTCGTGGGTCTCCCTCCTTTCTTTTCCACTTAAGCTACTAACTCTCTCTAACTTGGTAAAGTATTGAAAATGAAATAAAAGTGCAAGACTTCTCATTCTTCCTTTATTTATAGGCCTTATCCTAACCTTACTTATTTTTTCTTAATCATCCAACATACTTGCTAAATATATTTAAGGGTTTAAATCATGAGTTTACTTGCACTAACAATTGTCAACCAAATGATAGCTTTTATAGCTCTTGCTTGAAGGAATGAACAAAAGAAAATTTGCAAGTAAGATTTGGTCACATTTTTTTTCCTAGGTGGGGCCCACTTTTTAACTTCACATTTTCTCCATGTGGGGCCCATCAAGTGTTGAATACTTCCTCAAGTGGGGCCCACCATGGCTACATTTTTCTTCCTTCCATTTTGATTTTTATTTTTTTTCTTTTCCTCCTTTTCCTCCTTTTCCTTCATGTTTCATGGGCAAGGGCCCCACCCTCCTTGACTTCCCTCACTTTACGTGTGCTGGGATTTCCAACAGATTTCAAGCCATGTGGACCCCGTGTTTATTATCTCGTTTTTCGTGCTTAATCCCGTCTTTGACTTTTTGACTCGAAAAATTAAATTTTCATGTTTATAGTTGATTCCTACTAAAGTCGATGCTCCCAACATCATAGGAATATCTGTTTCTTCAAATTCATCTCCGAATTTTGAGTTTGACTTTTTTCCGTAAAAGTCAACTGTTGACTTTAACCAAAAAGTCAAAATCGAAATATTTTGTGTTTATAGTCTATTTCTACTAATTTCGACGTTCCGGACTCAAATATCTAGTTCGCCTTTCAAGATTCCACTCATAACTCCGAGTTTGACTTTTCTTCGTAAAAGTCAATTGTTAATTTTGTCCAAAAAGTCAACCCCGACATATTTTATGTTTACAGTCTTTTCTTACTAAACTCGACGTTCCGGACTTAACCGAGTAGTCAGCGTTTTAAAATTCTATTTCGAACTAAAATTTGAGTTTTGAACTATATAGTTCTCTTATTGACATTTTCTTGACCATTCTCTTTTAAATTGCATACTTGCACATATATATACACCGCATCATTTACACATGAAATTTTCCAAAGGAAATTCCTTTTCTTAACACATCCTTACATGATCTTCTTAGTCATTATATTCCTTTCCCTCTTCTTAATGATTCCTTCCTCGGAACCACAATTACCGTAACATTTTAGTTCGGTTTACTACTAACTCTTGCATAATCTCTTTCATCGAATAACTTTATCGAATTACCGTACTACCTCTTTCATTTACTCTTTTCTATCCAATTCATGGATGGTAATCTATTCTTAGTCCAAGTCTTATCTGACTTGCTTCGGCTCATACCTGCTTATATTCAGGTATTAACACTTCATTATCATATCTCTTATACTCGTACGTAAACTTTATTTTATAATACTCTTTCATACCTTCGTCTCTTTATCTCTCATTTCTTACAATTATCTCTTACCTCTTTTTTCATTCATAATATGTTTACCCATTATTGAATAATTGAAATTCCTTTAAGCATTATATTATAACATCCTTCTTAGTTATAAGACTTCATATACCACAATCTTTTCACTTCTTTCTTCATTTTCTCATTTCTTACTCTTCAACATTTCTATCCTCTGCGTTTAATGACTGATCTTCTAATCTCTCTTCATAACCTCCTTAGAGCCTTTTGCATAAAAGTCTCTCGACCATATATGTTCTTCCAAACACATAGATTAGATTAAAATATTTAATTATTCCTCAATTCTTAATCTAGGTTTTAAACTCTAACCTTTATTTACTTATTCAAGACCTTATTAAAAAGTCTTATAAATATCCAGGATATCACATCATTTAAGTTCAAAAATATAGGGTATCGTCTCCTAGTGGTCGAGTCGTCAAAAATATAATATAGGGTTTCATCTCCTAAACCATACAAATTATCTAGAGTTTCATTTCCTAGGATCGTCAAAGTTTTGATGGGTGCATTATTTTAAAACCAACTTTTGAGCCTCTTTGAACCTATGCACGAAGGATTTGATTCGATTTGAAGAAAAGTTTGTTTTAGTTTCGTTTGACAAGAAATTTAAGGTGTCGCTTAAGGAAAATGTTATTTTTAAACTCTTCATCAAATAGGAATCAAGGCTCTCCATTACTTTTTATTTTATCTTAGAATTAATCTAATAACCTTGTTTAACTCAATTTTAAAAGATCTGTATAATTTCGTTTGAAAATCTTTTTCGTATGTCTAAAGTTAAAATCAAGCATCGAAAATAGGGTTGGAGCTACCCATGGGCATGTAAGCCATCTAAATAACTCTAAGCACCTTGAAATAATAAAATTCACTATCAAGGGGCCTTAAAATCCACTAAGTTACAGACATAAAACGGGTCTTTGAAAAATACTAAAGGAAGTTGAAAAATTACAATAAAATTATTTTTGTGTGTGTAATATATGTATATGTGTGGCCAAAAAAGAAAAAATAATAAATTGGTTAAGGAGGCTTAATGAGGGAATTAGGCTTTTCAACGGAATAAAAATGATTAAAAAAACCGTAAAGTCGGGAATTACCGAGATAATTCCTACCGATTGGAAATATGTTCATATGTGAATGTGTGAGTCTATTTGGTTGTCAATTGTATATTTTTTATGATAATATTATATGTATAAAGTAAAGGAGACGATTATGTTTGGATTTAAGTCGGAACGATATTTACTAAGTTAGGTTACAATAACTACCGACGATAATTATTAAAGGGTTAACGATGTTGAACGTAATTAAGCGAATCCTTATGGATGTTGTAGGTAAATATTCGGAAGGGTTTAATACCGTAAATTAAGGACGTATTACATACGCCAGGTAAGTTCTAAAAAACTTACTCATACTTGCGTATTTGTATAAATTGTTCAAGTTATGCTAGTTATTAATCGATTTGGATACTAGCGTTTGCCCTTATTGTGCGTGTTGAAAGTATTCGTTCTATTATTGAACTGTTATGATTTATGAAAGTTCTGTTATTCATGAAACTATATTGGTAACAAGTCTATTGATGAGTATGTTTTATACCTATTATTTGAGTACTTTTAGGCTTAATAATTTGTGTCTTTTTAAGTATTTTATGGAGTTTTTATTTAATTTATTGTGTTTTATTTATTTTGTAGGAATAAAGGAGTTAAGTGGCAAAATCGTGAATATTTGAAGTAATTAGGCGAGCAGGGAAGCAAGAAAGAAAACAGACAGAGATTAGGGGCTGCGACGTTCACTATTGGGAGCCGCGGCGCGTAGCATAGGCCGCGACATTCCCTATTGGGGGCCGCGGTGCCTGGAACGTTTTTCTGTGCACGTGTGGCGCGTGCGTGCGACGGAATTAGGGTTTTCTTTAGCATTTAAATATGAAACGACGCAGAAGAGAGAAAATATATGACGGAGGATACAACTTACGAAAAAAAGAAGAAGACACTTCTCAATCAATTCCATCAAAACGAAGGGAAAAGAGGATTGAAGATCAAGATCTGAAGAACTATAGTGGGGGCTGTCTATCAGATTCTTTTCTTTATCTTTCTTTTAAACTCGTGTGTTTATAATGATTATTATTGATGAGATATTGTTCGTTTCTTTATTCATGAACTAAATTCTATTTTCAAGATTGTAATGGAACCCGATGATTGGTTTTTATTAATCCATTGACTATTTAACTTTTATCAGATGTTTGCAAGATTGTTTATTATATTTTGGTTTTCATTCAATAGTTGTTTGGCCAGCAATTAATCTGTTGATCTAGATGAGATGGAAACGTTGATTCTAAACTAGATGTGGAATATTAATACATGTGTTGGATTAATTCATGTTAAGAAATTATTATTCAATTTGCATAAGGGATATAAATATACCCAAGTGTCGCGATGAACTTGTTAAGATATTGGTATCTATTGCATCATTGTTGATTATTCACATAGAAAATATAGTATTTCTAGTTAAGACTGATGACACTTATCTAATCTTAGAATAAGTTAGATAAATACTTATGAATTTTTGGTTAACAATCTGCAACATTTGCTTGGTTAAATAGGGAGTGAAAGAATAGGAAACATCATCGGGGGAAATTGTAATCTTGATAATTTCATTTCTGAAATATTATTCATACTTATTTCTCTTATTAGTTTAACTATTAGTGATTACGAAACACTTATCTCTTGTTTAAATAAAGTTTGATTAATTTAAGGTTAGTTATTGGGAATATTAATTGGTTTATTAGATTATTCCTCATGGGATCGACAACTCTACTTACACTTTATTACTTGATTGACCGTGTATACTTGAACCTAAATTGCGAGTATAGATTTAGCCCATCAAGTTTTTGGCGCTGTTGCCGGCGAATAATTCTAGTAATTAATTTTCTTATTTCTAATACCAGTTACAATTAATCTGTTCTAATTTAAACACAAATTTTTATTCTTTTGCAGGCAATCTCGATATTAATTCATAATGCAAGACTTAGAGAATATGGCTGCAGAAGAACAGAAAACATTGTAGGAGTATGCTACACCGTTGGTAATGGATGTTCAATCCAGTATTAGAAGACCTGCAATACAAGCTAGTAGTTTTGAAATTCAACCAAGTATGATACAGATGATTTAGAGTTCAGTACAATTTGGAGGTTACCCTAATGATGATCCGAATGAGCATTTGATTAATTTCTTTCAAATATGTGATACATGTAAGTATGAAGGAGTTTCTGAGGATGCACTTAGATTGCGACTTTTCCTTTTCACACTACGTGGTAAGGCGAAAAGTTGGTTACATTCGCTACTAGCAGGCTCCATAGCTACATGGAGTGATCTGGTACAAAAATTTTTGGCTAAGTTTTTTTTGCAAGCTAAAATCGCAAGATTGAGGTCAAAAATCACATCATTTGCTCAAGAAGACTCAGAACCTCTGTATGAAGCTTGGGAGAGGTTTAAGGAATTACTCAAGAAATGTCTACATCATGGCATTCCTATGTGGTTGCAGATTTAGACTTTTTACAAGGGTTTGAATGTTACAATGCGATCTAATATCGATGTAGCCGCAGGTGGGTCTTTAATGGAGAAGAATTGTGATGAGGCATATGAATTGTTGGAGATCATGGCAAACAATAATTATCAATGGTCTGCATCAAGAAATACGAGAATTAGAACTGTGGTAGTAAATCAGAAAGATGAAATCTCGGTACTGGTAGAGCAAGTGGCGGCTTTAGTAAGGAAATTGGATTCTGGTGGACATCAATCTATGAAGAGGAATAGGTTGGTATGTGATTTTGTGCAGGAAATCACTCAAGGAATCAATGCGCAATTAAGGTCGAGTCGGTGCAGTTTGTTGAAGGATCCAATTATCAAAGTAATCAAAATCTCAATGTCGAGGATCATATTCAAAAGATGAAGCAAGATCATGAGCAACAGGCTTCTCAACAAGAACATAAAGTAATGATGGAGGAGTTGTTATCAAAATATCAGGCAAAAAATAATGCAAGAATGGCTAAAATGGATCAATTATTTGAACATTTTGCTATCAACAACAATAGCCAAATTCAGAAATTTTCAAGTAATGCAATGAAGGAAGTGCACAACCATGATGAAAATTGTAATGTTATTTTACGAAGTGGTAAGAAATTACCGAGGACAAATAGCAAGAATGTAATTGATGATGTATGTATGGATGAAGAATTAGCAGTGGGTGAAGTCAATGAGGAAGAGAAGCAAGAAAAGAAGGAAAATAATCCACAAGTCAAAGAAGAATTAGAAAAACAGATGCAAAAGATTCCTCCAATTCCTTTTCCGTAGAGATTGCAAAAGCAAAAAGTGGATAATCAGTTTGCAAAGTTTCTTGAGGTATTTAAAAAGCTCCACATCAACATACCATTTGCAGAAGCTTTGGAGCAAATGCCAAGCTACGCAAAATTCATGAAAGACATTTTGTCCAAGAAAAGGAGATTAGGTGATTTTGAAATTATGGCATTGACTGAAGAATGTGGTGCAATATTACAGAAAAAGTTACCACCAAAGCTGAAGGATCCGGGGAGTTTCATTATCCCGTGTACGATCGGTAATCAATTTTCAGGGAGAGCATTATGTGATTTGGGAGCTAGCATCAATTTGATGCCACTTTCTGTTTACACTCAATTAGGACTAAAGGCACCAAGGCCGACAAATATAACCTTACAGCTTGCAGATAGATCTGTGCCATATCCAAGAGGTATTGTTGAAGATATTTTAGTGAAGGCTGATAAGTTCATCTTTCTGGCAGATTTTATAATTCTGGATTTCGAGGAAGACAAGGAAATGTTGATTATACTCGGAAGGCCCTTCTTAGCAACGGGAAGAACATTGATTGATGTGCAGAAATGTGAGTTGACCATGCGGGTTCAAGATCAAAGGGTTACATTTAGTGTTTTAAAGTCTATGAAGTTTACAAAAGAAAAGGAAGAATGTTTTCGAGTTTATCTAATTATAGAAGCAGTGAATGAGGTATTCTTAGAAACATATCTTCCAGACTCACTTGAATCAGCATTGGTAAGCCCGACAGCTTCAGAATCTTGGGAGTCTCAAGAATACTTGGAGATATTAGATTCAGCTCCAGAGTTTGTTAGTTACATTCAACAGTATAAAGCTTTGAATAATTCAAGAGACTCTTCATCACGTGCAAAACCATCTTTGGAGGAACCACCTAAATTGGAATTAAAGGCTTTACCTAAGCATTTACGGTATGCGTATTTAGGGGATTCTAGCACTCTACCTGTTATTATATCTGCTTCACTTAATCAATTACAGGAAGAAAAGCTTTTGCGAGTATTGCGCGAATACAAGTCAGCAACTGGTTGGACATTAGCAGATATCAAGGGAATCAACCCCTCATTTTGTATGCACAAAATTTTAATGGAGGATGAAGCGAAGCCAGTTATCGAGCAACAACGTCGACTGAATCCTATTATGAAGGAGGTGGTGAAAAAGGAGATCATTAAATGGTTAGACGCTGACATTATTTATCCAATATCTATTAGTTCGTGGGTAAGTCCAGTTCATTGTGTACTAAAGAAAGGAGGGATGACAGTAGTCACAAATGAGAACAATGAACTCATTCCTACAAGAACAGCGACCGGGTGGCGAGTTTGCATTGATTATAGAAGGTTGAACAAGGCAACTCGCAAAGATCATTTTCCCTTACCGTTCATTGATCAAATGTTAGATAGATTGGCTGGACACCAATTCTATTGCCTTCTAGATGGATATTCAGGATATAACTAAATTGCTATTGCTCTAGAAAATCAAGAGAAGATCCCTTTTACATGCCCATATGGAACTTTTGCGTTCAGAAGGATGTCTTTTGGTCTCTGCAATGCACCAGCCACATTTCAAAGATGTATGACAGCTATTTTTTCTGGCTTAGTCGAACGAAACTTAGAGGTGTTCATGGATGACTTCTCTGTTTTTGGAGATAATTTTGATCTTTGTCTAGACAATTTGACATTGGCTTTGAAGCGATGTGTGGAGACGAATTTGGTGCTCAATTGGGAGAAATGCCATTTTATGGTGAAAGAAGGAATAATTTTGGGCCTCCCTCGGTCCTAAGATAAAAGTTCTCCATTGACTTTTATGGTCAAATTGAAATTGACCATTTTTCAAATCAATATATTTTATTATTCTTTTATATATATATATATATATATATATATATATGTAAAAACCTATAAACATCATAAACTACATACAATTTAGTATTAATCTCAATGTTTACTTTTTTGAAAATCTAAATATATATGTTTAATTGTTAAAAATGATCAATTTGACCACAAAAGTCAATAGAGAACTTTTATATTAAAACGAAGAGAGTAGTACATATTAAAAGTAGCATCTGCATTTGTAATCACATTATGCGATTTTTAATAACAACATATGCAATTGTGCGTATTTGTGCCAATGCAATATCAAATGGAATTTTTCTACTAATATGTATATGTATATGTATGTGACGGGTTAAATCAATTTTTGGTTATCAAACTCTGGATCGGACTTTCAAATTGGCCATTCAATTATTTTTTTCCTTTTATAAGTAACTAAACTTTTATACTCCTTCCATCCTATAATAAACGTCTTAATTTGACTTTGATAGACAAATTGACCAATTTAAAAATTAATAATTAAAAATATTTTTACAAAATTTTGATATCACAAAATTTGACATTGATTGTAAATTTTCTATAGTTAATTATGATTATAATCCACGACATATATCTTGAATACCTTTAAGATTTATTAATTTTTAAAAACGATCAATTTGACCATCAAATTAAACTAAAACGTTTATTACGAGACAACACATTTTTCTCGTTCAAGAATTACCCTCACCCAAAAAAGTTGTTTGGTCCATAACAAAATTACTAAAATGTCCTCTCTCCCTCTCTCACTCTCTCACTCTCTCAACACTCCTCTCCCTCTCTAACTTTCCCTCCTTTATACACCTTCAATCTTTAGAAGTTAAAACCTTCGCTTGCAAAACCTTCATATCGAAGGAGTGCAACCGCATGGTTTAAAAGTTAAAACCTTGGCTTGCAAAGAACGGGCGTAACTTTGAGAGACGAAGATGCTATTAACCCCTAAGAAAAAACATATACCTTTGTTGTTGTTCAACCCATCACTTTTAAAGGGCATTGGTGCAAGCTCACTTACTGGTACTAAGCTCCACATCAAGCCTTCATACACTACTGCAACATGAAGATGAACCTATTTTGGGTCCAAAGAAAGCAAAACATCATGTTATCATGCAAACCACACAAAAATAAAACAAAATAAAAATTTTAAGACCCAAATTTCACACACATACCATAATAGTATTAGTTTTATTTTATTTGCAAATGTATATGACAAATGTCGCCTTACATTGTCTTCTATACACCTTAAAGTAGAAGCAAATCTAGAGGAAATATGCGTCTTATGCTAATCAATCTCAATTTGCAGTTAACAAAACCAAATTTCGACCCATGAGCCACATATCAAATCATATCTATGCAATGCATTTTTTTTTAGAAAAAAACAATAAACAATATATGAGGAACTTGAGGAGGATGTAGTTCAAAACCTTGGAAACTTGTAGAGAGATTTAACAACATAGTGAAGCAACTGGTCTAAGTGAGGTAGTGACAGTAATTTAGCATTCAGAGGTACATATAATGTCCTACAAACTGAGTCAGCAAGTTGGGAAGTGCTGATGGGATCTTAAGCTCTACAAGTATATTGAAAAACATAATTGTCTGCAACACAAACAAAAAAAGGTTGCAAATGAAGTTAATTTATGATATATACAAGTAACTAAATGCAGCATGGCAAAATTATACCGGAAAAATAGAAGTTTAGAGAGATTTACATATTGAAGGAATTAAAATAAATAGATATGCATATATTTAAAGTATAATTCTGTGTGTAAGATATTGATTTAATATACACAAAGAAATAATCAAACACTAACTATAGAGCACTGCAACTTTACATTATATATTGATTAGGGATAATACGTGTTTCATCTATGAAGCACTGACTCTGACACGGAACACAACACGATACGCAACACATGATATAGCATTTTTCTATAAAACAGGATACGATACGTCAATGACATGTTCAATTTTATACATATATATATATAATAATAATATAAATTTATTTTTTATAATAGATAATTTAATATTAATAGAGCATGATAAAAACTTGAACAAAATAATAAGAAACACAAACACATTTCATAATAAATATCTTACATAATAATGTCCAAATTTAAAAGAAATAAAATAACCCATAACTTTTATTTGCAATTTAAGTACTACAATTGTTTTTTTTTTTTAATTTTGACCTAGGTCTGTCCTCTAGCATGTACCGACGTGTCCGCGGCGTGTTTAAGGATTTTTTTTTAAAAGAAAAAAAAAAGGAAAGAGGAGCTCTTGGACACGTGTCGAGTGCGTGTCCAAAGCGTGTCAGAGCGAATTCGTGTTCGACAAGAACTCGTGGCCCTCTGGGAAGTGTCTGTGCTTCCTAGTGTTGCGTCCTCAAACTATAGTTGTCTTAAATATAATCACTAAATTATAACTGATTTTCATGTTTAGTCCACAAAATATAACTATTTTTAGGTTTAATCCTCAAGGTATAATTGTTGTTGTAGGACAAGGTGGAAAGAGGGATTAAGGTGGTGTTTGATTACATCTTAATGCATATTAACAGTCCACCTCTTAATGCATCTTAACAACCCGCATATTTGTATTAAGAGTCCACATATTTGTATTAAGAGATTCTCTGAATAGTTAAGATATAAATATGAGTCTAAACTATTTAGAGGATCTTTTAATACAAAGATGCGGGCTGTTAAGATGCATTAAGAGATGAACTGTTAAGATGTATTAAGATGCAATCAAACACCACATAAGAGTACTTAACCCCGCAATTGAATCCTTAGAGAGAAACACACAAAACCTCAATATCCAATAATCTCAAAAAATATTAAACATTACAACTCGATATACAACTTTAGGATTTAGCGACCAAGTAAAGAATCCTAATATAAAAATAAAATAATCTTCTAACTAAAGTTTACTATTATAACTAAAACTTTCGAGAATGTCCTATTTAATATAAGTAATAAATACTTGTATTAATAATAAAATATTTATCTCAAAATAACAATACAAAATTAATAATATTTTTTTTAATTTTTCTCTTTCGTTTCCTCGCCATTAAGAAAAATTTGTCAAGTTTTGAAATATCAAAAAATAATAAATCGCAATCAGGGATATATCTTTCAACAAAACATGCGCACTGAACAAAAAAACGAATGAGAATGACATGAGGATATGAATTGGTAATGATTCTTTAAATTTGCAAGGCTTGTTTCCAGCAATGCTAAGTCATCGCACAATTTTCAATACTCATATGGATAAACCCTTCAAGATTGCATGTTTTATATACAGCGTTTATAACACTGCCAAGTTCTGAAAATAGTCTCATTCGTAAGAATAAAATATGCATCTTTCTTCTTCAAAAGATGATTAACTCATTGATATTCAATTATATTACAGAGAGCCAAGTCATATACATTAAAACAATGATTCAGTTCAACTTATATACCGTTCATGTGAACTAACTTTATTATTGTGGCAATTATCAAACTTGAGAATAATCAGTTTTTTCGTAGTAAAGTCACAAAAATATTTTAATTTGAAAGACAGAGAATACCCTGCATACCCATAAATTCTGATTTTGAGGCCTTTGCTGTGAAATAATCGGCAAGAGGCTTCATACCAAAGGAAAATATTGATGATTCTTTAGCAGAGCCGGTCCTGAGTTTTTTAAGGCCTAGGGCGAAATATCTCGAATGTGCCCAGTGACGAATCCAGAAAATTTGGCGGGGGTTCAGGGGCAGCATCCCCGAGCCAATTTTTTTTTAATACTTTTTGTATTTTTGTATTTTTTTTAGTTTGACCGGAGTTCGTAGTGTGGTGAGATGAAACACTTGTTTTAATATAAAGGTTTGACAAAATTTTTTTCACAATATAATTAAAATAGTGTTTTATATCAACAATTGTAAAAGTGTTTTTGATAAAAAAAAAATTAAAAAAATTATTAAAAATATTATAGCAACAATTATATTGACATGTTATTAAAATAAATATAAAATTATCGCTAAATATATATTTATTTTACCAATATAATTATAATTTTAACATTATTAATTATAACATTACATCCTCCTCTTACAAAAATAATTTCGTTCAATTTTTTTTCTTAATTACATATTTACAAATTCTTACATATATAAATGTAAAATTTATTTGTTAGTATTTATGATAAGAGTTTGACATTTGAAGGCTTTTTGGACTGCTAGTGAAAAAGAAATGGAAAGCAAAATGCACCAACAAAGAATCAAACTCGGGTCTCTACCTTGACATGATATTGTTCCACCACTAGACCACTGATGCTTGAATATACACCTAAGAAATACTAAATTACACATATATACATAAGCTTATAATTAATTTTTGGACCCTGGGCGGTCGCCCAGCTCACCCTGGCCCAGGGCCGGCTCTGTTCTTTAGGTGCCAACTACCAAGTTTCCCTGCATTGAAGAGGTCAATCTTTAGTTTGTAATTAAACCTTATGGTGTATGTATGTGTATGGCCCCAACATTTAACATTCCAAGAAGGAATATATATACACACACACATGATACATGTGCATGTGTGTATGAGTTGATTCATAACAAATGGTGACTATGGATTAATTTCTGGCCACCATATCTACACCATCTATTTATAGATCCTACGACCATGATTTATAAAAATACTACCTACCGCAACACTGTGTTGCGATAGGCAAGTCTCGTAACAATATTGTGTTGCGGTAGCTCGTACACAAGTTTTGTTTTTAAATCGTGACCATAAAATCTTATAATGAAAGGTGCAAGATGTGGTGGCCATGTAAGGTCTTATAGCCACCATTTTTTTGCTATGAATCAACTCTTTATATATATATATATATATGTGTGTGTGTGTGTGTGTGTGTGTCGAAGCTACATGCAAAAAACTTTCATAACATTCTAGAATCAATTGTTTCCATGAAGGATTTCAAAGTTTTGATGACAAACCCAAGTGTGTTTATATGAAATGCATATACTATTAAGTAATGCCAATTTCATAAGACCTAATTACTTTAGCAATATAAATCATGAATGACACAGGGTACATGGAACCCATATATCAACATGTTTAGGAGAGTCATCACGCAGGTAATAGGAGTCTAAGACCGCCAGTAGTTTGGAATCTACAATTATATAGAAACATGAACATGTAACGCATCATACTTATAGAACTAATAAAACATCTGAGAACTAATAACTGAATTAAGATCATGGAATAAGACAATGTGCCACTTTAAATAACTATAGTGTCAAATAACGTGTCTCATACATGCAAATTTACACAGGCTGTAGGGTGTGCAAGCATGCATACAAACACATGCCTTGAAATGCCCTGTAATATAAACGATGTTTTAGATCAATTAGTCTGCTTTCAACTTTTGATGAATAATGAAAACAATATGAAGCATCATATCAATTTGTCTTTGTTTGATAAAGTAAAACAATATAAAGCATCCTATTCATAAAATTCAGCCAAATGTCATTTAGAATTCTGAATACCTTCGTACCCAAAATGAGGAGTGCATCCCCAGACAGAAGATTCTATTGGCTTAGAAAAAAATACTCCACCAGGTAGTAAGCAATATAAAATGTCTTCTCAAATAAATATTACACTGAACGAAATATCTTCTCAAATAACTACTTATAAAAAAATGAAGTCTTTTTCTAAATTGCAGGCCGAAATTCTACCAATTACATAAAATGTATTAAAATTCCATGAACAAGGAAATAGAATTGAAACTCCAGTAAATACTGGATTCATCTACTTATCACTATTTTCGTGCATTTTTTTATAGCATTTTTTGGCATAACAATTGAGATAAATACATATAGGTGCACATACAGAGTTCTATTAATCTAAAACTACAGATGAAATCTTTCCCAGAATCAAGTAGAGATGGTAGAATACCTACAAAGAGATTGAGTTTTCCTTTTCCTGAATTTTTGCTGGAATGACAGAATCCATTGAAACAAAACCAGAACCATTCATGATCAGTGGTGATGAATTGGTAGGAAGAAAGCCTAGAGTTATATACTTGTAAACTTAGGGCCAGAAACTGAAATTTTCAACAAATCATTTCCCTTGCTCTCTTGATCTTCCTTCATTTTAAGTGCACATTGCTCAACAGCAGAGGAGCAATCCCTGACATCAATCATCTCCAGGGTGTATATATCTCCTAAACCTAATGGAATCTCCTTTAGTCGCCGACAAGAAACCAACTTTAAGTGCTGAAGGTTTGGGAATTGCTCACTGGAGGCATTCCATTGCACAATGTCTACTTGTTTCAACTTCAAGTATTTAAGGCGACGAAACCCACCATCGCTTGTTTCCCACCGCTCTCCGAAGCATGCACGGATTTTTAGTTTGAGAACTTTAAGGTTGGGTAACATTCCAATTTTCTGCATTTCATTCCACTTCAGATGAGTATATGATAACGTAAGCTTCTTCAGTGTTACAGGAAACATATCTGAACTAGATAAGATAGCTGGCTCGCGATTCACTTGTTTATATTTGATGAGCAACTTCAGTTTTTTCTAAGAATGAGTTAATTTGTCCAAGATTAGGAATACTCAATATCTTTTGATACATGGTTCCAGAAAAGCGTAGCTTTCGAAGATTAGGAGTCCTTTTCA
Source organism: Aralia elata (assembly GCA_034770075.1). NCBI lineage: Eukaryota > Viridiplantae > Streptophyta > Magnoliopsida > Apiales > Araliaceae > Aralia > Aralia elata. The sequence goes on along the minus strand of JAVJAP010000375.1, from coordinate 162,617 downwards.
GTATCTCCTTGCTAGACTTTAACGAAGTATTCAGACACGAGATGGTTTGTAAGTTTTCTATTACATATGGATCACAATCACTGTGTTCCGCTTCTTTAAAGCAAGGATCTTCAAAATTATATTTCCCTGATAGAATAAGGTGTCTCAACTTTACCATATTCCATATGTTTTTTGCTACAAAAACTCTTTGATGCGGAAACTCTACAATAAGAGTTTCGAGACATTGGAGGTTGGAAATTGATGCAGGGATACTTCCGCTAGTAGCCCCAAGTGCAATATATCTCAAATCTACTAGCTGTACTATTTCTGTGGGAAAGGTGGGGAATGGCAGAGACAATAAATCCAATACCCTGAGATCTTTGAATACAGTAAGAACAATTTTGCTTAATTCGGCAGGAGGATGAAATATCAATCCGGTACAACACAATATAGATTGAACATTTTGGGAGGAAGGCATTGAGATTGTTTCAAAGGAAGCAAGAGAATGGATGCACACCCGACGCGGCATAGTTCTGCTTTTAGGTAAACGAGAAGAATATGATTTGTACCTTTCAGCTTGCTGCAGAAAATTCTCCTCGTCAGCTATTGTTAAGCATAAATCACGCAAGAGATCATGAACAATACATGCTTTGATATCACCATCAGATTTCCTTTTGGCGACTATTACCAAACTTCTATTGATCAAATCCTTCAAGAAACCTGCCGCTATTTCCTCCAAGTTCTTTTCATCTGTTTTGTGAATAAATCCCTCAGCCACCCATAAGAAAATTAACTTCCACACCGGGATTTCATAATCTTCTGGGAAAACTCCAAAGTACAGGAAGCACGGTTGCAGGTGAGGAGGCAAATGGTTGTAACTCAGAGCTAATGTGTCTAGGTACTGCTTCTCACCATGAGCGTAAGAACTCATATCTTTGGCAATTTGTCTCCACCGGTTTGGTGTCATATCATTTGCAAGAAGTCCAGCTATCACAACAATTGCAAGTGGTAGACCATGACATTTTCTAGTGATATGCATTCCAATCTCCACCAACCATGGAGGGCAACTTTCATTCTGAAATACTTTGAATTGAAATAGATCCCAACTTTCATGATCACTTAAGAAACGCAAATGATGTTGATAGCTCTCAAGTTGAGCCAGCCAAGGCACATCTGCAAGCCGACTGGTGAATATAATTCTGCTCCCATTTTTGTTATCTGGAAAGGACCATTTCAAATCATTCCACGCCCCAATATCCCATATGTCATCCATGACAATGAGATATCTTTGACCGCTTAGTCTCCTTTTCAACATCTCACTTAACTTTTCATTGCTCGTATTGTTATCTTCATCTATGTAATCAAAGCCGGATTCCAAAATTCCAAGCAAAAGATCTCTCTTTTGAGGTACCTGAGAACATTGATCCAGGCACGAAGGTAGAAATGATAAATAATCAAAGGGTCATTGTAGACTTTTTTCGCCAAAGTTGTCTTTCCGAGTCCAGGCATCCCAACAATTGAGATAATCTGAAGCTGCTTCTTTGCTCCCATAAGATGCTCAACCACTTTCATTGCCTCATCATCAAAACCCACCACAGTTTCTTTTCCTGCATCTTGGCGGCTACCGACTTCCGAAAAACTGCCACTAGAGCTTCCTACTTGTGGGATTTTTCCAGGCAATACTATCTGGCTGGAAAGATCCATCCCCTCTTTCTCTATAAATTATATGACCTCTTTCTTGAAAACCTTATCCTCTATGATATTATGATATTTGGTAGATATAGAAAAAGACAACATTCAGTTGCTTGCCTTTCCTATTGTATAACTATAGGTTGTATTTGCACTCCAAAAATAATATTATTTTTTGTGCTGAAAATATTAATTTTTCTTAATATTTTAGTCCTTATTTTACTGTGAATTCATTGTCCTTAAAAAAAATAGGGGTGGGGGGTGGGGGGACCAAGGAAAAGTTGGATGAGCATGAATATTAATGGAGTAAAGTTGTGAAAGTGGAGGTAGGAACGGGAAAGTAAGTTCCCCACAAACCAAAAGAAAGAAGATAATATACCAATTATATTATGGTTGAATGACACATCTGTCCCTCCAAGTTGTTATTCATTTTTAAAGTCGTCCTTAAAATTTATTTTTCGTCAATTAAGTCCTTAAAGTGATATTTTTTAACGTTTTCATTCCTTTTACCCAATTTAACCCTAACTCGACCCATTTTAACCAAATTTTGACCCAACCCGACCCGACCTAATTTCAGCAATATTTTTCTTTAAAAAACTAAAAAGTTTTAAAATTATTTTCAAAATAATTATTATTTTAAAATTCTTTTAAAAATACAAATTTATTTTAAAATATTATTATTTAAAATATTTTTCAAAATTATTAATATTTTAAAATATTAAAAATAATTAATATTTTAAATATTTTTAAAACTAATTATTATTTTCAGGAAAAAATAGTAGAATTTTTTTTCTTTTTTTTTCATAAAATGAGTAAAGTTTCATAAAATATAGATTCAAAAAAATTAAAGTTTAAAATTTTTAATTCTTAATTATTTTTATGAAAATTTTCACATCTTTTAAAAAATAAATATTTCTAGTTTTGTTTTATGAAAATAAAGTTTTTTTATTTACTTTTTGAATCTATATTTTAAATTTTTTTACTCATTTTTTTAAAAAATTAAAATTTTCTATTTTTTTCTGAAAATAAAGTTTAATTATCTTGAATCTATATTTTATAAAACTTTACTCATTTTTTTAAAAATTGAAAAAAATTATAAATTTTTTCCCTCAAAATAATAATTATTTTTAAAAAAATTTAATTCCTTTTTTTTTATATAAAAAAAATTGAATCAGTTTTTTTAATTTATCTTTTACTCTTATGTATTTTACATAAAAAAATGAAAAAAATATTGTTTTTAAATTTTAAAATAATATTTAATTTTACAATATTAATATTTTTTAAAAATATTTAAAATAATAGTTTTTTTAGTATTTTAAATTAAAATAGTATTTTTAAAAGAATTTTAAAATAATTATTATTTTTAAAATAATTTTAAAACTTTTTAGTTTCTTTGTTTAAAAAAAAATTTGTTGAAATTTGGCCGTGTTGGGTCAAAATTTGGTTAGAATGAGTCGGGTTAGGGTTAAATCGGGTAAAAAGAACGAAAACATCAAAAAATATCACTTTAATGACCTAACTGACAAAAAATGAACTTTAGAGACTATTTTGAAACTGAATGACAAATTAAAGGGACATATATATTATTCAGCCATTATATATATTCATAGATCAAATGCCTGACTATGTCTATGTGTTTGCTTCCCAGTTGCATCACAAATTGTGTGTTATTTTAGGAGTGAAATTAAAGAAAGAATGAGATCTTAATTACATGGAACTAAGTGCTATATATCTTATCATTACTTCATTATGTACTTTTTCAAGTTAAAAAATAATTATTCATTTTTCATGGTTGGCATAGATTGTAAGACCCCGAATTTATGAAATAAAAATTTATTATTTTCTTTATGATTATTTTTCTAAATAGTGAAGTGCTTAATTGTTATAAATGATAGTTAAGGGTGTTATATGCAAATTATCTGATAAATAGTATGTCGGGGAATATTCCTTTTGTCGGGAAATATTCTTTCTGTCGGAGAATATTATATTCGGTACCGTACGACGGCGCCGAAATGACAATATTGTCAATTATAGTGGGCCCCACAACGGGTTAACTATCGGATATAGAAAGTGATAGAAATTGGCGGCAAAACTTTAACCGATAACTGTTAAAATACCCGGTGATAAAAAGAACAGTAAAACGCGTTATTCCACAGTAGCACACGGTATTCCACAGTAGCTCACGATGTTGCACAATGTTTTATATTATTGATTCAATAATTGATAAAGTAGCAATTGCATAGTATCTTGATTCAATAATTGTTAATTAGCATCTGCATAATATATTTTACTATTTATCACGACACTGTAACTTATATCATTTGATAGGATATTTTAGCATTATCGACAATGTCTATAAATTCTGTCAAGGAAAGGGGTTATTTAATTGCGCGCCATTTTTTATGGAATGCCCCCTCTTTCCTAGGAATAATCTGGTTGTCAGTATTGCGAGTATATGCTATCTGTGATATTAATACATTTAACACAATAATACAGAAAAAGGGATTTATTTTGATAATGGAGTTATTTTTATAATGGTTTTATCTTTTTGATAATGGAAGAAAAAATGGATGGATGATATAAATGGAAGAAAAAAATAGATGGATGATATAAATGGAAGAAAAAAATGGATGGATGATATAAATGGAAGAAAAAATGGATGGATGATATTAAAAGATTATGCCAACGGTATAAGAGTAATAAACCAAGAAAATTTAGGGAAAAGACTATAATGCCCTCACCTTGATTTTCCTATAAATATGGAGGGTTTGCTTAAGAAATTTTCACACCTTCATTGCTTATACTTCCTCTCTCTCTCTAAATTTCTGAAGTTCTCTTAGTGTGCTAGGCTATTGTGAGTATTTGTGAGAATACTAGTATTATCCGAAGTTAGTAAACTTCATACAAAGTAACATCCAGTCACTTGTTAACTAAGGTAGGGAATATCATTTCTTTCATACTCATATATAATATCATTTGCTTTCATGTTCGTAAGTGATATTATACTCATAAAGGTTGTTATTCGTTCTATATTAATTTGTGGGGATAACCTGTCCGTGCGGTATGACGCATGCCTGGTGAATATCCTTTTGTATTCATTTCTTATTACTCTGTGGGAATAACCTGTATGTACGGAGTGTCGTACCTGGTGAATATCCCTTTGCATTTGTTCCTTATAAATTTGTGGGTATAACCTGTTCGTGCGGATTGACGCATACCTGGTGAATAACTCGTCGTATTCATTACTTATTAATCTGTTGTGGAAATAATCTGTCTACGCGAATTATCGCATGACAGGTGAAAATCCATTTGCAGTTTCATATATTCTGTTATACTCATATAACTTATCATTTCTTTTGTACTCTTTAAGGGATATTTTTTTCTTTCACATTTCTCCATTTATGATAAAAATCCTTGTTTGTTTCCAAAACCTTATTTTTAAATGGAGAAAATCCCTGAAAATTAGTAGAATATCCTTAATAGTTTGTGCTTCATCTAATATCTTTTCACTTGAATCTTTCTATACGTTATAGTTGAAGCATGAAATAATTTCTTGAATATCATTCTTGAATTTGACTCCACAATTTGGTTATCGTGTTGGCAATTTAGTCAATCTTTGATACTGATTAAATTATAAAGCTTTTCTTATCCTTAATCTCACTGTATCATTGTCATCATCCTCATCCTCATACTTAAATTGTGGTGATAGTTCTCTTTGGCCCGTAGTGCAAAGATGAACTGGCGTGACATGATTTTGACCAAACTGTGTATTGGTATAATCATGACTTTTGGTGTTACAAACAAAGGCGTATGGTGAAAGTTCTCTTTGGCCCGTAGTGCAAAGATGAACTGGCGTTTGACATGATCATGACCGGTGATGTTACAAATAAATATCTTTGGCACGTAGTGCAAAGAGAGACTGTTGAATATAAACTGTTGATTTGGATGTTCATAAACAGGAATTGTTGATTGGTGTTACAGGGATAAAATATTGGTGGTGATCCTTTAATTTATAGAAGATGGTAGATATTATAATCTACTTGACTCTTCTAATGGATTGTTTGTTCCGCTGCAATTATTGTTGTTGAACAATTAAAATATCTTTAAATCTCTGATTTAATTCTATTGAAGACTAAAGATAAATTTTATTCTTCATTATCTTAGTCATGATATTTCTTACTAGGCTATTTGAGCTCACCCTTTTCAGTTTTGTTCCATTGTTCTTCTAAGGAAAGGAAAATGTAGATGGGACTAGCCGGGGAGTGGAGTGATGGTCCGAGTTAGTGGTTGTCCTTATCAAGTTATGGCATAGTTTAATAATGATTGTACTAGAGACTTAAAACATGTGTTGTCGTCGCTTTTTAAAGTTAAATACGCGGCATTTTAATAATTTGGGTTTGGATACTGTGGTACCATACGGTACGATATTTGTATGGAAAGTCACAGTATGTGTGTGGTCGTATTTTGCACGACAAATATTAGTTGTAAATGGAAAAATTTGTATTTGTATTTGTATTTTTGTAGAATGTTACTGGCGACTCAAAATGGGTTGTGTGGACCTATTTTGGGGGTATCACAGTTGGTATCAGAGCTTAGGGATATGATCTCTGGTAGAGATCTGGGATTAGAACTAGGAGGGGAGAGACGAGTAAAATCCTTTGCTAGTGTGTCCTACCTAAGCTATTTTTGGTTATTTAAGTAATTGGTTTGGTTATAGGGACAAGATATTGCATGTCTATTTCTTTAACTAATCTTTATTTTTTAATCACATTTCAGAATGACATCTGAAAACCAAGAGATTCACTATGAGACCATTGTGGCTGAAAACCAGGAAGCCAAAAATAATACGGGTGCAAACTCAGAACACCATGATACTAATCATGATGCTAACAACCGGATGAATGATGAATTTTTTAGGAACTTTATGCAATACCTGCAGAACCAGGCAAGAAGAGCTCCTGTCTACAATACTGGCAGAAATGCTGATAATGTACGGATGGTCACTGCCAAGCAGTTCAAAGAATTGGGACCACCTGAATTTTTCGGCAAGCCAGATCCACTCAAGGCAGAGACATGGCTTAAACAATTAACAAAGATATTCGATGTACTGCGTTGCACGGACGACCAAAAGGTTCCTTTTGCCACCTTTATGTTGCGAGGAGAAGCGGATCATTGGTGAGAATCTGTGAAACGTACACATCATTCGACACTCGAGATGTCTTGGGCCGAGTTCCAGGAATTATTTAATGAGAAATATTTCCCGGAAAGTATTCGTCATATGAAGGAGGTAGAATTCATCAAACTGGAACAGAACAACATGACGGTGTCACAGTACGAAGCCAAGTTCGCCGAGCTGTCGCGTTTTGCATCCCATTTGGTGGATACTGAAAAACGAATGACACGAATGTTCCTACGAGGTTTGAAACCAGAGATTCGCCAATATCTCGTTTCTTATAAAATTTGTATATACGCAGATGCTGTGGATAGGGCTCAAGTAGTGGAGTAGGAAAGAGGACTACTACAACTAGGAAGCAACACCCAACCACGAGAGCAAAATCATGGTAATAATCGTAATGGTGGCAGCAATTATCGAAATAATGATAATCAGCGAGGAGGGAATCACAACACCGGAAATGGTAACCACTTCGGTGGTAATCTTGGCCCGGATAACAGAAAGAGTGAGTCAAGTGGCAACAATTCCAAGAAGAGGAGATTCAACAACAACCATGGAAAGGCACCAACGTCAGTACCAGCACCAGTACCAGTTTCGAAGGAAGGAGAACGACCACCTGTTAGATGTTTCAGGTGTGGGAAGGAAGGACACATCAGTCCAAATTGTACACAATCGCCATCCCAAGTATGTTACAACTGTGGAAAGGAAGGCCATATAGCTCGCTTTTGTCATGCAGCGAAGTCAAGTTCAGCTGCGATGATGACACCGAAGGCGGTCACGGACAAGTCAAAGTCTGTGGTCCAGGGAAGAGCTTTTGTTGTGACGTCACAAAAAAGCGCAGAATTCGAACGAGGTTATAACGGGTAAACTACTTATTAACTCTTATGAAGTCTATGCCTTATTAGATACTGGTTTTACCCACTCTTTTATTTCACCAACATGTGCTCAACGCTTGAATTTGACTCCTGAAAAATTAGATTTTGACTTATCTGTCGAAACACCATTAGCGCAAACATTCGTTACATCTACGGTCTATAAATCTTGCTTTATTCAAATCGGCACTCTCACATTACCTGTTGATCTTATCTCCTTGAACATGCATGAATTTGATGTGATTTTAGGAATTGATTGGTTAACTGTTCATCATGCTAAAATTGATTGCTTTCGTAAGGTTATTAGTTTTCATATTCCTAATCAACCTATTATGCGAATTCAAGCAACCCAACCATTGAAATCAATAACCATCATTTCTAGTCACAAAGCCATTCGTTTATTGAAAAACGGATGTCAAGCCTTCTTAGCCCATGTAACGGATTTAAATAAAAGTACGTCAGATTTGAAAAATATTTCTGTTGTTAATGAGTTCCCTGACGTATTTTCCGAAGAACTTCCTGGCCTACCCCTAGACCGTGAAATTGAATTTTGTATCGACCTTGAACCCGGTACGAAACTTATTTCCAAAACCCCATATCGAATGGCCCCTATTGAACTTCAAGAGTTAAAGGTCTAACTACAGGAGTTGTTAGACAGCGGTTTCATACGTCCGAGTACATCGCCTTGGGGTGCTCCTGTTTTATTCGTAAAGAAGAAAGACGGGAGTATGAGACTTGCATTGACTATCGGGAGTTAAACCATGTCACCATCAAAAATAGGTACCCGTTACCTCGCATTGATGACATGTTTGACCAGTTACAAGGTGCTCAATTCTTTTTAAAGATCGATCTTCGTTCTGGATATCATCAGTTGAAAGTTAAAGCTGATGACATTCCAAAGACTGCCTTTAGAACTCGGTACGGGCATTATGAATTTCTGGTCATGTCTTTTGGATTGACTAATGCTCCTGGTGCCTTCATGGATATGATGAACCGGATATTCAAGGAATATTTGGATCATTTTGTGGTTGTCTTCATTGATGACATTCTCATATATTCTAAAAGTCGTGAAGATCATGAGCAACACTTGAGGCTGATACTCCAAAAACTTCGTGAAAGCAAGTTATATGCTAAGTTGAAGAAATGTGAATTTTGGCTTGAGGAAGTTGCATTCCTTGGTCACTTAGTTTCTAAGGAAGGAATCTCGGTTGACCCGGCGAAGATTGAAGATTGAAGCAGTATCAAATTGGGAACAACCCAAGTCAGTAACCGAAGTACGAAGCTTTCTGGGTTTAGCTGGTTATTATCGGAGATTCGTAGAAGGATTTTCTCGAATAGCCACTCCATTAACTTAACTGACTCGGAAAAGCACTACATTCAGATGGAACGAAGAATGCGAGGAGAGTTTTCAAGAACTCAAAAGAAGGCTCATTTCAGCACCTGTATTGGCAATACCTTCAGGATCGGAAGGATTTGTCATCTACAGCGACGCTTCAAACAAAGGACTAGGTTGTGTTCTCATGCAACATGGGAAGGTTATAGCCTATGCGTCTCGGCAACTCAAGGAATATGAGAGGAATTATCCTACTCATGATCTAGAGTTGGCAGCAGTTGTTTTCGCGTTGAAGATTTGGAGACATTACTTGTATGGGGAGAAAGTGGAGATCTATACAGACCACAAAAGTCTCAAATATTTCTTCACCCAGAAGGAACTCAACATGCGACAACGGCGTTGGCTCGAGCTGTTGAAAGATTACGATCATACCATCCAGTACCATCCTGGAAAGGCGAATGTAGTAGCTGATGCATTAAGTAGAAGATCATATGCAAGTACGAGTGCGTTATTGACATCTCAAAGGCCTATTTTGGATGATTTAAAAAAATGGAGATAGAATTAAAGACTCAAGGAACCCACGTGAAGGTCGCAAATATACAAGTAGAACCGGCTTTAATCGACAAAATTAAAGCTGCTCAAGTTACAGACCCAGAGTTGATGAATATGAAAAAGAAGGTGCAAGAAGGTGCTATTCCAGAAGCAAGAGTCGACGAAGAAGGAATATTGCGAATCAACTCTAGACTGTGTGTTCCTAACGACCCTGACTTGAAATACAAAATCATGATGGAGGCGCACAACACACCGTTTGCAATCCATCCTGGAAGTACCAAAATGTATCGTGATCTTCGACATACATTTTGGTGGAACAATATGAAGAGAGAAATTGCAGAGTTTATCGCAAGATGTTTAACTTGTCAACGTGTCAAGGCGGAGCATCAAGTACCAAGGGGTCCATTGCAACCACTTGAGATTCCAGAATGGAAGTGGGAACACATCAACATGGATTTTGTGACAGGTCTTCCCAAAGTTTCTCAAGGCTTAGACGCAATTTGGGTCATTATAGATAGATTGACCAAGTCTGCTCATTTCTTGCCTATACGAGAAAACTATTCACTCGAGCGTCTTGCTAATTTGTATATTAGCGAGATTATGAGATTGCATGGCATGCCAGTATCCATAGTTTCTGATCGAGATCCTAGATTCACTTCACGATTTTGGGTCAGCTTACAAAAAGCTATGGACACTGAATTACGATTCAGTTCTGCATACCATCCCCAGACAGACGGACATCGGAAAGGACTATTCAAACCCTCGAAGATCTATTAAGACTCTGCGTACTAGACTTCAAAGGAAGTTGGGACAAATACTTGCCATTGGTGGAATTCTCTTACAACAACAGTTATCAAGCAAGTATAGGCATGGCTCCCTTTGAGGCGTTGTATGGACGAAGGTGTCGATCTCCAGCATGTTGGGATGAAGTAGGTGAGGCAAAATTGTTGGGTCCCGAGTTGATACGTATGACTACGAAAAAGATCCAAATGATCCGGCAACGTATACAAACAGCTCAAGATCGACAAAAGACTTATGCTGATCTTTATCGAAGAGACGAGGAATTCAATGTCGGAGATCATGTATTTTTACGTGTTGCTCCGTGGAAAGGTGTTACGCAATTCAGAAAGAGAGGAAAGCTTAACCCTCGATTTATCGGTCCATTTAAAATCCTCGATCGAGTAGGAACTGTGGCCTACAGACTCGCCTTACCGCCAAGCATGTCTCGTGTTCATAATGTTTTTCACATATCCATGCTACATAAATATGTGAAAGATCCAAACCACATTATTGAGTTAGAACCAGACGAGATAGCAGAGGATTTGACGTACGAAGAGATACCTGTCAAGGTCTTGGATAAAAAGGAGCAGATTCTACGCTCAAAGGTTATACCTCAAGTTAAAGTTTTATGGAGAAATCATGATGTTGAGGAAATGACCTGGGAGTTAGAATCCGAGATGAGAGTAAAGTATCCTCACCTTTTCGAATTGCCAGGTACGTACGTCAATTTCGAGGACGAAATTTCATAAGGAGGGGAGATTGTAAGACCCCGAATTTATGAAATAAAAATTTATTATTTTCTTTATGATTATTTTTCTAAATAGTGAAGTGCTTAATTGTTATAAATGATAGTTAAGGGTGTTATATGCAAATTATCTGATAAATAGTATGTCGGGGAATATTCCTTTTGTCGGGAAATATTATATTCGGTACCGTACGACGGCGCCGAAATGACAATATTGTCAATGATAGTGGGCCCCACAACGGGTTAACTGTCGGATATAGAAAGTGATAGAAATTGACGGCAAAACTTTAACCGATAACTGTTAAAATACCCGGTGATAAAAAGAACAGTAAAACGCGTTATTCCACAGTAGCACACGGTATTCCACAGTAGCTCACGATGTTGCACAGTGTTTTATATTATTGATTGAATAATTGATAAAGTAGCAATTGCATAGTATCTTGATTCAATAATTGTTAATTAGCATCTACATAATATATTTTACTATTTGTCACGACACTGTAACTTATATCATTTGATAGGATATTTTAGCATTATCGACAATGTCTAAAAATTCTGTCAAGGAAAGGGGTTATTTAATTGCGCGCCATTTTTTATGGAAGACCCCCTCTTTCCTAGGAATAATCTGGTTGTCAGTATTGCGAGTATATGCTATCTGTGATATTAATACATTTAACACAATAATACAGAAAAAGGGATTTATTTTGATAATGGAGTTATTTTTATAATGGTTTTATCTTTTTGATAATGGAAGAAAAAATGGATGGATGATATAAATGGAAGAAAAAAATGGATGGATGATATAAATGGAAGAAAAAAATGGATGGATGATATAAATGGAAGAAAAAATGGATGGATGATATTAAAAGATTATGCCAAGGGTATAAGAGTAATAAACCAAGAAAATTTAGGGAAAAGACTATAATGCCCTCACCTTGATTTTCCTATAAATAGGGAGGGTTTGCTTAAGAAATTTTCACACCTTCATTGCTTATACTTCCTCTCTCTCTCTAAATTTCTGAAGTTCTCTTAGTGTGCTAGGCTATTGTGAGTATTTGTGAGAATACTAGTATTATCCGAAGTTAGTAAACTTCATACAAAGTAACATCCAGTCACTTGTTAACTAAGGTAGGGAATATCATTTCTTTCATACTCATACATAATATCATTTGCTTTCATGTTCGTAAGTGATATTATACTCATAAAGGTTGTTATTCGTTCTATATTAATTTGTGGGGATAACCTGTCCGTGCGGTATGACGCATGCCTGGTGAATATCCTTTTGTATTCATTTCTTATTACTCTGTGGGAATAACCTGTATGTACGGAGTGTCGTACCTGGTGAATATCCCTTTGCATTTGTTCCTTATAAATTTGTGGGTATAACCTGTTCGTGCGGATTGACGCATACCTGGTGAATAACTCGTCGTATTCATTACTTATTAATCTGTTGTGGAAATAATCTGTCTACGCGAATTATCGCATGACAGGTGAAAATCCATTTGCAGTTTCATATATTCTGGTATACTCATATAACTTATCATTTCTTTTGTACTCTTTAAGGGATATTTTTTTCTTTCACATTTCTCCATTTATGATAAAAATCCTTGTTTGTTTCCAAAACCTTATTTTTAAATGGAGAAAATCCCTGAAAATTAGTAGAATATCCTTAATAGTTTGTGCTTCATCTAATATCTTTTCACTTGAATCTTTCTATACGTTATAGTTGAAGCATGAAATAATTTCTTGAATATCATTCTTGAATTTGACTCCACAATTTGGTTATCGTGTTGGCAATTTAGTCAATCTTTGATACTGATTAAATTATAAAGCTTTTCTTATCCTTAATCTCACTGTATCATTGTCATCATCCTCATCCTCATACTTAAATTGTGGTGATAGTTCTCTTTGGCCCGTAGTGCAAAGATGAACTGGCGTGACATGATTTTGACCAAACTGTGTATTGGTATAATCATGACTTTTGGTGTTACAAACAAAGGCGTATGGTGAAAGTTCTCTTTGGCCCGTAGTGCAAAGATGAACTGGCGTTTGGCATGATCATGACCGGTGATGTTACAAATAAATATCTTTGGCACGTAGTGCAAAGAGAGACTGTTGAATATAAACTGTTGATTTGGATGTTTATAAACAGGAATTGTTGATTGTTGTTACAGGGATAAAATATTGGTGGTGATCCTTTAATTTATAGAAGATGATAGATATTATAATCTACTTTACTCTTCTAATGGATTGTTTGTTCCGCTGCAATTGTTGTTGTTGAACAATTAAAATATATTTAAATCTCTGATTTAATTCTGTTGAAGACTAAAGATAAATTTTATTCTTCATTATTTTAGTCATGATATTTCTTACTAGGCTATTTGAGCTCACCCTTTTCAGTTTTGTTCCATTGTTCTTCTCAGGAAAGGAAAATGTAGCTGGGACTAGCCGGAGAGTGGAGTGATGGTCCGAGTTAGTGGTTGTCTTTATCAAGTTATGGCATAATTTAATAATGATTGTACTAGAGACTTAAAACATGTGTTGTCGTCTTTTTACGGCATTGTAATAATTTGGGTTTGGATACTGTGGTATCATACGGTACGATATTTGTATGGAAAGTCACAGTATGTGTGTGGTCGTATTTTGCACGACAAATATTAGTTGTAAATGGAAAAATTCGTATTTGTATTTTTGTAGAATGTTACTGGCGACTCAAAATGGGTTGTGGACCTATTTTGGGGGCGTCACATAGATAGCATGCAGGAATAAAAAAAATTAATCCTTATTTTACTGACATGAAAAAAGATGGACCTGTAAAATAACATAATAACCTTAGGGGTGGTAGATATGTAATTGAATACTACTGGCCTACTGGGACACTAACAAGCTTATAACGACTCACTTTCTTTGGATACCATTTCAAGTGTTTTGTGGAATAACGGGACCAAATTGACAATTTAGCAAAAACATGAGCACTAAACTTGTAATTTACACTGTTATGTCTTGACTTCTATAATCTTTAAAGGTTAACAATTTAAATTAATTGTCTGAAACGATAATTATGTGGCATAAATACGTAGTACTTGTTCGTACCCTTCCATTTCTCAACCTTTTTATCCACAGAATAGATTCAAATAATAATAATAATAATAATAATAATAATAATAATAATAATTATTATTATTATTATTATTATTATTATTATTATTATTATTATTACTACTACGTGGTTATTCATGAATTGGTTTGCTTGCTTTCAGGTACTAGTCCTTGTCCGAACCACCATCAAACGTGCCCTAATAAAGACAACACGCCTGCTCCCATTCTTTTTTTTTCTTTTTTCTTTTTTAGTTTCACCTTTTCAGCTACTGAGAAACTAGTAAAATGCAATTTCTTTCTGAAATTGTAAATTTATTTCTGACTATTAAAAGAGTAGAAAACTTAAATTTGAGTAAATAAAAAGAAAATTTAAATTTTATATTTAAATTAATATTTCATCTTTATATTAATTTTATTGTGTTTGTAATGTAAAAAATTAATGAAATTTATAAAAGATTTGCTTATATGATTGTTTGCTATGCAAAACCATCCATTTGAAAAAACTTTACGAAGAAAAGTAGCAAAATTTTAATTTATTTTTTTGTCTTTTATTTTGTATTTATTAAAAAAACTCAATAACAAGATAAGAGCACATAAAAAAAATATAGGTTTATAGGCAGCCAAAATAGTTCTCAATTTATTTCTTATTTTTTATGTCCATTTTGGAACTCTGTATCTTTTGTGTCTCTTATTATCAATAAAAGAAAAAGGTAAAAAAAATAAAAAATAAAAAATAAAGCCCTTTCTTATAGAAAAAATTGCAAGACGAGTTATTGTCTAAAGTCTAAGAGTAATACTACGGTGATAAAAAATAACTACAAAAACGTATATACAAAACGATATGTTGTATTATAACTAGTGGATGTTCCACTTACATCGTGGGTCCAATTTGGTTATAGCCAATAATTATCATCTACATAATTTTATGAATAATGATATATCTTGTGACTTATATGTCGACTTTTTAGTTGTGAGTTTCGTGTATAATTATGATTGATAATATTTTAACGATATATCTAATGTGGTGGGTCAATTTTATAATCTTACACAATCCCATATATTGATATACGTCGCAATCATGATTCGACAAAAATCTCTTGCAATACATAACATGATTCTAATTTTATCTCTTATTTTTGTATTCAATCTTTTGTGACTAAAATATTATTGAAAATCTAAACCTACCCTTATTAAGTTAATATTTTTGAACTTTAGTACAAAAGTTAATTTGTTCATCCAAAATGATGGTGTGTGCACATCAGTATCTCTCTCTTTTGTTTTCAATCAGATTAACGATAAGTATCTCAAATTTTTAATCTCAAATAAATCTTAAATGATACGATATTAAATATTTTCATGATAACCGATTACATGGCTAATCATATAAAATTTACTCGACTCGTAGTTAATGTGCAAGGTAATGTTTCTCACCACCCGCATGAGAACTCATATCTTTAGCAACCTGGCTCCACCAATTTGGTTGTCATATCATTTGCAAGAAGTCCAGCCATCCCACCAATAGCGAGTGGTGGACCCTAACATTTTCTAGTGATATGCATGCATTCCAATCTCCTCCAACCAATGAAGGGCACCTTTCTTTTTTAAAATACCTTGTGATGAAATAGATTCCAACTTATAAGCTAAATCACTATTACTTTATATTCACTACAATAAAAATGGCAAGATATTTCACTACAAGAAATTATATAAGATTATTATTAATTTTTTAAAGTTAATTTAGAAAATATTTTGTAATTCAAAATTTACATAATTTTTTTAAATTTTAGTAAATACAATGATAAATATCGAAACTATATATCTAAAAAGTAATATTTTCGTTTCAAAATTATAGATACATTTTGACTTTTTTAAAGTCAATTCGTAAAATTCTAAGACTCAAATTGATATAATTTCGTTCAAGTTTTAAAAACAACAAAGATGATAATTAGTACGTAGTACTCTATAGTTAGTTTATAATTTTTATATTTGTTTGTATTAAAATTAAATAACTTCATATCAATTTTGAATTTCAAGATTTCCCGAATTAACTCTAAAAAATTAAAATGTATCTCTAGTTTTAGTACGGATATAGTATTATTTATTATAAGATTTATTGTTTAATAATTTTTTAATAAATTATCTTAATTTTAAGTTTAAAAATATTTCAAATTAACTTTCAAAAGTTAACAAACACCCGTTTCCTTGTTTAATAGTTCAAATTGTAAACAGTTTCATTTCTTGAATGACGTTGTGGGAAGCTTTCACACATTATTATCTGGTTGGAAAGATCCATCAACTCTTTTCTCTTCTGTGATATTTTTGAAGAAGTAATATAGTTTGCGGTTGACTTTTTTGTTATTAATTATGTAAATAAATATGAATGATATTTAAATATGTAATATGTTACCTTTTATAATTTTATGTATTAAATAACTTTTACAATTATAATTGGACAAAAAAAATTTGCAATGCGTACCCACATTTTTGTATTTGGTAGAGTATAATTATTCAGGAAAGTGGTACGTGGATGGGTTATCTGCAGCTGCAGCCTGCACATGGGATTTATTGATTGGGGTTTGGGATTTGATCCCTCCATTATATATATATATATATATATATATATATATATATATAATAATTTTTAAATATATTTTTACTGACATAAATGTTATACTACTTAGTTAAACAATAAAAAATTTCAAAAATAATTAACTCTAAAATACAGTAATTGTGTCGTTAGTATTGTCATTAAACATAATATTTATATCGTTAAATATATATTATAAAAAATTAAAAAATAAATGTAACCGATAGAATCATAACCCTATTAGGGGACTTGACTTTTTGTTATATATTGAATACCTCAGGACGTGTTTGGCAAGGGATCTATATATTCCTTTCGCTCTATAGAAAAAAATTCATTTGATTTTTTTGAACAAAATAATCCTTTTTGTCCGTTTACTCTTTTTTTTTAGTTTCATTTTAGTTGTTATACAATTTGATTTTATAATTTTCTCCGTAAAATTTTACATGTGAACAATGTGATCCTTAAAAGGTAGGAGAGGTAATGATATAGGAAAAACTAAATGCCAACGTTGAAAGGTGTCAATTAAGGGTTATTTAGTATTTTCCATTTATTCTTTTTACCAACAGTTAATTCAAAATTAAATTTTCATAACTAATTTCATCCAATTCAATCTCTATGTCCAAAATTTAGTAAATTCAATATAAAAAGAAACTAAATTAATGCATCAAAAACCAAAAATATCAAAATTTTCATAATTAAATTCTACACAAAAAATGAGACTAAATTCAAAAAAAGAACAAAATAATAAGTCCATTGATTACAAATGCATTTACTAAAAATAAGACCTTTTTTTTTTTTGGGAACGAGGGAGCAGTACGCATTTTAGAAGCTTCCATGTTACAAACTTGAAACTTCAATACTGAAATAATACTTGCATGAAGGACGGAAGCATTTTCTTAGAAAGTTCGTTCTCCAAAGTTAATATTAATGGTGTCCACTGAGTTGTTTTTACGATTAGTCATTTTTTCTAATTATCTGTTATTTTATTTGAAAGAATTATTATTTCATTTTTTTAATTGTAATTATTTCATATTTTGTAACAGGTTATAATTTTAATGTATTTCAATCTTTTGAATTGATTGATAAAAAAATAAGCTAACTTTGAAAATACTCCCTCCGTCCCAAATTAATTACTTTTTAAAGACTTTTTTAAGTCAAATTGACTATTTTTAAAATTAATAATTAAGCATATATAAATTTATTTCTAAAATTATAAAAATTGAAATTAGTAATAAATTGTATATACTTTATTTTGGTTATAATATCTTCACCTATATGTTAGCAAAAATAGTAAAAAGATTAGTTTTAAAAATAGTCAATTTGACTTTAAAAGGTCCTAAAAAAGTAATTAATTTAGGACGGAGGGAGTAATAATTTTTGAAACAGGATAATCAACAACATCCTCGTTGGTTATTGTCATTAAGCATCTAAAATTTCATATATGAGGTAGACAATGATATATACCTGCTATTTTACGTATCAATTCTTTTGTTGTCAGTTACATAAATAAGTATTAGTGATGATTCTATATTAAAAATATGTAATTGATGGACTACTTATAATTTTATTTTATTTTATGTATTAATGTATTTCGTAATTATAATTTTAATTAGGTATAAAACTTTTTAAATATATAGCAAGACTTTATAAATAACCAATAGCCATGGTCGGATCCAGCAAGAGGCAAGGGGAGCAAGTGCCCACCCTTATTTTTTGATTCTTTTTTTTTTATAAGTATAAGCCTAATATGGTCAAGTGGTACTCCCCTTTAAAATTAATATTGGGTCAGTTATCAACAATTAGATATTTCTAACATCTTATTTCAAATTCAAATTTCAATTTTTGTTTTAATGAGTCTATTTAATTTTTTCCAATTTTTAAGGTTAAGATTAAATATCATTAATTGTTTTCTAATTTTTTATTATTAATTATCTACTAGTAGTTAATTATTTAGTTTTGAATCTTATTTATTTTATTCATTCAAGTTAATTAGTACATAAGTTTTAGACATATGTGTCATTTAATGGTGTATTTAAATCAATAAAAACATGAATTGTGAATATACAATTTTGTTTTAGGGACATACCAATGGGTGTGTGATTTGTTTGTATTATTAAATTTATTATGTAGTTTTTTTTTATTAAGTTGTGAATTTATATTTGATATTTTAAATCAAGATAAATAAATATATAAATAAATAAATTTTAAAATCTAGCGTTACTAAATATCATCTATACGAATCCGATGAACCTACTCTAGAGCATTTGTTCGCATCGAATCCGGCTATGATGATGTTATTAATTAGTCAAACATTTGTCAAGTATTATAATAAAATCCGTATAGCACAAAAGTTGAAAACGATTTATCCTTTGCATTGTGAATTAACTTTTGTTGTTGTAAAAGTAACTTACACTGTGACACTTCTTTTTTTTGTTGCCAGCTTTATTGATTAGATAGATCCCTGCCATTATATTTATCTTTTATTTTTTTAAATATATTTTTGATGACATAAATATTATATTTAATAATATAATAAAATTTATCACAAATAATTAGTGATAAAATAAGTTTTGTCATTAATAATTATGTTATAAATAGTATCGCAAAATATAATATTTATATCGCTAAATGTGTATTACAGAAAATTAAAAAATAAGTATAATGAAGCAAATCCTCCGTTTTCATTTTATTATTATTAACTTCAAGAAAAAAAAAATGAACAAGATGTATGACCCCGACTCTGTTTATTTAGGGTCATTAACAATAATATACAACAATTAAAAAATATTTACAAAAATAAAATATCCATAAAATAATTACAAAAATAACGTAATTCACATTAATCGGGAATTCAAATAACAAACATTTTAAATATATGTATGTACATATATGGAGAGAGAAAGAGTGAAAGTGGAGATCTGAAACTATAAAGAGAAAGTAGGAGTACCAGTATTGGTGAGCATGATGTTCATGGTGTTTTTGGCGCGGACGGAGCCAACGCAGAGTATGGCGAAACCGAGCTGTATGGAAAAGACGAGGTAGGCAGAGAAGTGGAGGTAAGTTGAGTCGATGGCGTAGCCGGTATCGGTGAACCGGTTGGAGACGGCAGCGAACTGGTCGCAGATAAGGGTGGCGGCTGCGATGGGGTTGGTGGTGTTGGCGCCGAAGAACTGCGACAACTGATCGGCAGAGCAACTGGTTGCCGCCATGGCTGGCTGTTTTACTTGAAAGAGTAAAACACTGAGAAGAGAGAAAGGATTTGAAGGTCTAAGTTTTTATTGGATAACCAAACTTTCATACCAAAGTAACCAAACCTTCATATCAAGGTAACCAAACCTTCATACCAATGTAACCAAACATTCATACTAAGGTAACCAAACCTTCATACCAAGGTAACCAAACTACATCCACACTTGCAGTTTTTGCATAGTGCAGCCACTGAGAAAACAAGTCATATTCCTATCCCTATCCGCTGGTAACCAAACACTAGTATGGAGATAACCAAACACTAGTATGGAGGTAACCAATTTCTGAAAGTGTAGTAATTAGTTTTGGTTACCTTTGTATTAAGGTTGGTTACCTTTGTATTAAGGTTTGGTTACCTCTGTATTAATGTTTCGTTACCTTTGTATTAAGGTTTGGTTACCTTTATATTAAGGGTTGGTTATCTTTGTATTAATGTTTGGTTACTTTTATATTAAAAGTTGGTTACCTTGGTATTAAGGTTTGGTTACCTTTGTTTTAAGGTTAGATACTTTTTGTATTAAGTTTTGGTTACCTTTGTATTAAGGGTTGATTATCTTTGTATTAAGGTTTGGTTACCTTTGTATCTAAGGTTTGGTTACCTTTGTATTAAAGGTTGATTACCTATGTATTAAGGTCGGTTACCTTTGTATTAAGGGTTGGTTACCCTACTCCTCTTCAACTCGTTTTCCATCACGACGACACAGCCGCCGCCGTCCACCATTTCCCACCCCTCCCTAAAGCCACCAGTAGTTAAATTTTACTACTGCAGCATTTGAACTTGCCATTAAATTCGTAACCACCACTGTCCCAACCCACGGCGCTGAAATGGAGTCCTTGAAGATGGCGAGAGAGAGTTGTATTAATATTGTAAATAAAAATGAAAAAGTGTAATATTTTTGTAATTATTTTATGAATGTATGATTTTTGTAATTATTTTTAAAAATGTACTAATATATGTAATTAGGCCGTTTATTTATTTCTTTCCCGACTCAGTTAAGAAGGATCGCTAACCCAATATAAAAAGTAAAGAAAGTCCAGGGAGATTCAAGAAGCGAGATCAACTCCACGAGTCTAGCCCTTCTTTCTCTATTCAATCCACGGATTATCCGGAGACTTGACTTTTTTTATACACCTAGAGACTTGACTTTTTTTATACACATGAGACTTGACTCTTTTTTTTTTTTTTTTTTTATATTTATATATTTAATATCTAAGGGCGCGTTTGGCAAGGGATCTATATACTCTTTTCGTTCTAGAAAAATAGTTTTATTTGAAAATGTTTTTTGGGCAAAATCCTTTTAGTCCTTGTACATTTCTTTAGTTTCATTTTAGTTATTATGTAATTTTATTTTATAACTATCCCGGTAGAATTTTGTATACAAACAATGTTGTCATTAGAAGGTGGGAGAGGCAATGATATGACTTAAAAACAAAATGCCAACGTACGTGAAATTTTGAGCTGTTCATAATAGTCAATTAAGGGTTGTTTAATATTTTTCGTTTATTCTTTTTAACAATATTGTAAATCAAACTAAAATTTTCATAATTAATTTCATCCATTCCAATCTCTATGTATAATAATTTTATAATTAAATTCAAAATAAAAAACAAAGACATTAACAAATCAAAATCATAATTCAAAAATATCAAAATTTTCGTTACTATTTTCTACATAAAAATAAATTCAGAAAAAAGAACAAAAAAAAATTAAATTCATTAGTTACAAATGTATTTACTAAAATTAATTGAATCCATATTGATTTTGAAATTTGAAGATTCAATAAATTGATTTCAAAAAATTAAAACGAGATTCTTTTTCTGGTATGAGGGAGCCGTACATATTTTAGAAGCTTCCATCTTGCACAATGTAGTACTGCAATAATTCTTGCATAGACTATAGAGGATGGAAGAATTTTTTTAATAAATCACAAGGATTTGTAGAAGAAACCCAACCTAAGGGCTGAAAAGTTTGGATACTTAAAAGGTGTCAGATGTCAGTAAGTGCGAAAAATAGGAAATAATCAAAAAAGGCAGTTGTCATCATCAAACACAAAGACAAAGTTAATAAAAATAAACTTTAAGAAACCCTGCTAAACAATTTACATTGGTACATTATACGTCCCTACTCGGAGCATTTGTTTGCCGAGTGCCGAGTATTATAGAAAAATCCGTTGGCACAAAAGTTGAAAACGGATGCAGCATAGCATTTTCCTATTATGCTTCACAAATCGGAAGTCCACGTCTGTTCAAGAATAACTTTCTAACTCCATCCTTCCCAACTCCGCATCGAAATCTTCAACGAATAGTTTCCCTTGTTCTCTTGATCTTCCTTAATTTCACGGGCAGATTGTTCAGCAGCGCGACAATCAATGACCTCAATCAACTCCAGGGTGTATATATCTCCTAAACCTAATGGAATCCCCTCTAGTTTCATACAGCCTTCCAACTTCAAGTGTTGAAGGTTTGGGAAATGATCACTGGAGGCATTCCATTCCACAATTTCATCAAGATGTTTCAATTGCAAGTATTTGAGCCGATGAAACCCCCCATCACTTGTTTCCCACCGTTGTTCTCCTAGGGATGCGAACTGTAGTTTGAGAACTTCAAGGTTGGGTAGCATTCCAATTTTCTCCATTTCACTCCACCCCAGGCCAGTACCACATAAACTAAGCTTTTTAAGTGTTACAGGAAAGATAAATGGACTAGATAAACTCAATGGCTTGAGACGGTTTAGAAATAAAAAGCAATACGTCAATTTTTCTAGACTTTCCAATTTGTCTAAACTAGGAATCACCGGGGGAAACTCGGACGAAGAATAAAACCTCAGCTTTCGAAGATTGGGAGTCCTTTTCAAGACCTCCGCACTGTTCTCGGAAAAAGGATCCAAAGATTTGACGGTTTGTAAATTTTCTAGTACATACATATGGCCATCAATGGATTCCGCTGTAATCTTAATCTTACCATTTATATAAATATGTCTTAAGTTTACCATTTTCCATATGTTTATTACAGGACCTCTTACATAATCAATTAATGCAATAAGGGTTTCTAGGTATTGGAGGTTGGAAATTGATGCCGGGATACTTCCTCTCTCGGCCCTAATTGCAATATACCTCAAATTTCCTAGTTCTCCTATTTCTAGGGGAAAGGCAAAGAGTTTCATAGATGATAAATCCAATACCCTGAGAACTGTGAATGGGATTATCTCCCTACGAAAATAATTCAATAATTCGTCAGGGTGGTAATAGATTTCTCTTGCACAACACAAAATTGATTGAACATTTTGGGTAAAGGGTGCTGAAATTGTTTTAAATGAAACAGGGGAATGGATGCACAATCGACTTGGGTACATAGGAATATATGGGTCATACCTTTCTAGTTGCTGCAGAAAATTCTCCTCACGAGCTTTTGTTAAGCATAAATCACGCAAGAGATCATGAACAATACACGCTTTGATTTCACCATCAAATCCCCTTTCGGCAACTATTACCAAACTTCTATGAATCAGATCCTTCAAGAAACCTACCGCTATGTCCTCCAAGTTGTTTTCCCCTGTTTTATGAATAAATCCCTCGGCCACCCATAGTAAAATTAACTTCCACACCGGGATTTCATAATCTTCTGGGAACGCTCCAAAGTACAGGAAGCACGGTTGCAGGTGAGGAGGCAAATGGTTGTAACTCAAAGCTAATGTGTCCATGTACTGCTTTGAGTCACCATCGGCATAAGAACTCATATCTTTGGCAACCTTGCTCCACCAATTCGGGGACATATCTTTTGCAAGAAGTCCAGATATCACAACGATTGCAAGTGGTAGACCGTGACATTTTTTAGTGATACGCCTTCCGATCTCCACCAACCATGGAGGGCACTTTTTTTTTGGAAACACCTTTGTTTGAAGTAGATCCCAACTCTCAGCATCAGTCAACAAGGGCAAATGATGCTGATAGCTCTTAGTTTGTACCTGTTGAGGCACTTCTGCAAGTCGACTGGTGAATATAATTCTACTTCCATTTTTGTTATCTGGAAAGCACAACCTCATCTCGTTCCAGGCCCTAATATCCCATATGTCATCCATGACAATGAGATATCTCTGACCGCTTAGCCTTTTTTTCAGCATTTCACTCAAATTTTCGTCGCTCGAAACTTCATCTCTATAATCAAAACCGGATCTTAAAAGGCCAAGCAAGAGATCTCTCTTTCGAGGCACCTGAGCAACATAGGTCCAGGCGCGAACGTAGAAATGATACACAATCGAAGGGTCATTGTAGACTTTTCTTGCCAATGTTGTTTTTCCGAGTCCAGGCATCCCAACAATTGAGACAATCTGAAGCTGCTTTTTTTCTTCCATAAGTTGCTCAACAAGTTTTCTTGCCTCACCATCAAAACCCACCACAGTTTCACTTCCTGCATCGCTGCGGCTACCCAAGTCCGAACAACTGCCACTAGAGCTTCCTACTTGCAGATTGTTTTCAGACAATATTATCTGGTTCGAAAAATCCATTAACTCTTTCTGCATAAAATTATTTTACCTCTTTCTTGATACACTAGTCTTTGATGATATTCTGGTATCAGGTAGATCTATAAAATGACCTCATTCATTTGCTTGCTTCTGCTATCATCTTCACTTGAATAATAAATTAAAAGTCAACCAATGTTTCGTCAAAAAGTAATTGGCCATTTCCTGCAAGTTGCAAATTTCTTTGTGATAATATCAACCTGTGAAGTTGACTATATAATATAAGAAAAACCGCATATGCAATGGCCTTATCTCTCCCATTAATTAATAAGGCTCCAACAGAGAAGTGGATGAAGTATTTAAGAAAGTCAGCTTAATCATGTACTTCCACTTACTAACAAATTTCAAGAAAAATATAAGGAGATAATGCGACACCTAATTGATGAAAAAAAAATGTCAAAATTATTTGGCTGGCCAAGGCAAAGGTTGACGCCCTATGTCTCCATGTTGCATTTTTATGGTTATTTATGATGGGAAAAGATTATAATATGCAGCAGTTGGCAACTGAGTTAATAAGTTGTAGTGAGTAGATGAAGGGGAGCATGAAAAGGACATTGGAATCAAGAAAAATTATGAGTCCTTCTACGTTGCCCGAGAAATGGGGACCGGTTCAATTTTTTTTTCGGTCCCAAATAATTTATATAATTTATTGGAACTAAATTTTTTTAAAAAAAAAGTGATTTGGGAGTGAAAACAAAAATAAATAAATTTTGGACCGGTCCCCAAACTGGTTCCCATTTCCCGGGCTCCCTAGAATTATTGAAAAATTAGTAATTGCTCGTGTCTGAAGGCACGGGGACACGCAAAATTATATTAAAATTCGAAAGTAGTACATTACCTAAAGACTCTTTGCAACCTAAAATAACTTACAATCAGACATAACAATTATTATAATTCACCATACCACCACAATAATTAATACATACTCAATCATCAACACATATCCAACCACCAAAACATCAATCTAGTCGTTACTAATTTTAAAAAATTCCGGGAGAGTTTCCTTTAAAAATGATTTTCCAAGAAAAATCTAAACTTGTCTACAAAACTTACTATCGTCAATAAATATCCAAACCACCAAAACAAACCATCATTTCATACCCAAAATCATCATAACTATGTATAATTAGTTAACTTTACAAAAGATGGAAAACAAAAAATAAACACATGCAGAAAATAGAGAAACAACTTCGTATTTTTTACAGCTTACACCAAGTATCTTTCAATGTATACCTTAAAATATTTGAAATATAAAAATTGTAAATCCGAAACTTAAGACCCCTTACTTTACCTTGAATCACATGTATATACTTATTTTGAAACTTCTTATTACCTTGCATATACTTGTACATGAGTTGAGCTGCACAAAAAATTGTCTTCTATAATAATTTTATCCAACTTGTCAATATTCTATAAATGATTAACAAGAAAAAATAATTCAATCAATATATTTAATACAGTATAAGAATGCTTAATCTAGTTTCACCTGAATTTCAAACATGTGGTATGAAAAATTGACCCGTATAACTGCCTAATTGATGTTTCAGATGAAGTACAAAGCAAATGACACATTAAATACTCCAAATTCTATAATAATAATAATAATAATAATAATAGCAATTGTAATAAGGAAAACAATGACATATATAGCAATTAATAATTATTTCCTCCATTCGAAAATATAAGATCACATTATTGAATTTTAAAATTCAATTTAAAATATTTTTAAACTGAAAATTGTTATGATTCATTAATACGAAATAGTAAATCTTATAATTAGTAGTTCTTTTAGATAATTTACAATATTTCATCATTACAATGATTAAAACTAAATGACTCTATGTAAATTTTGAGTTTTGAAACGGGTGAAGTATTAAACAGGAAGGTATAAAAACATATAGACTCAAAGACACAAACTATGTACCGATAGTTAACCATTTTAGAAAAACAAAGATTCACTTTAGATTGAACCAAACTTCCAAAACTAAATAGTTGGAAGAGAAAATGAAGACATTCATACAACATTACATGGTGTTAGCAACTAAACCAAATTAATTCTAGATTGTTCTTGAATTAATTAAGTACATGAATAGGTAATGTGCATGATACATGAATGTATTTGAAAATGTCTTGGAACATGTAATGGTTAGGTTGATGTACATGTATTTAGTCATTATTAATGTGGCTCTAGAAGTATCTTAGGAGTCCTATAAATTGTTATGTACTTGGATCATTTGAAGCAAGTGAAATCAAAATGTTCTTGAGTGTTCTCCAAAATTATATTTCACTTCTTCTCTATAATTTATCATCTTCCATATATTTCCAACACATGGTCACTGCACTATTTCAGAATTAAGTACCTTTTGAAGTTTCACAATATTTTAACAAAAGAAACAGTCTTAAAACAAAAACATAGCCTACTCATTAACAACAAAGAAAAAATAACAACAAATTTACAAATCAAATTAAAAAAACAAAGATCGATTATGGGTACTCGCTAATAAGAAACATGCTGTAAAGAATATTTAGAAATACACTTTCTTATATGCCTTTATATAATTGAATGACACTCTTGTATTTCATTTCATGCTATTGTCCCAATTCCCAAACAACATAAATCCCCAATTAATAAAATAGAAATAACATAAATTTACATACCCATCAAAGTAAAATAATAGAAAGGCCTAAATTACTTATTCGTCTTCGACTCAATCCCCATTTAGCTCATGTATAGGTGTTGTTCATTGGCTTTATCAGCTGCTTTATCTTTCCAAGTGATAATAGTTTGATCTGTTTGATTTTGATTTCGAAATTTAAAAAATTTAAATTAAAGTAAAACCATGATCATCGTAATTAAAATACCAATAATATATCAACCAATTAAAATTCAATTTCCAAATTACGATAAAGTTCATCACCCAAAAAATAATCATACCCTTGTTAGATCAGCAACCTTACAACAGGTGTACACCTTCCTTACAATAACATATTGTTGCTCTGGTTCAAAAAATAAACCAACTGAGATGACAAAGTAGAGGATTTACTTCATCACTTTCTTTTATAATTATTTATGTTCCTGATTACCACTCCTCCTCTTACCACTCCCTTCATTTGAAACCTTAAATATATACAGTCTCTGAAGATCAACAAACCTACTCTTCTTCAAAATTTCAGCACCTCCTCCTTTTTCTACACTAATTTCCATTAGAATCGTCAATTCAAACACTCTACACCAAAACCCCCAATTTTCACATCCCATCATACACATGCAACACCATGTTTCAGATCTGAAATTCACATAAAAAATCAACAAACATCCAAGCAAATCCACACATTCAAACAATTAATCAATAACTAACCATAATTCAGTCAAAAATCAACTCATTTCTACAGCTTAATCGATCAAATCAGCCAAAAGAGAAAAAAAAAAGAAATGACAAATGATAAAACATACATGTCTTAGATAACATCGCAACATCTCAGAGAAGAAAAGTGAATGGGGGAAGAAAGTTTGTTAAATTCAGAACCTGTGAGAAAAATCTTTTGAATTAGCCTATCCTTGATTATGCATCATCTATGCCAACAATGTAAATTCAATGAGCTCACTTACAATATTGATTGCATAATGCATAAAAACTAAACAAAAGGAACCTTTGAATAAAAACTAAACTAAGATGCAACAATAAGAAAACAAATTGAAATGAAAATAATTGAAGATTTAGAAAGAGGAAGAAAAGACCTAGACAGTTACCGAACTCTCACCGCCGTCATCGGTGGTTGTCGAACCTTTACAAACATATCTATTAATAATGATGAAGAAAGTCTCGTAAAGTATCGTAGAGTTTATTTGTGCAGAAGATCTTACCTGAGATGTAAATCAATCACAAATAAGAATTATGTGACCAGATGCAATCAGATTGAGCAGTAAAGGCAAAATACTAATTTTATCCTTGGGATTCTGGTATTTTGGAGAAGCCTGCTTGGAAATTGAGTGACAGAGTAACCAACTCATTACTATAAAAAAGCTGACAAAAGGAATTAATAACAATGGAGCCAGCCAAGTTGACCAAGGAACTGGTAATTGAATTAATAACAATGGAGCTGGTAATTGAATTAATAACAATAGCAATTAGAAAACATAATCCATTTAGTATTGGAAATATATGGAAGAAGATAAATTATAGAGAAGAAGTGAAATATAACTTAGGAGAACACTTAAGAATACTTTCATTTCACTTAATTCAAATGATCCAAGTACAAGACTATTTATAGGATCCTTAAGATACTTCTAAATTCATTTTTAATAATTACTACATGACCAAATACATGTACATGAATCTAGCCAAACATGTTCCAAGACACTTTTAAATACATTCATGTACGTACATGTATCATGTACTTAGACATTACATATTCATGTACTTAATTAATATAATCCAAATTAAATACTAAATCAAGTTTATACTTTCAACACCCCCTTTTAAACTTGATTTAATTCATAAACTTGAAAACACCAAAAAATTAAGGTACCTTCTTGAAATTCTTCATAATGTCGTAAAACCTTTTGATATTCCAATTCCTTTAAACGCAAAAAACTCTTTTGTCATCTCCATTGATGTATATGACACAAATACTTGAAGTTTCTATTTGTTCTTCTTGATCTTTCTTACTAGCTCCTCACATTTTGCATTCTTCATAAAATTCTTGTGTTGTTTCTCCATTTTACTATTTACAAACTCCCTTTTATCGAAATACTTCTCGATATTTACCCATTCTATGTCTTCATCAAAATTCTCTTCTTCTATTTTCTCAATTTCGACAATTTCTTCAATGCTTTCTTTTTCTTCCACTTTCGTAATTTCATCAATACAAAACTTTTTGTCTTCCTCTTTCGAGATTTCTTCAAAAAATTCTTTTTCACATTCTTTTTCTTCAACTAATTCAATTTCTTCTACAAGTATCTCATCTTCTTTTACATATCGTACCCAAGACTCTTTACGTAATGGTGGACCTTTATAGTTATTGCAAATAGATTTAAGTTCATTCCATAACTGAGGTAGAGAATCAAAACTGGCAACATGCTTCCAAACTTCTTCATGCATTACTCCTCGCAAAATCTCCCTTGTTCTTTTTCCTTTCATTTCTCAAACTTCTTCTAAAATACATTTTTCTTGACTTGCAATGACATCTCGCCATAAATTGCAAGCTCCAAAATATGCTCGAATCCTTATACTCCAAATATTATAATTTGTGAACACTAATTTAGCACCAAACTTAGGAAATATCATTTTTCTATAATTTACCTCTCCAAAACTATGACAACCTTTGTGACGTGCTTCAACTTACAAACTTCTTCTTCAATTTTTTAACTAGCACATTCGCTAGATTGCGTTCCAGAGCTCTAACACACACACACACTTTGCACTTGCCCAGTAGAACAATTTGATAGCACCAAGTCACATTTCTTGGATCGTCGAATTTGCCTTTGCCACTTTGGTTTAATCTTCTCTAAACCTTCGAATTAACCTTGGCTCGGATACCACTTTGTTGAAAATATATGGAAGAGGATAAATTATAGAGAAGAAGTGAAATATAACTTAGGAGAACACTTAAGAATACTTTCCTTTCACTTAATTCAAATGATCTAAGTACAAGACTATTTATAGGATCCTTAAGATACTTTTAAATCCACTTTTAATAATTACTACATGACCAAATACATGTACATGAATCTAGCCAAACATGTTCCAAGACACTTTTAAATACATTCATGTACGTACATGTATCATGTACTTAGACATTACATATTCATGTACTTAATTAATATAATCCAAATTAAATACTAAATCAAGTTTATACTTTCAACATTTAGGAGGCAGGAATGCCAAATTGTAAAAGAAATTAAACTCGGTTAACTTTCATGTATTATGAGATCGCTGATTCTTACATAGCATTTTTTTAGTAGGTACAATGTCATGTTATCTCAACAGTTGAATTTGAACATACCAAACACTACTAATTGTGTTATGTTATTTTCCCTCTTTAATTATTGCAAGAGCTAAACATAAAAACGTAAATAGTATAAACTGGAAAATGTTAAAATTACTTCCAAATGCCCTCTTAGGAGAAGTTGCATAAGAATGCAAAAACTTTGGATGAACATGGGCATGTTCTAATTGACCTAATGATTACAAAACAAAGCTCCACTAAGTAAAATAAGACCAATATTCTACAGGAAGATATTTAAGACAATAGAGATTAGTAAATGAAAGTAAAACCTTGGACAAGGGGCGTTTCCAAATACGCGCAGGAATCGTTTGTTTTGTTTCTCGAATTCTTTTTAATTGTTTGCAATCATTATCTTGGAATAGACAGTAAAAACTTGTGATCATAGTTGTAATCTTTGGTCAAGAGATGCAACAATAATAGGGAAACAAATTGAAATGACAAAGCAAAGTAACTTTTTCTACTCATTATGATCTGAAGATTAAGAGCTACAAAATACTCAATAGTATATCTCTTCGTTAGAGCATTTCACCAAACATTTTATATGCACCATACCAGATAACTCTAACTTACCAAAAAATAGTGTGAAAATGGGACAACTGGAAGTAGCATCGCATTAGTGAAAAAAGTTGCAAACCTACCAGATAGTACCTTGGCGAATTATATGCACAAAAATTAACCATTTTCGATAAAGAAAACTCAAATAAAATTGGAGAAATATACTAATTAGGGAGGCTTAAGGAAATCAGTATATAGCTTAGCGAGAAAGGGTTACCGTTGCTGCTGAAGAATTAGGCACCACTCATTGTGGAATTTGAAGTTTCTTAAACCCTTTGAGAATGTGATTGAATAGTGAGAAGAGAGGAGGAGTCGAACGGAAGAGGAAGTGGAGGCGGAGATTGAAAAGTGAGAGGAGAGAAGGAGTCGAATGGAAGAGGAAGCGGAGGCGGAGATTGCAGTGAAGCCGATAAGGGTTGAGAGGAAAAGAAGGAGTCGGTAGATTCTCTTTCTTTCTTAGTCAACAGAGGGGTAAAGGGTGAGTTTGATTTGGGCGGGATTAAATGTCAGCCATTAGATTAAAATCGGAAGATCTCAAATGTATTGTGAGTCATTAGATTAAGTTGGATGAATGTTGATGAAATCTGAACCATTTAATTTGAATTAGAGTGTTAGTGGTCGTTGGATGTTGAAGCCCCTCTGTTTTATAATATAGATTATATACTAAAACGTCAATGAAAACAAAGACATCATGAATGCAGCTAAACATATCTACTATTAATCCAACACTCTAATGCAACGTTTGGATTGAGGAAATGAAATGAAAAATAGAAAAAAATCATATCATTTCTAATTTTTTCATTTTATTCCTTCAAACTAAATGCAACATAAGACATTTAAACACTCTAGAAATGAAGGACATAAGAGATATCAAACTTGTACATTATCTGAAGTATGCGCGAAGCCAGCACTAGGCTAGTGAATTAAGCCGCACCCACTGAAGTTGTACTAGTAGGCTGAAGGGGGATTGCGCTTCAGTCTCGTCTTGCGCAATGCATTTCTTTTATAATTGATCCCGTAGTGTATAATATCATCGAATAGCTTTAACGTTTTCTTTATTATCTATTCAATTGCATCTCATGCATCAATCATCATTAGTTATGTGTTTCAAATTTTGTTCTCTCATTTAGTTTTATAAGCAAAAACATTCAACATCTGACTGAAGTGAAATTATAAGAAAAATTCACAACTTGCCTCACTACATATTTCCAAATGAAGGTCACACGAATAATCTGATTATAAAGATAATTTAGCAACTCGATTGCTTTCTCTATTCTTGAAAGCCGTTAAATCTTGGAGTTTTATCAGTTCAAGCTATAAATTCATAAATATATCGTCGCATGCCATTGAGAATAGAACAAAATGAACATTATTAGGAAGAGCAAGACTAATATGTTATGTTTGGATTGAAAGAATAGAATGAACAGAGGAATGAAATGAAAAGAAAGTGTATTTGGTGATTATTTCGATGGATAAATCATTTTGATAGAATGAAAATTTACTCCATCTCTATGATTTTTGTTTCACGTGTGAGTTGGTGGAATGAAATCTTAAGTATTGTACATACACTTGAAATGTTAAAAAAATCATTTCATTTCTCCTTACATTCCATTCCTTTAATCCAAATGTATCGTAAATATTCTGTGCCGATAAAAAAAAACAGGTATTATATGACCCTTATATGCTAATGAAAAATTCGATAACGGTATAATCTTGTTATAAAACCAAGAGTCATTCTGTTGAAGTAACCCTTTACATTAAAATCAGAACATTGAAAAAATGCCTACTTTAATAAATCCAACAAATTGTACTGACTTTTAACTATGACAAGTTTAGTGCGATTAACTAAAATCTTCAACAAATCATTTCCCTTGTCTCTTGAACTTCCTTAATATCATATGCGGACTGCACAACATTGGGGTAGCAATTACTGAGCTCAATAATCTCCAGGGTGTAAATATCTCCTAAACCTAATGGAATCTCCTCTAGTCGCCAACAATCATCCAACTTTAAGTGCTCAAGGTTTGGAAAGTGCTTGCTAGAGGTATGCCAATGCACAATGCCCAGGGATTCCAATTTCAAGTATTTGAGCGAGGAAACCCGCCATCACTTGTCTTCCACCGTTATCCATTACTTGTCTTCCACCGTTCTCCATCAGTTGTCCTCCTCCGTTGTTCTCTCATGAATGTCATATTTATCAATTTGAGAACTTCAAGATTTGGCACCTGAGCGACATAGGTCCAAGCACGAACGTAGAAATGATACACAATCGAAGGGTGATTGTAGACTTCTCTTGCCAATATTGTTTTTCCGAGTCCAGGCATCCCAACAATTGAGATAATCTGAAGCGACTTTTTTTCTCCCATAAGTTGCTTAACAAGTTTTCTTGCCTCACCATCAAAGCCCACCACAGTCCATGAACTCTTTCTCCGCTCACTACACTCTTTCTCTTCTATTAAATTCTGATGTTTAGTGGATCTAAAAGTTTCCTGTGAAGTGTATCTGATACAATTCTGATCAGACTCACATCAAACCTTAATAACTCAACTCAAGTCTCAGGGATTTATCAAGCGATTTTAAATATTTGGGCTGAAGTTTATTCAAAGATGCTTAAAATGGAGTTCAATTCAAGGTCAATTTTAATCAATTCATGTGGCAATTTACATTCTAGCAAATTCGCATGCGGGCAACGGACATTCCAATTCTAATCAGCTAATCAGGCGAGTTTCCTAGCATATTCAGGACTTAACATATTAGCTTCCTATATCATATGGGCCCCGCGGTTTCTAAGTAAACAACTAGCTGATTTTGTTCTCCACGGATTAATGAGTTCCTAACAATTAATGGGTTTCTAATTCCAAATGGAGGAAGGCTTCAGATTTTTCTTTCAAATTTGGACGCGAATTTTCTTAATTATTAAGGTATTTTCAGCATGTTTTAGATTCCCAATGTAATTAAAATGTTTGATAAGTAGGATTTAATTTCCTTATTGTTTATTAGTTAGGATTTGGTTTCCAAATTAATTTGGTAAGTTAGGATTTGGTTTCCAAATTAATTTGTTAAAATACGATTGTGTTTCTAGTTGATTTTATAATTCCTATTAGGATTAGAATTACTTTTGAGTAGTATAAATAGGGGACATAGATGATGTACTTGATACACTTCAATCAGATTTATTCAATACAATTATTTATGAGATTATTCTCTACTTTTGGTTCTTTGTAGAATTCCTAGGTTATTTCTAGTTTTTCTTTGAGATTCAACTTTGACTTATCATACAACAATACATAGTTGTGTGTGGCGTATTCTACCGCATTAAGCGTCGATTGTACCGAGATTACCGCTTTAATATAAGCGAGGGGTCAAGGTGTCGTTGGTGTCCATTCAACGCAGATTTCCGAATGCGAGTAATTATACCAAGATTACCGTCTACATATAGGCGAGGGGTTAAGGTGTTGCAAGCTATCCACCGTTCAACTTTGCTAGAAACGATCCGGGCGACGACCACCTCACGCAAGCGTGCCGTAGAGTCTATCATTTGGTATCAAAGCTATGTTCTTAGCAGGTTACTTATCCTTTATTTTTATTGTTGAAGAGTAAAAAACAAATCGTGAGTGAAAAAAAAAATCGTGAGTACAAGAAAAAGGAAAAAAATTATTATTGTTGCAATTGTCTTGGTTTCATAAGTTTCGTGTTATTGGGATCTTATTGAAAAAATTATTATTTGATTCTAGTGTTAGAATTCGTTAATTTTGAGGATATTAGGATTTCACTTAAGAGGATTCTAATTGGTGATCGTAAAATTTTGGTGGTTATCGGACGTCACACTCGCTATATTTTATTTTGTGATAAGTTCTTATTGAATTAAAAAGAAACTGTGATATTTATTTGGTGAATTCAAAAAGAAACTATAAGAGGGAATTAGAGTGGTAAAAGGCAAGAATGTGAGATCAATTGAGAGTAAAAACCTAATTGTGTGATACACGAGCGTTTCATAATTATGGGATATACTGTTTGAGCGAAACACGTAAGGGAGTGTGTGAGGAAAATTTTCTTTATCTACTAACCTTTGTTTTGTAGCAAATATGTATGACTATGGTTATGAAAATTCTTATGGGTCTCGAAGGAATACTTTCCAAGGCAGGAATGATCTATATGCTTATTTGAGATAAGAGGAAAAGATGGAGCGAGAGTTTGACTATCATGGCTATTCCGAGCGGAGGAAGTTCAAACTGGCGATTCAAGATTTTTCTGATCATGCGGCTACATGGTGGGATCAATTTGCGATTAGCAGGAGAAGATGTGGAGAGCATCCGATCGAGACATGAGAAGAATTAAGAATTATCACTAGGAAGCGGTTTGTTCCAAGACAGCTTAATCAGAGGAATGAATATGCAACTCCAAAATATGACGATCAACCTTCAAGGCGTTCAAATTGGGATGATGAAAGGAAGGATCATAGGCATAAAAATTCGCATCGGAGACAACCACGAGAAATTCCTAAGGCGTATAGGGAGTCGGTATCAATTGAAGACATCAGGAGAACATATAATGAGATAAGGGACGCTTATTTGAAGCAGCGACAAAACATCTCTAAGGCACAAGGGGAGCAAGATCAGTCGAGGCAGGTGGAAGAAGAGATAATAGAATATGCAGTCCAAGGAGAGTTGTTAGATTCCAATGTTCTCGATGAAGTCTATGATCCCGAGGAACAAAATACAAGTGAAAGTAAACGACAAAAAGAAAGTGAAAAGGAAATTAAAAAAAGATTGAGTGTGAAAAAGAAAAGTGTGAAAAACAGAATGAAAGAAAACGAGAGAATAAAAAGAATGAGAGTGAAAATAAACGAGAGAAAGAAAAAGTGGAGAGTAAGAGTGAAAAAAGAGAGGAGAGTGAGTTGTATTTTAAAAAGTCAATGAATGTACATTCGTACAAGACGACGCTTTTGAATACTAACAAGAATAACTCTTTTTTGTCTAGTTCTGTTTTGTCTCTTGTACAAGTTGTTGATGACATACCCCGAGCTATCATTCCGTATCAATCAGCTTATCGTATTCCCGAGGAGACGACGGAGTTACAATAGCGGGTTGGAGAATTGATGGAGCCCATCTTCATCAAAGCGGGTATAGTGGAAGAGGACGTGAGTTCGTGTGCTATTCATGAGATCATAGTACCTAAGAAGGAAAGAATGTCGAGCTTGTGCGTTGATTTTGAATTGGTAAACAAGTATTGTTGTTATTTTTTTTAGATAATATGTTTGATAAATTGCATAGTACTTGTGTCTTATCTACATTTGATGATGACCATATGATGACAATGCCTAATCAAATTAGCATGAGAGAATATGATGATTGGAAAGTTGTGTTAACATGTGACTTGTATAGGTGGATAGTTATTTCTGTTAGATTAACTGATGCATCTAGTATTTTTATGAGTTATTTAAAACATGTTTTGCATGCTTCCATGGATAAATTTGTGTTTGGCTATTTTGAGGGTAAAATCGTCTTTATCATAAACTATGCAGGATATTTGATATTTGTCGAGTTAGTTTATGAGCATGCCTTATTTTCTCGTTGTCAATATTCTTACTATCATTTGGTAAATTCTCATTGTCAACGTGCATATCTTCGTAGAATTTATTCTAGTGATTATTGTGGGTATTCTCGTTTTCATCGTTTGTACTTGCATGAAACTTATTATAGGATTTTTTCATTCACATGTTGAATTAGATTTTGATCAATCTTTGCGTGGCATGTCGTTAATTGATAATGGTAGTGATCATGGTTCTTCAGTAGAGAAATTTTTGTTGCATGGTTTGCTATCATTTGGTAATGTTTTTCCATTAGAGTTGTTATCGTTGCATGATTTGAGAAAACTATCTTGAATAGAAAGGAATTTGGTATTGGGTTAAAAAGTGATTATCATCGGATTGGATTAAGATATGGTTTACATACATGTTTAGTTAAATCGTTGGGATTAACTAATGCATTAAATATTTTCATGTTAAATCATATTTTATATTCTTTCATGAAAAAATTTGGTAATATCTATGTTGATGATACTTCGACTTTTGTCAACACTTGGAAAAATTCTTTGGCATATGTTGAGTTTGATTGTGAGTATCATAATTATGCTAGTGAGTTTTTATCTTGTGATTTTGGTTTTGATCTTTTTATTCCATTGATGATATTACGTGATTTTAAATTTGTTAATGTCAATGGAAAGAGAAAGGTTAATTTTGTTTTGCAGATTCGAGATGAACTCTTACTGATTGAGGAGAAAAACATGGATCGTTGGGTAAATCCATTTGGACAATACATTGAGAGTTTACAGGGAAGTGTTTTGAATATTGTTCTTGTAAACTATGCATGTGGATTTGAATTATTTGATTTCTTTGTGATTAGACAAAAGAAACATGTTGATTTGTTTTGTTTTGTGTTTAATCCAGGAATTCAAGTATGTTTGTAATTGCGCCATAGAAAGTTTCAAAGATTGTTATTTGATCCAGGTGTAATGGAATGGATGTTGGTGCGAATTATCGAGATCATAATAATCATTTTTGATTCGGGTATTCGTCAATGGATATATTTACGGATGGACGAGATCATCAGATTATCTTTTGATCGAGGAATTCGTGAATGGAAGTTGCTGCAATTTAGCATTGTGGAAGTATTTGGTCTACGTGTGGAAAAGTATCGTGTTGATGTGGACAGGTTCTTGATTAAGGGAGTTCGAAAGTTTAAGTTTCCAAGTTGTGTTATAAGGAGCTTGCAGGATGCTATATCGATTCGAGCATTTCTTGGAAAGAAATGTTTACAAGTTGTTCATGTTAATTCGGGAAAGTTGCCAGACGACAAAGTGTTCGTTGCAGGAGTTGGAATTTTTGATAATTATTTTCATATTCTTACTTGTGATGTTGATATTGCTTTTATATGTTATATGCAAAGTGAGAATTGTGGTTATGATTTGTTTGATGCTACTAACTTAATTTGTTTTCATGAAGGATCAAATTTGTGGATAATTCCTTTTCAAGAGGAAGGGATGTCAGATTTGAGGACAAATTCTTTTCAAGAGGAAGGGAATG
Organism: Aralia elata; assembly: GCA_034770075.1. Lineage (NCBI taxonomy): Eukaryota > Viridiplantae > Streptophyta > Magnoliopsida > Apiales > Araliaceae > Aralia > Aralia elata. The sequence continues at coordinate 124,395 of JAVJAP010000375.1, read as the reverse complement.
ATACAATCCTGATCAGGCTCACATCCGACCTTAATAACTCAACTCAAGTCCCAGGGATTTATCAAGCGATTTTAAATATTTGGGCTGAAGTTTATTCAAAGATACTTAAAATGGTTCAATTCAAGGCCAATTTTAATCAATTCATGTGGCAATTTACATCTAGCAAATTCGCATGCGGGCAACGGACATTCCAATTCTAATCAGCCAATCACGTGAGTTTCCTAGCATATTCAGGACTTAACATTTACATATGAAGGACTTAGCATATTAGTTTCCTATATCATGTGGGCCACACGGTTTCTAAGTAAACAACTAGCTGATTTTGTTCTCCACGGATTAATGAGTTCCTAACAATTAATGGGTTTCTAATTCCAAATGGAGGAAGGCTTCAGATTTCTAATTCAAATTTGGACGCAGATTTCCTTAATTATTAGGGTATTTTCAGCATGTTTTAGATTCCCAATGTAATTAGAATGTTTGATAAGTAGGATTTCATTTCCTTATTGTTTATTAGTTAGGATTTAGTTTTCAAATTAATTTGGTAAGTTAGGATTTGGTTTCCAAATTAATTTGTTAAGCTATGATTGTGTTTCTAGTTGATATTTATAATTCCTATTAGGATTAGAATTACTTTTGAGTAGTATAAATAGGGGACATAGATGATATACTTGATACACTTCAATCAGATTTATTCAATACAATTATTTGTGAGATTATTCTCTACTTTTGGTTATTTGAAGAATTCCTATGTTATTTCTAGTTTTTCTTTGAAATTCAACTTTGACTTATCATACAACAATACATAGTTGTGTGTGGCGTCTTCTACCGCATTAAGCGTCGATTGTACCGAAATTACCGCTTCAATATAAGCGAGGGGTCAAGGTGTCGTTGGTGTCCATTCAACGCAGATTTCTGAACGCGAGCAATTGTACCAAGATTACCGTCTACATATAGGTGAGGGGTTAAGGTGTTGCAAGCTATCCACCGTTCAACTTTGCTAGAAACGATCCGGGCGACGACCACCTCACGCAAGCGTGCCGTGGAGTCTATCGGTATCTATATGGTGGAAGAAGGGGGCGTGCGTGGGTGGTGTGTTGGTTATCTATTGGGTGGGCCCTTGTGTCTGCCGGTGCCTTCGATAGTCTATCTCCCAACCCAAGAGTAGATAGACATGCAATGTCTTGTCATGTCATGTCATGTCATGCGTAAGCACGTAAAATTTATCAACTATTATCATGATTTTTAAGCCATGGTTTAAAGTGTGAAACACATGTTTAACCACGAATGCCTTTACTATTTTAATAGTTCCTCCGTCTCTTTTTATTTGTTGGTCTCTTTTTATTTATCATTTATAAATTTCAAAAAAATATTAAATGCTTAATTTTTCATATTATTCTTTATATTACAGGCTAATTTGTTCCTCTCTCATATTTTCAATAAATTTTAGAAAACTAATATTGAAATTTTATATATACTCATTTTAATCAATCTATTGTAAAAACCTCCCCATCTAGTTCCCTCCAAAAAATTGTAAAGCTTTTTAAGAAATAAAAAATAAAACCTTTTCACATGAATATATAGAATTATTATGCACCATTCATTCTAAGGGAATAAAGAGAAATTAAGACCAGGAAAAATAGGATTTAGCTCCTCTCTATTACACAGTTTCTCCAATAGACTAATTATTTGGTTTTACTAATTTTGTCAATAATAATGAAAATATGTTAATATATGTAAGACCCCACATTTTATGGAATAAAATTTAATTTTTCTTTTTATAATTATTTTGCTAAACAGCGAGGTGTTAAATTGATGAACTGATATAGTTAAGGTAGATATGAGAAAACTATAAAGTATGTCGGGGAATATTCCTTCTGTCCGGGAATATTCTTTCTGTCGAAAATATTCAGTAAAGTACGACGGCGTCGAAATAACCAATCATTGGTGGTTCCCACAATGACGTAATTGTCGAATATAGAAAACGATATTAATATCCTTTTTAATAAAAATTGTTAACGGTATTTATCACTTTCAACTGTTTAAATACCCGGTAATAAAAGTACAATGGCACGCGGTATTACACAGCAACACACGGTACTCCACAGTAGCACACGGTATTACACAGTATTTTATAATTATTGATTCAATAATTATTACTGTAGTAATCTGCACAGTATTTCATATTATTAAATCAATAATTGTCATGACATAGTAACTCCTTTTATTTAATGTGATATTACCATTATTGGCAATGTCTAGAAGTTCTGTCAAGGAAATGAGTTATTTAATTGCGCGTCGTTTATACGGAAGGGCCCCTTTTCCTATGAACGATCTGGTTGTCACAATAATTGCCATAGCATTTCATACTATTTAACATCTTAATAAGGTTAGTAATGAAAAGTTATGTAATTAAAAGTCACGGGTAATAAATTGTTAGACACTCATTATTTGAAAACACTAATATTTGTACATTAAGTCAATAATAATTGATGAAAGGTACAAATTAAATTAATAATGATAATGGAATAATCATTATGGAATAATCTTTTGAATAAATATTATTAATGGATTCTTTTTTTATAATGGATTTATTTTTATAAATAATGATAATGGATTTATCTTTTGAAATTAATATTGATAATGAATTTATCTTTTTATTAATAATGATAATGATTTTATCTTTTTGAATAAAATTGATAATGAATTTATCTTTTTGAATAAATATTGACAATGAGTAATCATTATTTTTAAAGAATAGATAATGGATGATAATGGATAATCATTATTTTTAAAGTATAGATAATGGATGAAAATGAGTAATCATTATTTTTAAAAATAATGATAATGGATGAATAATATATTTATTAAATGTGGGAGATTTTGGCTATAAATAGGAAGTCTTAACATAAGAAAAATTCATAATTTCCTTGCATATTTCTTTCACTCTCTAAAATTTCTTAAGTTCTCTCTTAGTGAGCCAGACTATTTTGGGTATTTGTGAAGATCCGTAAGAGTTCAAGTATTGTTCAAATAAGTTTTTCTATAAAAGTTAGTCAAACACCCACACCCCACACACATCACACGGTATTTATAATTCTTCTTTTAGAAGAGTTATTTTGAAAACCTTCCTTTGGAAGACTTTATTTTGAAATATTATTTTCTTTCAAAAACCATTTTGAAATTTATTTTGTACACTACACGAATTTATACTACATAGTCACTTTTGATAAATTTATAATATACGAGTTAGTATTCATCATATGTGATAATTTACTAATTATATTATAAATATATTTAGGTTGATAAACTTCATAGAAAGCAACATCCAGTCACATTGATAGTTAAAGGTAAGAGATGTCACTTTCTTTCATACTCCTTATTTTGGTAAGGGATATCATTTTCTTTCATACGCTAATTATGGTAAGAAACTATTATTCATTTCTATAGCCTTACCATTAAATTGTGAAAATTCCTTAAAGGATTAGAATATCCTTAATGGTTCGTGCTTTATCTAGTATGATTTCACTTGAACTTTTATTTGCATGAACCTTCTTATTAAATTTTATTCGTTAACTTTGAAATATAAAATTTGAATATCATTCTTGAAATTCAGTCCACATTTCTGTCACCATGTTGACAATTTGGACATTATTGGACTTTGGACAAATTAAATGTCAAATCTCGAATGTTTATTCATTTATCTTATTATTCTTATAACTTCCGTTCATTTTTGATATCGTTGTTTTTTGTACTAATCATCAAGACTAAGTGGTTGTGAGTGTATTTGGGCTTTGTGGCAAGAACAAGTGGTGAAAGATCTTTTTAGCCTTTGCGGCAAGGATTTGTGGTGGAAGTCCTTTATAGCTTTTGTGGCAACGAGGAACTGTTGTTTAATGTTACAGGGATAAAAATAAAATCCTCTATAGCTTTTGTAGCAATAAGGTAATTGTTGTTGGTGTTACAAGGATAAAAAAATGAAAGTTCTCTATAGCCTTTGTGGCAATGAGTAACTATTGATTGGTATGATCATGACCATTGGTGCTACAATTGAATATCTTTGGGCCGTGTGCAAAGATGAGTTGTTGATTTTGCGTGTTATGACCAGGAATTATTGATTTTGTGACGCCCCCAAAATAGGTCCACACAACCCATTTTGAGTCGCCAATAATATTCTACAAAATACAAATACAAATACGAATTTCTCATTTACAACTAATAAGTGTTGTGCAAAATACGACAACACAATACAAATACATCTTAAATTCTCAATACATTTATTTCCACACTAATAGTAATGTATTGAGATACTTCTATTATCTCGGACCATCACTCCATTCCCTGGCTAGTCCCCGCTACACTCTATTTTCCTGAAGAGAACAAAAGAAAAGGGTGAGCACAAATAGCCCAGTAGAAAATATCACGACTAAGATAATGAAGAATAAAATTATCTTTAGCCTTCAACCGAAATAAATCAGAGATTTAAAGATATTATTCAATAACAACAACTGCAGCGGAACGGACAATCCATTAAAAGAGTCAAGTAGATTATAATATCTACCATCTTCTATAAGTTAAAGAATCACCACCAATATTATATCCATGTAACACCAATCAATAATTCATGTTCAACAGCCTCTCTTTGTACTACATGCCAAAGATATTTATTTGTAACACCAATCAACAATTTCAACAGCCTCTCTTTGCACTACGTGCCAAAGATATTTATTTGTAACACCAATCAACAATTTCAACAGCCTCTCTTTGCACTACGTGCCAAAGATATTTATTTGTAACACTATCAACAATTTCAACAGCCTCTCTTTGTACTACGTGCCAAAGATATTTTCACCAGAAGCCTTTATCTGTAATGCCAAAGGTCATGATTATACCAATACACAGTTTGGTCAAAATCATGTCATACCAGTTCATCTTTGCACTACGGGCCAAAGAGAACTATCACCACAATTTAAATATGAGGATGATGACAATGATATAAACATAAATACAGTGAGATCAAGGATAAGAAAAGATTTATAATTTAATCAGTGTCGAAGATTGACCAAATTGCCAACACGATAACCAAATTGTGGAGTCAAATTCAAGAATGATATTCAAGAAATTATTTCATGCTTCAACTATAACGTACAGAAAGATTCAAGTGAAAAGATATTAGATGAAGCACAAACTATTAAGGATATTCTACTAATTTTTAGGGATTTTCTCCATTTAAAAATAAGGTTTTGGAAACAAACAAAGATTTCTTATCATAAATGGAGAAATGTGAAAGAAAAAGATATCCCTTAAAGAGTACAAAAGAAATGATACGTTATACGAGTATAACAGAATATATGCAACTGCAAATGGATTTTCACTTGTCATGCGTCAATCCGCACGGACAGGTTATACCCACAGATTAATAAGGAAAGAATACAAAGGGTTATTCACCAGGTACGACACTCGTACATACAGGTTATTCCCACAGAGTAATAAGGAATGAATACAGAAGGGTATTCACCAGGTACGACACTCGTACATACAGGTTATTCCCACAGAATAATAAGAAATGAATACAAAAGGATATTCACCAGGCATGCGTCATACCGCACGGACAGGTTATCCCCACAAATTAATACAGAATGAATAACAACCTTTATGAGTATAATATCACTTACGAACATGAAAGCAAATGATATTATATATGAGTATGAAAGAAATGATATTCCCTACCTTCGTTAACTGGATGTTACTTTCTATGAAGTTTACTAACTTCGGATAATACTAGTATTCTCACAAATACTCACAATAGCCTAGCACACTAAGAGAACTCAAGAAATTTAGAGAGAGAGAGGAAGTATAGGCAATGAAGGTGTGAAAATTTCTTAAGCAAACTCTCCCTATTTATAGGAAAATCAAGGTGAGGGCATTTTGGTCTTTTTCCCATATTCTTTTAATATCATCCATCCATTTTTTCTTCCATTAATATCATCCATCTATTTTTTCTTCCATTAATATCATCCATCCATTTTTTCTTCCATTAATATCATCCATCCATTTTTTCTTCCATTAATATCATCCATCCATTTATTCAAAAAGATTAATCCATTATCAAAAGATAATTCCATTATCAAAAGATAAAACCATTAAAAATAACTCCATTATCACAATAAATCTATTTTTCTGTATTATTGTGTTAAATGTATTAATATCACAGATAACATATACTCGCAATACTGACAACCAGATTATTCCCAGGAAAGAGGGGGCCTTCCATAAAAAAATGGCGCGCAATTAAATAACCTCTTTCCTTGACAGAATTTCTAGACATTGTCGATAATGCTAAAATATCCTATCAAATGATATAAGTTACAGTGTCGTGATAAATAGTAAAATATATTATGCAGATGCTAATTAACAATTATTGAATCAAGATACTATGCAATTGCTACTTTATCAATTATTGAATCAATAATATAAAACACTGTGCAACATCGTGAGCTACTGTGGAATACCGTGTGCTACTGTGGAATAACGCGTTTTACTGTTCTTTTTATCACCGGGTATTTTAACAGTTATCGGTTAAAGTTTTGCCGCCAATTTCTATCACTTTCTATATCCGACAGTTAACCCGTTGTGGGGCCCACTATCATTGACAATATTGTCATTTCGGCGCCGTCGTACGGTACCGAATATAATATTCTCCGACAGAAAGAATATTTTCCGACAAAAGGAATATTCCCCGACATACTATTTATCAGATAATTTGTATATAACACCCTTAACTATCATTTATAACAATTAAGCACTTCACTATTTAGAAAAATAATCATAAAGAAAATAATAAATTTTTATTTCATAAATTCGGGGTCTTACAGATTTGCATTATTATAAACAGGAACTGTTGATTGGTGTTATAAGGATAAAATATTGATGGTGAACTTTTTAGAGAAAATTGTGGACATCATGATATATTTTACTCTCCTAATTGATTGATATTTTCGCTGCAGTCGTTGATCTAAAACTAGTTGTCTATTATATTCTATCAGATTTTTCACTGTTGAAGACTAATGATAATTTATTCTTCATTATCTTAGTCGTAATATTCTTTACTAGGCTAGTTGAGCTTACCTTTTTCTTTTGTTCCATTGTTCTTCTCAGGAAATGAGAATGTAACTGAGACTAGCCGGGGTGCGAAGTGATGATCCGAGGAAGTTACTATAGTAGCCTTCACTATGTTGTAAAATAGTGTGGCAAAGAGTTGTAATATGTGTTGCCGTATTTTTATACGGCTATGTCTGAATTTGGATGTTAATAGTATTGTATTATATACGACCTTGTAATATTTGAACTTATGTTATTGTATGTATTTTGGCAACCAAAATTGGGTTGTATGGACCCTATTTTGGGGGCGTCACAATATATTAATTGATGATATTAAGATCAATCCCATCAAAAATTAGAATTATTAAAAATATTTTAATCGATAAAAGTTTAAAAGAATTTTTCAGCCATTAAAACTTTGATGAAAAAATCACATGTTCATCAAATGGTGAAACAATATCGGAATATTTTTATTTTTAGAACAATTGTACTATTTAATATTATAAATTAATTGACGGATGTTGATTTCAATTTTATTATCTAAAAATATAAAAATATGGTGTATTAGGTTAAATTGGAGAGAATGTGTAATGGAGATGAGCTAAGTCAGGAAAAATGCATAAATTGTTAACCCATTTTTTGGACATAAAAAAGATATATTAAACTTGATTTTGTGGATTTTCAAGAATTACTAGTACTATCTCCGTTCCAAAATATCGAAATTATATATCTAAAAAGTACTACATCCATTCCAAAATTATAGATACATTTGACCTTTTTAAAGTCAATTCGTAAAATCCTAAAACTCAAATTGATATAATTTCGTTCAAGTTTTGGAAACAACAAAGATGATAATTAGTAGTACTCTATATATATAGTTAGTTTATAGTTGTTATATTTGTTTGTATTAAAATTAAATAACTTTATATCAATTTTGAATTTTACGATTTTCCGAATTGACTCTAAAATATTAAAATGTATTTCTGATTTTGGAACGGATATAATACTATTTATTATAAGATTTATTGTTTAATAATTTTTTAATGAATTATCTTAATTTTGAGTTTAAAAATATTTCAAATTAACTTTCGAATGTCAACATCTAATTATTTCCTTGTTTAATAGTTCAAATCGACAATTGTTTCATTTCTTGAATGACGTTGTGGGAAGTTTTCGCACATTATTATCTGGTTGGAAAGATCCATCAACTCTTTCTCTTCTGTGATATTTTTGAACACATAATATATTTTGTGATCTTATATATTGATTTTTTTGTTATCAATTACGTAGATAAATATGAATGACATTTAAATATGCAATATGTCACCTTTTATAATTTTTTGTATTAAATAATTTTTACAATTATGATTCAACAATTTTTTTTGCAACACGTACTCACATTTTTGTATTTGGTAGAGTATCATTATTCAGGAAAGTGGTAGCTGAATGGGTTATCTGGAGCTGCACATGGGATTTATTGACTGGGGCTTGGGATTAGATCTAATGGATCCCTCCATTATGTATATTTTTACTGACATAAATGTTATATTTAGTTAAACAATAAAACTTTTCAAAAAATATTAGCAAGAAAATACATTTTGTTGCAAGTAATTGTGTGGTTAATATTGTTATTAAATATAATGTTTGTGTCGTTATATATATATATATATATATATATATATATATATATATATATATATATATATATATATATATAAAATGTAATAGCTAGAATCATAACCATATTAGGGTACTTGACTTTTTATTATATAGTGAATATCTTATGACGCGTTTGGCAAGGGATCTCTATATATTCGCTCTATAGAAAAATATTCATTTGATTATTTTTTGGACAAAATAATCCTTTTAGTCCTTTTACTCTTTTTTTTAGTTTCATTTTAGTTGTTATACAATTTTATTTTATAATTTTCTCTGTAGAATTTTATATGTGAACAATGTGATCCTTAAAAGGTAGGAGAGGTAGTAATGATATAACTTCAACTAAGGGTTATTTAGTATTTTCCATTTATTCTTCTTACCAACAGTTAATTCAAAATTAAATTTTCATAACTAATTTCATCCAATTCAATCTCTATGTCCAAAATTTAGTAAATTCAATATAAAAAGAAAATAAATTAATGCATCAAAACCAAAATTCAAAAATATCAAATTTTCATAATTAAATTCTACACAAAAAATGAAACTAAATTCAAAAAAAGAACAAAATAATAACTCCATTGATTACAAATGCATTTATTAAAATCATCGGAATTCATATCAATTTTAAAATATAAGATTCGCTAATTAATTTCAAAAAATAATAAAAAAGACTTTTTTTGGAATGAGGCAGCAGTACGTATTTTAGAAGCTTCCATGTTACAAACTTGAAACTTCAATACAGAAATAATACTTGCATGAAGGGCGGAAGCATTTTCTTAGAAAGTTCGTTCTCCAAAGTTAATATTAATGGTGTCCACTGGGTTGTTTTTACGATTAGTTGTTTTTTTAATTATTTGTTATTTTATTTAAAAGAATTATTATTTTATTTTTTAATATATTTTAATCTTTTGGACTACTCGATAAAAAAAATGAGCTAGCTTTGAAAATAATAATTTTTGAAACAGGATCATCAACAATATCCTCATTGCTTATTGTCATTAAGAATCTAAAACTTCATATATGAGGTAGATGATATATACTGCAAATTTACGTATTGATTCTTTTGTTGTCAGTTACATAAATAAGTACTAGTGATAATTTTTTTAATTGCAATTCTTTAATTTTTGTAACAGTGTTACAATTTTAACATATGTCAATCTTTTAGATTGATTGATAAAAAAATGAGCTAGCTTTGAAAATAATAATTTTTGAAACAGGATCATCAATAACATCCTCGTTGGTTATTGTCACTAAGCATCTAAAAATTCGTATATGAGAGGTAGACAATGATATATACTGCAAATTTACGTATCGATTCTTTTGTTTCTTTTGTTGTCAGTTACATAAAGTGTTAGTATTAGTGATAATTCTAGCGGACGGCGTGTCCCAGATTTTAGTTTCAGCCCTTAATCAATGTAATGAAAGGTAAAAATATTATTTGTCCATTTTTAATTTATAACAAATAGATACTATCGATCATTGCTAATAATATATATATATATATATATATATAGATATATATATATATATATATATATATATAATATTGTATAGTATAATATAATGATAGCTTAGGAATTGGCTACTAGCCTACCTACCACCAACTTGGACTTTGTAGTGTGGAGTCTTGGAGACTTGGACCCAGGCTATATAAAACATTAATACATTTGAAGGACCAAGTCTCAACGACACTCGTGACTCGTGTAACAATTAATATAAAACATTAATATATACATGTCTAAGTGACTGATTGATCTATCGACTCCCAAGTCTGTCGCATGCAAGAGCCAATGGACGGTAAAAACTATAGTAAAAAAATAACAGTATAACGGCTATAATTTTTCTTTATAAAAATCACACAATTTACTCCACCACAATTACAATAGATTCCTCTAACATTCTTATAATTTTATATAATATTTACAATTTATTATACACATAAATCATAATATTTATTTTATTAGTACACTCATATTATTACAATAGATTCCTCTAACATTTCACGAGTACCATCATTTATTTAAAATGATCTAAATATCATTATTCCTGAAAGTGTCGCTCCGGGTTCGAGTACAATATTTTCACGTCCTACCAGTGAGCAAAACAAACGTACAACGGTTGTTTGGAATCATTTCATCGAAGTGTGGATTGCAAAAGGTGTTAAAAAAGGCCAATGAAAAATATATAATAATTTCTTTGGGGTTAAAAGGAAATAACACATTACTCCATCACTACGAGTCGTGTTTGAAGAAGCATACGATAATTGATGAAAGCTCTAAATCACAAATTGATCGTTCTAGTCACAATTGGAGTTATGATCAAATATTACAAAAGGAGTAGCAAACTAAGTTGGTGATCGAGAAGGAGATTACATTCAATTTTTTTCGACGATGCACGTTGTATCGACTACATTCAAGACGCATTACAACTGAAATATAAACAAGTAAGTAGAATGAGTAATAAACGTGATGCAATTAAATTATATAATAAAGCAAAAAATGAATTAATTGAATATTTTGATAATTTTGACGGTAAAATTTGATTAAGTTGCAAAATGATGTGTCATAGTGTAATTAGTGATAGAGATAAATCAAATCAATCTCTTGACCAATTCTCTCCTAATCTTATGCTTACTGTTTGTAGATAATATTAGTTGTAAATGTTCCTTGATTTAATCCTTCTTCTTCTCCTTGAATTATTCTCTTTAATTCAGATTGTAATTATATCTAGGATAGCTGTTATTATCTGTATTCAAACTACACGTGGTATATATATACCTGACTAATGTCAATAATATAATAAAGCTTCATTATTATTTCCTCTTATATGGTATCAGAGACTAGATCCAAAAAAATTTTCCCCCGACTTTTCACCCTACTCCTCCCTCAATGGCATCCAATGATCAATCTCTTATACCTAACAATGTTGAACCTACCAAGCCTTTCATCATCATCTCCCTTTCCCACATCCTCAAACTCATTCCCACAACCTATATATCATGGAAAACTCAACTTGAAGCTACCCCCATAGGCCATGGTCTACATAAATTCATAGATGGTTCTCATCCCGCTCCCTCTAAAACCATTACCCAAAATGACACTACCACTACTAATCATGCTTACACCACATGGTTCCGTCAAGACAAGCTCATTCTTGGAGCTCTTGCTGGCACAATTTCCAACCCACTCGTCCCTCTCATTTCGCAATGTTCCACTACCCATGACGCTTGGCAAACTCTTGCCAAGACCTATGTTAATCCCTCCAAAGGCCATCTAAAACAAATAAAAGATCATTTTCACAATATTACTAAGGGCACTCGTTCGATTTCTGACTATATGCAAGAAATCAAGTGTTGTACCGACCAGTTAGCCTCCCTTGCATGTCCCCTTGATCCCGAGGACATCGTTGACAAAGTCCTTGACCAACTCAACGATCCCGACTATGATAGTGTCATCAATGCCATCCAAAGTCGTGAGAATCCTATTACGTTTGATGAGTTACATGAAAAACGTATCAACCGTGAACTCTCCCTCAAACACAAAACCAAATCATCCAATATTTTCCCTGTCACTGTTAACTATGTGGGCAAACACCAAAACCGCAACTATTAAAACCATTCTTCCTCCTATAATGTCAGCCTTCTCCCCACTCCAAATCAATCCAACTCCCCTCCCCCTACTCGTTCTTCTCAACCCTTCAAAGAACGGTGTCAATGGTGCTGAAACCAAGGGCATTATGTCTCCCAATGTCCCATTTTCCACTACCAATATCCAAATACCATACTACCTTCACAACAACCCAACCCACCCGTTGTCCCTCCCCATACTCAACCTCGCCTTATCGCTAAAGGCTACCAATTCCCGTTTCCTCGTGCCTATGTTGCCACCGCTACCGACTCCTCCTCCAATGGTCGGTTCCTCGACAATGGTGCTACTCGTCATGTCACCCATGACCTTGACAACCTTGCTCTTCACCCTCCCTATGATGGTACTGTGGAACTTATTATTGGAGATGGCTCGGGCCTAGCCATCTCAAACATTGGTTCAACTTCTCTTCTTACCCATACTAAATTTAATCTTAATCATATTCTTCATGTGCCTTCTGTTTCTCGCAATATTATTTCTATTTCTAAATTCTGTCATGATAATAATACTTCTACCACTTTCTTACCTAATTCCTATCTTGTGAAGGATCTTCGCACGGGAGTACTTTTTCTTCAAGGCCCAATTAAATCTGGAATCTATGAATGACATCCCACTCGTCCTGCCGTTCACTCCGTCAAATTGATATCTACTATCGATTGGCATCATAGATTAGGCCATCCATCTTATTCTATTCTACGTCATCTTAGCAATGTTTTTAATTTAAATGTTCCAAAGTCAGTTTCGTTTCATTGCAATTCTTTTGATTGTAATAAGAGCCACAAATTGCCATTCTATCAAAGTACCATTCAATCTCATGGTCCTCTTGATGTTCTTTATAGTGATGTTTGGATTTCCCCCACCCTTTCTTATGATGGCTACAAATATTATCTTATCTTCGTTGATCATTATTCCAAATGTATGTGGTTTCATCCTCTCAAACACAAAAATGATGCTACTGCCATTTTTACTAAATTCAAACTCTTGGTTGAAATTTTTTTTAAACGCCCCATACTTATAATCTTTAGTTATAATGGTGAATATATTGGTTTAGATCCAACACTTGAGTCTCATGACATAACTCACTTCACTTCCCCTCATCATACACCCGAACACAATGGCTATTCGGAGCGTTGTCATCGTCATATTGTTGAAACAGGTCTTTCCCTCATCACTCATTGTAAGACCCCAAAAATTTTAATAAATAGAATTTAATTTTCTTCTTATTATTATTTTAAATAGAAAGGTGTTAAATCGATAATGATAAACTTACTAGTAAAATGTGACAATTGAGATGTCTATTAATAACGTTCAATCACTATTCACGCGATCACTATTCACGGGGTACTATTCACGCTAAAACGCTTTTATATTTTCTTCGATCTTCGAATTACGTCATAACGTTTATATAAACTGGACACGAAAATTATACGGTATAAATACGAAAGTACTATTCATACGAATATACTATTCATTTATACAAAAAGTCAAACTAGTATGTCGGGGAATATTCCTTCTGTCGGATATAGAAAGTGATAGAAATTGGCTGCAAAACTTTAACCGATAACTGTTGAAATACCCGGTGATAAAAAGAACAGTAAAACGCGTTATTCCACAGTAGCACACGGTATTCCACAGTAGCACACGGTGTTCCACAGTGTTTTATATTATTGATTCAATAATTGATAAAGTAGCAATTGCACAGTATCTTGATTCAATAATTGTTACAGTAGTATCTGCATAATATTTTATATTATTTGTCACGACACTATAACACATATTATTTGATATGATAGTTTAGCATTATTGACAATGTCTAGAAATTCTGTCAAGGAAATGAGTTATTTAATTGCGTGCCATTTTTATGGAAGGCCCCCTCTTTCCAGGGAATAATCTAGTTGTCAGTATTGCGAGTATATGCTATCTGTGATATTAATACATTTAACTCAATAATACAGAAAAAGGGATTTATTGTGATAATGGAGTTATATTTTTATAATGGTTTTTTTTATAATGGAATTATCTTTTTGATAATGGATTAATCTTTTTGAAAAAATGGATGGATTATATAGATTAAAGAAAAAATGGATGGATGATATAGATTAAAGAAAAAATGGATGGATGATAATGGAAGAAAAAATGGATGGATGATATAAATGGAAGAAAAAATGGATGGATGATATTAAAAGAATATGCCAAGGGTATAAGCGTAATAAACCAAGAAAAGTTGGGAAAAAGACCAAAATGTCCTCACCTTGATTTTCCTATAAATAGGGAGGGTTTGCTTAAGAAATTTTCACACCTTCATTACCTGTACGTCCTCTCTCTCTCTCTCTAAATTTCTTAAGTTTTCTCAGTGTGCTAGGCTATTGTGAGTATTTGTGAGAATACTAGTATTATCCGAAGTTAGTAAACTCCATAGAAAGTAACATCCAGTTAACGAAGGTAGGGAATATCATTTCTTTCATTCTCATAGATAATATCATTTGCTTTCATGTTCGTAAGTGATATTATACTCATAAAGATTGTTATTCATTCTGTATTAATTTGTGGGGATAACCTGTCCGTGCGGTATGACGCATACCTGGTGAATATCCTTTTGTATTCATTCCTTATTATTCTGTGGGAATAACCTGTATGTACGAGTGTCGTACCTGGTGAATATCCTTTTATATTCATTCCTTATTATTCTGTGGGAATAACCTGTATGTACGAGTGTTGTACCTGGTGAATAACCTTTTGTATTCGTTCCTTATTAATCTGTGGGTATAACCTGTCTGTGCGGATTGACGCATGCCTGGTGAATAACCCTTTGTATTCATTACTTATTAATCTGTTGTGGAAATAATCTGTCTATGCGGATTATCGCATGACGGGTGAAAATCCATTTGCAGTTTCATATATTCTGTTATACTCGTATAACGTATCATTTCTCTTGTACTCTTTAAGGGATATCTTTTTCTTTCACATTTCTCCATTTATGATAAGAAATCTTTGTTTGTTTCCAAAACCTTATTTTTAAATGGAGAAAATCCCTGAAAATTAGTAGAATATCCTTAATAGTTTGTGCTTCATCTACTATCTTTTCACTTGAATCTTTCTATTTCATTTTATACGTTATAGTTGAAGCATGAAATAATTTCTTGAATATCATTCTTGAATTTGACTCCACAATTTGGTCATCGTGTTGGCAATTTGGTCAATCTTTGATACTGATTAAATTATAGAGTTTTTTTTCTTATCTTTAATCTCACTGTATCATTGTCATCATCCTCATCCTCATACTTAAATTGTGGTATTAGTTCTTTTTGGCCCGTAGTGCAAAGATGAACTGGCGTGACATGATTTTGACCAAATTGTGTATTGATATAATCATGACTTTTGGTGTTACAAACAAAGGCGTATGGTGAAAGTTCTCTTTGGCCCGTAGTGCAAAGATGAACTGGCGTTTGACATGATCATGACCGGTGATGTTATAAATAAATATCTTTGGCACGTAGTGCAAAGAGAGGTTGTTGAATATAAACTGTTGATTTGGATGTTCATAAACAGGAATTGTTGATTGGTGCTACAGGGATAAAATATTGGTGGTGATCCTTTAACTTATAGAAGATGGTAGGTATTATAATCTACTTGACTCTTCTAATGGATTGTTCGTTCCGCTGCAGTTGTTGTTGTTGAACAAATATAATATCTTTAAATCTCTGATTTATTATTGTTGAAGACTAAAGATAATTTTTATTCTTCATTATCTTAGTCATGATATTTCTTACTGGGCTATTTGAGCTCACCCTTTTCCTTTTTATTCTATTGTTCTCCTCAGGAAAAGAGAGTGTAGCGGGGACTAGCCGGGGAATGGAGTGATGGTCCGAGATAATAGAAGTGTCTCAATACCTTACTATTAGTGTGACAATAAGTGTATTGAGAATTTAAGATGTATTTGTATTGTGTTTTCGTATTTTGCACGACACTTATTAGTTGTAAATGGGAAAATTCGTATTTATATTTGTATTTTGTGGAATGTTATTGGCGACTCAAAATGGGTTGTGTGAACCTATTTTGGGGGCGTCACAGTTGGTATCAGAGCTTAGGGATATGATCTCTGGCAGAGATCTGGGATTAGAACTAGGAGGGGAGAGACGAGTAAAATCCTTCGCTAGTGTGTCCTACCTAAGCTATTTTGTTTTTTTAGTAATTGGTTTGGTTATAGGGGTAAGATGTTGCATGTCTATTTCTTTAACTATATTTGTTTTGTGATCACAGTTCAGAATGGCTTCTGAAAACCAAGAGATTCACTATGAGACAAGTGTGACTGAAAATTAGGAAGCCACAAATAATATGGGTGCAAACTCAGAACATCATGATGCTAACAACAGGATGAATGATGAAATTTTTAGGAACTTCATGCAATTCATGCAGAACCAGGAGAGAAGAGCTCCTGTCTATAATACTGGTGGAAACGCTGGTAACGTACAAATGGTCACTGCCAAACAGTTCAAAGAGTTAGGACTACTTAAATTTTTTGGCAAGCAGGACCCACTCAAGGCAGAGGCGTGGCTGAAATAATTGACAAAGATATTCGATATACTACATTGCACTAATGAACAAAATGTTCCTTTCGCTATTTTTATGCTGCGAGGAGAAGCGGATCATTAGTGGGAATCCGTGAAACGTACTCGTCACTCAGCACTCGAGATGTCTTGGGTCGAGTTCCAAGAATTGTTTAACGAGAAGTATTTTCCGGAGAGTATTCACCATATGAAGGAGGTGGAATTCATCAAACTGGAACAGAACAACATGACGGTGTCACAGTACGAAGCCAAGTTTGTTGAGTTGTCGCGTTTTACATCCCATTTGGTGAACACTGAGGAACGGATGACACGAATGTTTCTACGAGGTTTGAAACCAGAAATTCGTAAGTATCTCGGTTCTCATAAAATTTGTCTATATTCGGATGTCGTGGATAGGGCTCAATTAGTGGAGCGGGAAAAAGAAATACTACAACCAGATAACGTCATAACCAGTGAGCTAATCGTAAACTCTTGCGAATCTATACCTTATTAGATATTGGTTCTACCCACTCTTTTATTTTATCTACTTGTGCCCAACGTTTAAACTTGACCCCTGGTAAATTAAATTTTGACTTATTTGTTAAAACACCATTGGGACAAACATTCGTTACATCTACAGTCTATAAATCGTGTTTTGTTCAAGACGGTACACTCACCTTACCTATTGATATTACCTCTTTGAAAAAAATCAATTTATTGGTTAACTACTCATCATGATTGCTTTCGTAAGGTCGCTAGTTTTTATATTCCTAATCAACCTATTATTCGAATTCAATCAACCAAACCGTTGAAATCAATAACTGTTAATTCTATCCACAAAGTCATTCGTTTATTAAAAAACGGATGTCAAAATTTCTTAGCCCATGTAACTGATTTAAACAAAAATACGTCAAATTTGATTGATATTTCTGTTGTTAATAAGTTTCATGACGTATTTCCTGAAGAACTTCCTGGCCTACCCCTAGACCGCAAAATCAAATTTTGTATCGAC
This sequence comes from Aralia elata, assembly GCA_034770075.1. Taxonomy (NCBI): domain Eukaryota; kingdom Viridiplantae; phylum Streptophyta; class Magnoliopsida; order Apiales; family Araliaceae; genus Aralia; species Aralia elata. The sequence goes on along the minus strand of JAVJAP010000375.1, from coordinate 106,435 downwards.
CATGAACCCAATACAAAACTCATTTCTAAGACCCCATACGTATGGCTCCTATTGAATTTTCTGGAGTTAAAAACCTAGCTATAGGAGTTGTTAGATATCGACTTCATACGCTCGAATACATCGCATTGGGGTGCTCCTATTTTATTCGTAAAGAAGAAAGATGAGAGTAAATAGAAATCTATGCAAATTATAAAAGCCTCAAATATTTCTTCACCTAGAAGGAACTCAACATGTGACAACGATGTTGGCTCGACCTGTTGAAGGATTACGGCCATACCATTCAATACCATCCTGGAAAGACGAACGTAGTAGCTGACACATTACGTAGAAGAACGTATGCAAGTACAAGTACGATGCTAACAACGTAAATACCCATTTTGGATGACTTACAAAGGATAAATATAGAGTTAAAGACTCCATGAACCCACGTGAAGATAACAACGTATATAAGCAACACAAGATCGTCAATAGAGTTATGTTGATCTTCATCTAATGGATGATGAATTCAAAATCGGAGGCCATGTATCCTTACGTGTTATTCTATGGAAAGGAGATACAAGATTCGAAAAGAGAGGATAGCTCAACCCTCGATTTATCGGTCCATTTGAAATCCTCGATCGAGTAGGAACTGTGGCCTACAGACTCGCCTTACCACCAAGAATGTCTCATATTTATAATGTTTTTCACATATCCATGCTACGTAAATATGTGAAAGATCCGAACCACGCTATTGAATTAGAACCATGAAAGTCCAATAATAATCTAGAAGGGGGGTTGAATAGATTATTACCGTTTAAAAATTTATCTTAGGCCTTTTTAAATTTTTAGTAAATTAATTTGCAGTGTCAGAAATTAATATGCAAGATGGTAAAAATTTAATCACACAATGCACAGAGATTTGTCTGGTTCACAACATACATCCAGGGTATGTTGCTACGTCCAGTCTCAAGCTCCTCTCCAGAACTTGAGATCCTATTACTATCAGTAATAAATACTCCTTCAACGGGCGGAGAAGCCTTTACAAAGTTTTATAGACAAACTTACAACTATTCCACAACTAACTCTCTTGGACAACAAGCTCTCAGCTTCCTCCTCAAACTTAGTTGCACCTTTCCTTTGAGTTCAGTTTTACTTTATGATCTGGTCTTGAAACGACAGTCTCTTCCTCACCTCACAAGTACACTAGAGACCCAACTCCCAGCTGACCTCTCTAAGACTCTGGTCTTGGTCAAAGAATTACTCGTCTTTCTCACAAATACATAAAAGAAACTAACTCTACCCTTTTCCTTTTACAAATGGATTTGATGTAAATATGCTTCTAAAATAAGCAGATGAAATTTAGTACAGATGTATAAAAGTTAAAATAACTTTTATATTTGATGCTCTTCAAATAAGCAGATAGCAATTAAAATTCAGTTATATTTATAAAAGTTCAATGACTTTTATATTTGAGAAAGTATGCTTCTTATGTAAGCAGGTATGAGTTTATGCTCAATAAATATCAGTTCTTCTAAATAAGCCAATATATAATTTAATACAAATTTATAAAGAAGTATTTATTCTTTATAATAAAGAATGTGTTTCTTTTGATTTCAACAAGTATTGTATGAAAAATGATTTTAGGTTCAAATACTTGTAATAACATATATAGATAAACAGTATTTGATATAACAAATAAATTTGTTGTAACTCAAAGATATATGAAAAATATTTTATCTATTATGTGAATGATTATAAATAAAGCCACTTAGGATTTTAAGGACCGTTTGAATAATTCGCTCGAGAGTGAATAAATTCAAATTATATCGGTTTCTAAGTACGGGCAAAATTTATAGTTTCACAATTGATACTTATATAAATATTTTCAGTGGATCGCAAGAAATTCAAGAAACTGTTCGGATACGTCTCTATAAGAGAAGTATCTCAGGGTTGTGCTGACGATCAAGCTATAATCCACTTTACTAATATTTATATAAATAATATTAATAAAAAGCCACTTAGGATTTTAAGGACCGTTTGAATAATTCACTCAAGAGTGAATAAATTCAAATTATATCGGTGTTTAAGTACTGACTTATTATTAATAAATAGATGAAATATAGATATATATAATTGTGTATAACAATTTGTATTTGTATATCTATAATCATAAACAAGTAAGAGATAATGCAATTAAATAATTCAAACAACTTATCTCAAACACTTGTGACCAATTTTCTCTTCCTTAACTAATCAGAACCTTGAAAATAGAAGAGAGCTAAAGCTTTTTAGAGAGAGAGAATGTAGGCAAGGAGTAAGCTTTTTCTTTATAAATTGGCGAATGAGAATGAAGAATAAGCTTCCTATTTATAGAATTTTGAAGCTAGGGGCATGTTAGTCTTTTTGGAAAATCAAGGGCTGTGATGTTTGTTATTTTGAAATGGAAGGCTCGGATAAAATTTAACTCACACGGATCAGTATTCAGCATTTTTTCTTCTGCATTAAAGTTCAGGACGGTTGAAAATTCAACCATCTTTTGGTGCATTAAATGAGCACATGCTCATTTACTTTTCAAATTGATTTCTAGCTTCATGCACGGATGAACCAAGGTTTTGTCCCAAAATATGAGTCCAATTTGATTTGCCAGCAAAGCTCGGTCAAAGCTATAAGCTAGAAATCACATGTAAGCTTTAAATGCTCCAAGTTTCCTTATTTCCAAACTCATTTTCGGATGAGACAAAAGTTTTGTCCTAAAATAAGTGTCTCATTCCTTTTGGTTTAGAGACTTAGCATATGCAACATTTAAAAAGTCTGACTTATATTTTTTATTTGGATGCCCAAAATAGTTTAAGGCTCAATTTGGTTCAAGTCTTTTATCCGAGTATACACACATATGTATAAATATCTTAAAGCTCCAAGTGTGTAATAAAAATCTTTTTGCTTTGAAATTTATTTTGAAATGGGAATACTCCTTTGCCTTAGGAAATGTTAATATGTGAATTAATCTTTTTAACACTTGATATTATTTTATCAAGGTTAATAAAATATTAATTCATTTGGAAATTCAGAAAACAATTTTTGGTCAAAGTAAATGAGGATAATTCAAAACAATTATAAAACAAAACCTATGGAGAGGATTCTACCCTTTTGTTAATCTTTTTATTGTTATCATCAAAATATTCTAAAAATCGGAGACCTATCAATCTCCCCCTTTTTGATGATGACAATACCAAAAATATTTTCCCATAAAAAAACTTCCCCTTAGTTTATGAAAACTCCCCCTCAGAATGAGCATATATACTATATAAAATTTTATAGTTCCTGTTCAGCCAAAAACATTGCATCATGACAGTGAACTGATTTTATAGTAGTTAAAAAATATATTATAGCAATTTATAATACTATACTGCAGTTGTACTAATAACAGTTCACATGTTTAACAGTTACTATCCCATGTTAATATAGCAGTTCACATGTATATATAGCAGTTCACATGTATATATATAGCAGTTCACATGTCAGCAGATATTTTTCTTCTCCCCCTTTGTCATTACAAAAAGTGGGGGAAAAAGTCAAAGCACAGTACCTGCAAAAGTTGTTAGTTCAGACATAGGTTCCCTGCATGCATACAGACATATATATAGATATATATAGGTACTTTTAGTAGTAGTATTTAGTTAGTTACAACATTTTGTAAATAGTTAGTAGTAGAAAGTTATTACAGGCCCTCAAATAGTTAGTAATCTTTTTCATTGAGAGGAGAAAAATGATGACCGAGATTGAGAAGAGCATCATCCAAAGGCAGGGGATCTGTTGGTGCAACCTGGGTAGAGCTTGAGCTTGCAGGAAAGTGATAGGGAGGCATAGAAAGCTTCATGTTTTCCATTAAAAAGTGTAACATATCCTGAAGATGATGCACCATTTGTTGCATTGTTTCCATTTGAACCATGACATTATTTAGATTAAATAACATCAGTTGGTTCATACTGTGTATAACATCTAATTGTGATGACATATGAAGGTCTAACTCATTTGTGTCAGGAGCACAAGGCTTAAACACAATCAGTGGTGTAGGAGGAATATGCAACCGAGACACAATGTTGGTATTTTGAACAGCTTAAAATTGATGATTAGTGAGATCAATTTCAAGATAGTTGAAAACATGAGTGAGAAGTAGTCCAAAACCCAGACAGTTGTTGTTGAAACAATGTTCAAACGAGGTCAAGAGAAAATATGCAAGATTATATGGCATGCACTCGTTCATAATACACTTAATGATTTCTAAATCAAAAGGATGCATGGTTCGGTCTTCTCTTACAGGCATGAAATTATACCTCAAAATTTTACCAAGAAACTGACATACAGGAGACAGAAATTTCAAATCCACATTAACAGGGACATCAAACAAAACAGCAGGCATGAGTTGATCAGTTGTAAAGGAAAGATTTTGTTTAAAAAGCATGCACTCAGTCATTGTTGTTCCCAAAGGATGCAGATATTCATTTATTTTGGGCAGTTCCAACATGGATGGATGAAGATGTAAAGCACGAATGAGGAAATCCTCATCAATAACAAAATCTTTGCCTTGAATACATGTGCTGATGCTTGTTAAGAGACCAGTGTGGTCTCTATTGAAGACCATGTGAGTATAAAACTCAGCAATCAGAAAGGGATAAATGTTCCTGTCAGTGAATATAACTAGACTCTCCCAACCTATGGCTTTAAGATGGTCAAGTATTTCTGGGAAACTACAGAAAGCAACTCCTATACCCGGTGACAGATTGTATCGCATGAACCTATATTTGTCTTGAGCAGAAGGTGTGACAAGAAAAGGGACAGAGCCTGATGAGTGTATCTCAGAATAAGGTGCAAGTTTCTTTCTTTTTGAAGAATAGATAGGCTCCATCTTCAAGAAGTAAAGATATATGATACTCAAGTAAGCATGCAGGAGTTATGCAACCAAAACATTTTAGTTGTAGCTTTTTATAGAAGTAGTGTATATCAAAGAGTGTCATTTGATCAAAGAAGTAAATAAGGTCTGACAGTGGAAGATACACACGGAGCAAGTAAAATAGATTGCATCAGTAAATACATGGAGAGTTGTTAAGAGAAGAACCCATACTTCTTACTGTTTAGAATGTTTTCGAGTAGTATTAAATAAAATAGTGTTTGTAGCAGTAAAACAGTAAAGTGACTCCAAAATCTTTCATATTAAAAACTTTGACCAACCTCATTTGTTTTAAGAAAATTGAAACCAAGCTGTAGTTCAAAAGGAGTATCAACAGTACGAACTAGATAGTTAAGGTTTAACAACTGACAGCCAGTGTTCAGCACTCATGGCTAGGAAAGCAAAATCCAGAAGCTAAGCATTTAATAAAAGCCAAAGTTTTACGGCAAATAAAAAAAATCAACCTCATCTAAGCACTGAAAGTATTTATTTTCATTGATACTCAAGTAATTTAAATGAACTCAGATAGCTCCCCCCAAAAAAAAAGAGAGCTGAGAAACAGAGCTGATGAAAGAAAAAGAATTTAACAAATAAAGCCCAATTTTTGACAGAGTTTAGCCCAAAAAAAATGCATTTATCTCATCAGTATCCACTCTCAACCAAGCAATGCAAATATATATATCTTCAAAAAAAATTAGTGGACATCAGTATCCACTCCCAACCAAGCAATGCAAAAAGAAATATATATATATATCTTCATAACAAAAATTTAGAAGAGTTACCTGAGCACAGCAAAAAAAATTAATTTTTGAGATGAAGAAAAATCATTTCTTTTCAGCATAACTTTGGACAGTTGATCATACAAATCGCAGCACGGATATATATATTATATATATATATATATATATATATATATATATATATATATTTTTTTTAATTTCTGGTAGAAGTAAAAATCAATGATACCCATTAATCCAGAATCGCATGCAAGACGAAGGTCTCACCACTGGATAGGTAGATCAAGGTTTGATAAAAGAATGATCGAAGTAGATCTTGTAAAAAAAACTGATCGGTGACGATATAAAACTCAACATTAAAAAAAAACTTGCAAAACTGATCGGTGAATGTATGTTTTAGATGTGAGAAATCGTTTGATCGGTTTACTTTTCTCAAAATCAGACTGGAAATCGACGATTTGGTCTGAAAGAAATTAGGGTTTGAGAGCGTTTGGAGAGAGAGAGGGATTGAGCGGCTGGAGAGAGAGAGAGAAAACGAAAAAATGTGTTAATAGTAAAAAAAATTTCTATTTATGGCTAGGGTTACCTGAGTGATCCAACGGTTGAGAACTAATCTCATAAGAGATCAATGGTCACGATGAAATCTGAGTTTTTAAGCATTTATGCTTATTTGCTGATCCTGATCCGACGGTCACGATGAATTTGTGCTTTTTATCTGATGATCCAACGGTCAGAGGCTTGAATCCTGGTGCTTTTCTTAGGATGCTTCTGATTGGCTCACATCAATTTACACGGATTAAAGCTATCAACCATTAGATGTGTTCTAATTTGATCCGATGGTCCTGATTAAATCTGGCTGAATAATATAGATATCAAATAATATATATATATATATACAATAATTTGAAAGGATATTTATATACCAATAAATAGAAAATAATGTATATTAAATATATTTATAATATATATGTAATTAAATATATATATATATTTTAAATATATATATATATATATATATATATGAGTAATAAAATCATATTAAATAAAATTAAATGCATGAAAAAAAATTAAGTATATTATACTAACTATAGGAAACTAATATTAATATATTAATTATTAGTCAAGATAAAATAAAACATAAAGTATTAAGAAAACATATCCAGCATGCCTAATTCAATACGTAATTTGCAAAACCTATCTGAACTTAAAGGTTTAGTGAATATATCAGCAATATTTAACTCTGTGTCAATGCGCTCTAATTTAATAGAGCCACTATTTACATGATCACGTAAGAAATGATGTCTAACATCTATGTGTTTTGATCTAGCATGCAATACAGTATTTTTACTCAAATTTATAGCACTAGTATTATCACATAATATTGACACACAGTTAAATTTTATATTATAATCTGCAAGGGTCTGTTTCATCCACAATATTTGTGCACAGCAACGTGCAGCAGCTATATATTCCGCTTCGGTGGTTGAAATAGATACGGAGTTTTGTTTCTTAGAAAACCAAGAAACTAAACATCCACCCAAAAATTGACACGTTCCACTAGTACTTTTTCGATCAACATGATGACCTGCATAGTCGGAATCTGAAAAGCACACAAGATTAAATGGTTGATTTTTAGGATACCATAGGCCTAACTCTGTGGTTCCTTTAAGATATCGAAAAATTCTTTTAACAGCAACCAAATGTGATTCTTTAGGATTTGACTGAAATCTGGCACATTTACAGACGCTGAACATGATGTCAGGTCTACTAGCTGTGATATACAATAGGCTTCCAATCATTCCTCTATATTTCTTTGTGTCAACACTTTTTCCACTTTCATTAGCAGTTAATTTATCAGTAGTTGACATAGGAGTATTAAGAGGTTTCACAGACTCTAAACCAAATTTCTTAATCATTTCTTTGCAATATTTGGATTGAGAAATATGAATACCTTTTTCGCCTTGCTTGATTTGTAATCCTAGGAAGAAATTTAATTCCCCCATCATGCTCATTTCAAATTCTTTACTCATGTTCTCAGAAAAATCATTGCACATAGTAATGTCAGTAGAACCAAAAATGATGTCATCAACATAAATTTGAATAATAAGAATATCATCATTTTTGTATTTGGTGAATAAGGTAGTATCTACAGTTCCCCTTTTAAAATCATTTTCAAGTAGAAATTTACTTAGACGTTCATACCATGCTCTGGGGGCCTGTTTTAAACCGTACAAGGCTTTATGTAATTTGTAAACATATTCAGGATGATCAAAATCTTCAAAACCAGGAGGTTGTTTAACATAAACTTCCTCTTCAATAATACCATTTAAAAATGCAGATTTGACATCCATTTGAAACAGTTTAAAATCTTTATGACATGCAAAAGCTAATAACATGCGTATAGATTCAATTCTAGCAACATGAGCATAAGTTTCATCATAATCAATACCTTCAAGTTGATTATACCCTTGTGCAACTAATCTGGCCTTGTTACGTATAATAGTTCCATTTTCATCTAACTTGTTACGAAAAACCCATCGAGTTCCAATAATGGAAGTATCCTCGGGTTTCGGAACTAACTCCCAGACTTTGTTTCTGGTGAACTGTTCAAGTTCATCTTGCATAGCAATTATCCAATCTTCATCCAGTAAAGCATCTTTAATATTCTTAGGCTCAATTTGGGATAAAAAGGATAAATGACCAGCTAAATTATGTGCTTGTGATCTGGTAAGGACTCCTTTATCAATATCACCAATCACATTTTCTATGGGATGATTTTTGATAATATGTGAGTCTTTGGGCAAGTCATTCAATTGAGGATTGGGATTTTCAAGAGGATTAATACTGACAGGTGGAGATGCATTATCTAGTTTTGGTTCCTCCATATTTCTGAGAATATCTTCAATGACAACATCACTGTCAACTAATTCTTTATATTTGGGAGGAGGTTGAGATTCATCAAACGTTACGTTCATTGATTCCTCAACGACCAAACTTCGTTTATTAAAGACTCTGTATGCTTTGCTATTAAGTGAATATCCCAAAAAAATTCCTTCATCGGATTTGGGATCAAATTTTAACAGATGTCCTTTAGTATTTAATATAAAACATTTACTCCCAAAAACACGAAAGTAATTTATTTTTGGAGTTCTTTTGTAATAAAGCTCATAGGGAGTTTTGAGCAAAATAGGTCTTAATAAAACTCTATTTAAGATATAACAGGATGTTGCCACAGCTTCAGCCCAAAAATATTTAGGAAGACGATATTCATTTAACATTGTATTAGCCATTTCTTGTAAAGTGCGATTTTTCCTTTCAACTACACCATTTGATTGTGGTGTGTAAGGAGCAGAGAAATTATGACTTATACCTTGCTCATCACAGAAAATAATGAAATCGGAATTGTCAAATTCTCTTCCGTGATCAGAGCGGATATAAACAATAGAACTTCCCTGTTGATTCTGAATTTTCTTACATAAAGCACAAAAGGAATTTATAGCTTCATTTTTAAATTTTAGAAAATCAACCCAAGTAAATCGAGAATAGTCGTCGACCAAAACTAGAATATATACAGCACCACCCATGCTGTGTTTAGGAATAGGTCCTACTAAGTCCATATGCAAGAGTTCTAAAGGTCGAGAGGTTGACACTGTGAGTTTAGGTTTATGAGATGCATGAATTTGTTTATCTAATTCGCATGCTTCACAAATATGATCTTTAAAGAACTTTATTTTAGGAAGACCACGAACATGATCCTTAGAAGAAATGTTATTGATAAGTTTCATGTTGATGTGTCCTAATCTGCGATGCCAAAGACAAGGATCTTCATTTGCAGATACAAGACATACATTATCTAGATGAGAATATTCATCTAGGTCACACGTGTACACATTTTGGTTTCTAGGGCATAATAAAACTAACTTATCAGCTTGATCAAATATTGAGCAATTATGAGTATTAAAAGATATCTTAAAACCATTATCACATAATTGACTGATAGATAGAAGATTATACCTTAGGCCTGTGACTAATTGTACGTTAGAAATTGTTATGTGTTTGTTACCCACACTACCAATTCCAACTACTTTACCTTTATTGTTATCTCCAAAGGTTACCTCAGCATAGTCTGTGGCTTGTAGATTATTCAATTTTGATTTGTCTCCAGTCATATGTCTTGAACAACCGCTGTCGAGATACCATTTGCTTTTACCAGTTGCAGCTGTGAGACATTCCTGCAATATATACTAATTTCACAAATTGGTACCCTTTAATAAGGAGGGTCCTTTGGGTAAGTTCTCCACTTTGTATAAGGAATACTTGTGTTTTCCTTTACAAAACTGGGTACAGGATAATTATCTTCAGTAGATACAAGCATTCTATGAGTAGCAGGTCTATAGTATGCATAATTCATTTTATTCTTATAACCTGAATAATGATGATGAGAATTTTTGTAAGGTCTTTTATTATAAAATTCTTTTCTTGTATTCTTTACAATGATCGGTGAAGTGTAAGTTCCTTTTGGAACCCAAATCATTTTACCTTTATAGTTTCCATTTCGAGCATTGCACATGTAAATAGAATGACCATTTCGATTACAGTAAGAACATTTGGTAAATGGAGATGTATGAGTTTCTTTTTCTTTACTCTTAACATGATAGAGTCCTTTATCTTTTGTTTTACTTGATTCTCCAATGTATCCTAATCCTTCTTTATTAAATCCACACTTTTGTTGATTTAACATAACATCAAGGTTTTCTTTTCCTTTAGTGAATTTAAGAACTATGGTATTTAAATCATTACGTTCTTTAGTTAAAGTGCTAATTTGATCAATTAAAGAAGAGTCTTCTTTTTGTTTTTCAACTTCTATTTTTAGAGATGAAATATCTTTGCTCAGCACTTGATTTTGTATTTGAGTATCTTCATTTACTACAGCAAGTGTTGAATTTTCAATTTCAAGATTTTCAACAGAAATAATAAGTGTTGAATTTTCTATTTCAAGATCTTTATTTAATTTTCTTAATTTTTCAATTTCTTCTTTTAGTAATAAATTTTCTGAAAAATCATTTCCTAATTTTTCTTTTTCTTCTTTTAAGCTTTCATTAATTATAATTAAGTTTGAATTTTCTATTTCAAGATTTCTGTTAGTCTTAATTAATTTTTCTAATGAAATTTTTAATTTAATAAAATCTTCTTTAATGATTTCATTGTCCTCATATAAACAATTATAAGCTTCTTGTAATTCATGATGTTCTTCATTTATATTTTCTAATGTATGTGTGACAAATGAAGTACTAGGTAATTGATGTTCAGAATTTACCTCAGATCTTGGTGATGAATCGTCGTCTGCCATTAAGCACAAATTTTGCTTTTTCTTCAGTTTGCTCAGTAATTCCTTCTTCGTCACTTAAATCCCAGCCTTCCTCAGCTACTAGTGTTTTGTTGTTGACTAATTTTGGACAATCCTTTTTGAAATGTCCAGGCTGGTTGCATTCAAAACATGTATTTGAATTTTCATTGGAGCTGATATTTCTAAAGTTGTTGTTTGCTTTGAAATTTCCTCCTTGTGGTTTTGGTTTGAAGACTTGTTTGCCTCTGAAGTTGTTATAGTTGTTGTTTGTCTTCAGAAAGCCTTTGCCATATTTTCTGGCTTTACTTTGAATTACTCTTCTGAGTTGTCTAGATAATAAAGCAACTTCATTATTATCTAAACTTAGGAGTTCTTCATTTAACTCCTCATCATCACTTTCTTGATCTACAAGTAGAGCTTTGAAAGCAATTCCTTTCTTTTTGAGGTCTGTATCTGATCCTGCTTTTTCGACTAGCATGTCAACTTCATGAGCTCGAAGATTTCCGATAAGACTGTCAAGAGGATAGACCGTTAGATCCTGCATTTCTTTGATAGCTGTAACTTTCATTTTCCATACGGATGGAAGAGCTTTGAGAATTCTTCTGTTTTTCTCATTGGTTGTGTAAGCTTTTCCGAGTTGTTCCAGCTCATCAATGATTCTGGAAAAACGTGTTTCCATATCAATGATTTTTTCATTTTCTTCAAGTCTGAAGTTTTCATACTCTTGGATTAGAGCATCTTTTCTGGTTTCTTTGATATGATTGGTTCCTTCATAGGTTATAATCAATTTTTCCCAGATTTCTTTTGCATTCTTGCAGTTGCTAACTCTTTTGTACTCTTTTTCTATGAGAGCACTGGTCAGCACTTGTTCGGCTCTAGATGCTATGTTCATAGCCTCTTCATCTTCAGTGGTGAATTCATCAGCATCTTTTTCTACGATCTTTTCTCCTTCAATTTTTGTGGGAACTTTCACACCTCGTTCTATGGCAAGCCAGACTTTGATTCCTTGTGACTTGGCATAGATTTTGAATCTATTTTTCCAGGTGGCAAAGTTTGTACCATCAAATAATGGAGGTCTGGACATTGATAGTCCTTCTCCGCAACCGGTAGCATTGTAGGCCATAGATGGATCTACTTTTTGGTATGCCTGTACTTACTCAACAAACAAGTTAAAGAGCACCGCTCTGACACCAATTGAAAGTCCAATAATAATCTAGAAGGGGGGTTGAATAGATTATTACCGTTTAAAAATTTATCTTAGGCCTTTTTAAATTTTTAGTAAATTAATTTGCAGTGTCAGAAATTAATATGCAAGATGGTAAAAATTTAATCACACAATGCACAGAGATTTGTCTGGTTCACAACATACATCCAGGGTATGTTGCTACGTCCAGTCTCAAGCTCCTCTCCAGAACTTGAGATCCTATTACTATCAGTAATAAATACTCCTTCAACGGGCGGAGAAGCCTTTACAAAGTTTTATAGACAAACTTACAACTATTCCACAACTAACTCTCTTGGACAGCAAGCTCTCAGCTTCCTCCTCAAACTTAGTTGCACCTTTCCTTTGAGTTCAGTTTTACTTTATGATCTGGTCTTGAAACGACAGTCTCTTCCTCACCTCACAAGTACACTAGAGACCCAACTCCCAGCTGACCTCTCTAAGACTCTGGTCTTGGTCAAAGAATTACTCGTCTTTCTCACAAATACATAAAAGAAACTAACTCTACCCTTTTCCTTTTACAAATGGATTTGATGTAAATATGCTTCTAAAATAAGCAGATGAAATTTAGTACAGATGTATAAAAGTTAAAATAACTTTTATATTTGATGCTCTTCAAATAAGCAGATAGCAATTAAAATTCAGTTATATTTATAAAAGTTCAATGACTTTTATATTTGAGAAAGTATGCTTCTTATGTAAGCAGGTATGAGTTTATGCTCAATAAATATCAGTGCTTCTAAATAAGCCAATATATAATTTAATACAAATTTATAAAGAAGTATTTATTCTTTATAATAAAGAATGTGTTTCTTTTGATTTCAACAAGTATTGTATGAAAAATGATTTTAGGTTCAAATACTTGTAATAACATATATAGATAAACAGTATTTGATATAACAAATAAATTTGTTGTAACTCAAAGATATATGAAAAATATTTTATCTATTATGTGAATGATTATAAATAAAGCCACTTAGGATTTTAAGGACCGTTTGAATAATTCGCTCGAGAGTGAATAAATTCAAATTATATCGGTTTCTAAGTACGGGCAAAATTTATAGTTTCACAATTGATACTTATATAAATATTTTCAGTGGATCGCAAGAAATTCAAGAAACTGTTCGGATACGTCTCTATAAGAGAAGTATCTCAGGGTTGTGCTGACGATCAAGCTATAATCCACTTTACTAATATTTATATAAATAATATTAATAAAAAGCCACTTAGGATTTTAAGGACCGTTTGAATAATTCACTCAAGAGTGAATAAATTCAAATTATATCGGTGTCTAAGTACTGACTTATTATTAATAAATAGATGAAATATAGATATATATAATTGTGTATAACAATTTGTATTTGTATATCTATAATCATAAACAAGTAAGAGATAATGCAATTAAATAATTCAAACAACTTATCTCAAACACTTGTGACCAATTTTCTCTTCCTTAACTAATCAGAACCTTGAAAATAGAAGAGAGCTAAAGCTTTTTAGAGAGAGAGAATGTAGGCAAGGAGTAAGCTTTTTCTTTGTAAATTGGCGAATGAGAATGAAGAATAAGCTTCCTATTTATAGAATTTTGAAGCTAGGGGCATGTTGGTCTTTTTGGAAAATCAAGGGCTGTGATGTTTGTTATTTTGAAATGGAAGGCTCGGATAAAATTTAACTCACACGGATCAGTATTCAGCATTTTTTCTTCTGCATTAAAGTTCAGGACGGTTGAAAATTCAACCATCTTTTGGTGCATTAAATGAGCACATGCTCATTTACTTTTCAAATTGATTTCTAGCTTCATGCACGGATGAACCAAGGTTTTGTCCCAAAATATGAGTCCAATTTGATTTGCCAGCAAAGCTCGGTCAAAGCTATAAGCTAGAAATCACATGTAAGCTTTAAATGCTCCAAGTTTCCTTATTTCCAAACTCATTTTCGGATGAGACAAAAGTTTTGTCCTAAAATAAGTGTCTCATTCCTTTTGGTTTAGAGACTTAGCATATGCAACATTTAAAAAGTCTGACTTATATTTTTTATTTGGATGCCCAAAATAGTTTAAGGCTCAATTTGGTTCAAGTCTTTTATCCGAGTATACACACATATGTATAAATATCTTAAAGCTCCAAGTGTGTAATAAAAATCTTTTTGCTTTGAAATTTATTTTGAAATGGGAATACTCCTTTGCCTTAGGAAATGTTAATATGTGAATTAATCTTTTTAACACTTGATATTATTTTATCAAGGTTAATAAAATATTAATTCATTTGGAAATTCAGAAAATAATTTTTGGTCAAAGTAAATGAGGATAATTCAAAACAATTATAAAACAAAACCTATGGAGAGGATTCTACCCTTTTGTTAATCTTTTTATTGTTATCATCAAAATATTCTAAAAATCGGAGACCTATCAAACCAGACGAGATAGTAGAGGGTTTAACGTACAAAGAGATACTTGTCAAGATATTGGATAAGAAAGAACAAATTCTACGATCAAAGGTTATACCTCAAGTCAAAGTTTTATTGAGAAACCATGATACTGAGGAAATGACCTGGGAGTTAGAATCTGAAATGAGAGCAAGGTATCCTCACCTCTTCGATATGCCAGGTACGTACGTAAATTTCGGGGACGAAATTTCATAAAGAGGGGAGATTGTAAGACCCCGAAAATTTTAATAAATAGAATTTAATTTTCTTCTTATTATTATTTTAAATAGAAAGGTGTTAAATCGATAATGATAAACTTACTAGTGAAATGTGACAATTGAGATATCTATTAATAACGTTAAATCACTATTCACGCGATCACTATTCACGGGGTACTATTCACACTAAAACGCTTTTATATTTTCTTCGATCTTCGAATTACGTCATAACGTTTATATAAGCTGGATACGAAAATTATACGGTATAAATACGAAAGTACTATTCATACGAATATACTATTCATTTATACAAAAAGTCAAACTAGTATGTCGGGGAATATTCCTTCTGTCGGATATAGAAAGTGATAGAAATTGGCTGCAAAACTTTAACCGATAACTGTTGAAATACCCGGTGATAAAAAGAACAGTAAAACGCGTTATTCCACAGTAGCACACGGTATTCCACAGTAGCACACGGTGTTCCATAGTGTTTTATATTATTGATTCAATAATTGATAAAGTAGCAATTGCACAGTATCTTGATTCAATAATTGTTACAGTAGTATGTGCATAATATTTTATATTATTTGTCATGACACTGTAACACATATTATTTGATATGATAGTTTAGCATTATTGACAATGTCTAGAAATTCTGTCAAGGAAAGGGGTTATTTAATTGCGCGCCATTTTTATGGAAGGCCCCCTCTTTCTAGGGAATAATCTAGTTGTCAGTATTGCGAGTATATGATATCTGTGATATTAATACATTTAACTCAATAATACAGAAAAAGGGATTTATTGTGATAATGGAGTTATATTTTTATAATGGTTTTTTTTATAATGGAATTATCTTTTTGATAATGGATTAATCTTTTTGAAAAAATGGATGGATGATATAGATTAAAGAAAAAATGGATGGATGATAATGGAAGAAAAAATGGATGGATGATATAAATGGAAGAAAAAATGGATGGATGATATTAAAAGAATATGCCAAGGGTATAAGCGTAATAAACCAAGAAAAGTTGGGAAAAAGACCAAAATGTTCTCACCTTGATTTTCCTATAAATAGGGAGGGTTCGCTTAAGAAATTTTCACACCTTCATTGCCTGTACTTCCTCACTCTCTCTCTCTCTAAATTTCTTAAGTTTTTTTAGTGTGCTAGGCTATTGTGAGTATTTGTGAGAATACTAGTATTATCCGAAGTTAGTAAACTCCATAGAAAGTAACATCCAGTTAACGAAGGTAGGGAATATCATTTCTTTCATACTCATATATAATATCATTTGCTTTCATGTTCGTAAGTGATATTATACTCATAAAGATTGTTATTCATTCTATATTAATTTGTGGGGATAACCTGTCCGTGCGGTATGACGCATGCCTGGTGAATATCCTTTTGTATTCATTCCTTATTATTCTGTGGGAATAACCTGTATGTACGAGTGTCGTACCTGGTGAATATCCTTTTATATTCATTCCTTATTATTCTGTGGGAATAACCTGTATGTACGAGTGTCGTACCTGGTGAATAACCTTTTGTATTCGTTCCTTATTAATCTGTGGGTATAACCTGTCCGTGCGGATTGACGCATGCCTGGTGAATAACCCTTTGTATTCATTACTTATTAATCTATTGTAAAAATAATCTGTCTATGCGGATTATCGCATGACGGGTGAAAATCCATTTGCAGTTTCATATATTCTGTTATACTCGTATAACGTATCATTTCTCTTGTACTCTTTAAGGGATATCTTTTTCTTTCACATTTCTCCATTTATGATAAGAAATCTTTGTTTGTTTCCAAAACCTTATTTTTAAATGGAGAAAATCCCTGAAAATTAGTAGAATATCCTTAATAGTTTGTGCTTCATCTACTATCTTTTCAGTTGAATCTTTCTATTTCATTTTATACGTTATAGTTGAAGCATGAAATAATTTCTTGAATATCATTCTTGAATTTGACTCCACAATTTGGTCATCGTGTTGGCAATTTGGTTAATCTTTGATACTGATTAAATTATAGAGTTTTTTTTCTTATCTTTAATCTCACTGTATCATTGTCATCATCCTCATCCTCATACTTAAATTGTGGTATTAGTTCTCTTTGGCCCGTAGTGTAAAGATGAACTGGCGTGACATGATTTTGACCAAATTGTGTATTGATATAATCATGACTTTTGGTGTTAGAAACAAAGGCGTATGGTGAAAGTTCTCTTTGGCCCGTAGTGCAAAGATGAACTGGCGTTTGACATGATCATGACCGGTGATGTTATAAATAAATATCTTTGGCACGTAGTGCAAAGAGAGGCTGTTGAATATAAACTGTTGATTTGGATGTTCATAAATAGGAATTGTTGATTGGTGTTACAGGGATAAAATATTGGTGGTGATCCTTTAACTTATAGAAGATGGTAGATATTATAATCTACTTGACTCTTCTAATGGATTGTTCGTTCCGCTGCAGTTGTTGTTGTTGAACAAATATAATATCTTTAATTTCTGATTTATTATTGTTGAAGACGAAAGATAATTTTTATTCTTCATTATCTTAGTCATGATATTTCTTACTGGCTATTTGAGCTCACCCTTTTCCTTTTTGTTCTATTGTTCTCCTCAGGAAAAGAGAGTGTAGCGGGGACTAGCCGGGGAATGGAGTGATGGTCCGAGATAATAGAAGTGTCTCAATACCTTACTATTAGTGTGACAATAAGTGTATTGAGAATTTAAGATGTATTTGTATTGTGTTTTCGTATTTTGCACGACACTTATTAGTTGTAAATGGGAAAATTCGTATTTATATTTGTATTTTGTGGAATGTTATTGGCGACTCAAAATGGGTTGTGTGAACCTATTTTGGGGGTGTCACACTCATTCCTCTATGCCACGAAAATATTGACTGCCTTTGATACTTGCTATTTAATTAATCGTATGCTTACTCCTATACTTCACCTTCAATCCCCTTACTCTAAACTCCATGGCCATACGCCTAATTATCTCAAACTTCGTAGTTTTAGATGTCTTTATTATCCATGGCTACGTCCCTATACCTTAACTAAACTCGATCCCCTCTCTTCTCCTTGTATTTTTGTTGGCTATTCCACTACCTAAAACGCCTATTATTGCCTTGCTCCTAACTCAAATAAAATCTATGTTTCTCGCCATGTCAAATTCATTGAGCATGAATTCCCTTTTTCCTCTTCTTCCATGTCAGCACCATCGCACACGTCCACCGAAACGGACGAATGGTGTGCATTTCATCTCCCCATTATTTTTGCTGCCTCACCCACACCAACTACCCTCTCCCAAAACCCGTAAGCTCCTCCTTCTCCTCTCTCTCATTCCTTACCTACTTCAGTCGAATCCCCAACCCTCTCCTAGCTCCCGGTCTCCTCAACTCCCTATCCTCCTTCTCCCCATCCACCTCCACCATGCCCTCTCACTCGACTACAAAATAATATTCGCAAACCCATTGCTAAAATGAACCTCCATGTCTCTCTCCAATCCTCTTATACCGAGCCTACCACCGTCACTCAAGCTCTTAAAAACCCAGTTTAGCGTGACGCCATATAAACTGAATACAATGCCTTACTCAAAAATAAACATGGGACCTTGTCCCTCCTCTCCATCATAAAATCTCATTGGTTGTAAGTGGGTATTTGGGACTAAGTATAACCCGGATGGCTCTATAGCCCGTCAAAAGGCTCGCCTAGTAGCTGAAGGGTTCTACCAACGTCCCGACCTAGACTACACTGAAACTTTTAGTCCCGTAGTTAAACCCGCTACTGTTCGTACTGTTCTCTCTCTAGCAATAACCTATGGGTGGTCTCTCCGTCAAATTGACATTAATAATGCTTTTCTCCAAGGTTCTCTCATGGAGGACGTGTTTATGGTCCAACCCCCTGGTTTTATTAGTCAGTCTCATCCTACTTATGTTTGAAAATTTTGCCAAGCTCTCTATGGTCTTAAACAAGCTCCCTGAGCTTGGTATAATGAACTCAAATCCTATCTTCTTACTCTTGGTTTCACAAATTTCGTCTCCGACACATCTTTATTTACTCTACGTCATAATAATGATCTAATCTACCTACTTGCCTATGTTGATGATATCATTATCAATGGCTCAAATTCCACTCTCTTAAACACATTCATCTCTCAATTCTCCTCTCATTTCTCTCTTAAAGATATTGGTAACCTATCCTATTTTCTTGGAGTTGAGGTGTTCCCTCATCCTCAAGGCATCTTTCTTAGCCAACACAAATATATCCAAGACCTTTTAACCCGTGCTCATTTGTCTAATGCCAAACCCATACCCACCCCTATGGCCACACATCCTCCCCTATCCACACAAACTGGACCTCCTCTAGCCAACCCAACTGAATACCGAGCACTTGTGGGAAGCCTACAATATCTCTCTTTAACTAGACTTGACATTTCCTTTGTTGTAAACATGTTATCTCAATACATGTACAAACCTACTGAAGATCATTGGGCCGCTCTCAAATGCCTATTACGCTATCTTGTAGGAACTACTACACAAGGTTTACTACTTCGCCGAGACTCGCCTACTACTCTTCATGCCTTTACAGACGCTGACTGGGCAGGTGATAAAGATGACTATATTTCTACAACCGGTTACATTACCTACTTGGGTCGAAATTCTATATCTTGGAGGTCTCGCAAACAATGAACTCTTGCTCGCTTTTCCACTGAAGCCTAGTACCGAGCTGTTGCTGCGACTACTGCCGAGGTCCTATGGGTCCAAAACTTACTTCGTGAGCTAGGATACTTATCCACAAACAAACCAGTCATCTACTGTGATAATATGGGAGCTACATATGTTGCCGCAAATCCGAAGTTCCACTCAAAAATGAAACATTTAGGACTTGACTACCACTTTGTTCGTGAGAATGTTCAAAGTCAAAAACTACATGTGCCATACATTTCCACCAACGATCAACTAGCCGATGCTCTTACTAAACCGCTTGCTCGCACTCGGTTCCATGAACTCATGTCCAAGATTGGTCTCAATAACCAATGGTCCATCTATCGTTTGTAGATAATATTAGTTGTAAATGTTCCTTGATTTACTCCTTCTTCTTTTCCTTGAATTATTCTCTTTAATTCAAATTGTAATTATATCTAGGATAACTGTTATCATCTGTATTCAAACTACACGTATATATATACCTGACTAATGTCAATAATATAATATACCTTCATTTTATTATTTCCTCTTATAATTAGTTGATAATTCACCATATATGAACGAGTTCAATAGTTATAACTAACCATAATCAATATTTATATTTTTTTTTTCGTACTCATTCTTTAGTCATCAATAATGAATATTTTTTGTTGTGTACTAAACGTTGAAAGAATTTATTTAATCATAATAAAAATGCGACAACTTGTACTACTACTACTACTACTACTACTACTATATAATAACTCCTATTTAGAAAGTGGACTTATTAAATGGTAAGTTATATAATGATGAGTTAGTTCTAACAAGATTAAAAATTAATGGAAGTTACTTTATTTATTGGAATTTGGAAGTGAAGGGAAAATAGAGAGCAACGACAGGGGAAAGTGGTAGCTGGATGGGTTATCTGTAGCTGCACATGGGATTTATTGATTGGGGCTTGGGATTAGATCCCTCCATTATATTTATTTATTTTTTAAAATATATTTTTACTGACAAAAATGTTATATTTAGTTAAACAATAAAAATTTATTGAAGGCCTTTGACCCGAGTGATATGACCCAACCTATGGTAACCATAAGGTAGGAAGTTCGAGTTGTGAGAGTGTGTTTAAATTAAAATAATAATAAAACTTTTCAAAAATAATTAACGATCAAATATATTTTCTCGCAAGTAATTATGTCATTAGTATTGTCATTAAACATAATATTTGTGTCGTTAAATATATATTACAAAAAATTAAAAGATAAGTGTAATAGTTGGATCATAATCTCTATTAAGGAACTTGACTTTTGTTATATATTGAATACTTTAGGACGCGTTTGGCAAGGGTTCTATATATTCGTTTCGCTCTATAGAAAAAATTTCATTTGATTTTGTTTTTTGGACAAAATAATCCTTTTACTCTCTTTTTTAGTTTCATTTTTGTTGTTATACACTTTTATTTTATAATTTTCTCTGTAGAATTTTATATGTGAACAATGTGATCCTTAAAAGGTTGGAGAGGTAACGATATAACTTCAAAAAGGAAAAACTAAATGCCAACGTTGAGAGTTGTCAATTAAGGGTTAGTTAGTATTTTTCGTTTATTCTTCTTACCAACAATTAATTCAAAATATATTAAATATATGGATAAACATTTTTTTAAATGTACAGTTAATTTGATATTTTGAATCAGGATGAATAAATATATATATATATATATATATAAATATTTTTTAAGATCTAGCGCTACTAATATCATCGATCCGAATGTGATTAACCACTAGAGAGTCAATTAGTTAATTATGTCTTAATCCAAGAAATAAAGTATTGAAGAACGATTTTAAAATAACGTTTATGTATTTTAAATTAAAATTTATATTTAGTGAATTTTATTATTTAATTATAACATTATTTACCCTTATCGAAAATCCTGAATCTACAGCTGACCAGGCAAAAATAGGAAATGATCAATAAAGGAAGAAAAGGTAGTTGTAATCATCAAATACAAAGACAAAGTTAATAAAAATACACTTGTGAAACTCTGCCAAACAATTTACATTATGTTGTGAAATGATAGATAAAACAAAATGTATATCAACAAAAATGTATATTGATAAACTCTTGTATTTAAGTGGTCATCCACACTTCACTTTCATTATGATATTCTTACTTCTTTCAATATACAAGCAACCATGGACTTAATGGTTAATACCCATCTCTCACCATGATATCAATCTGATGCATATATATATATAGGCATGGAGAGAGAGAAAGTGGAAGATAAAGAGATAGGAAGAGGAAGAGACATGAAAGCCAAAGGTTTTCTAACACTCCCCCTTGGATGACCACTTTCTAAGAATATGCCTCGTTAAAAAACTTATCAAATAAAAACTCTGTAAGAAAAAAAATTTGGCTAAGGAAAAGAGTACAATATTCTTGTATATCTTTTAGTGCCTTAGGATTGCCTCATTAAAACCTTGCAAAGGAAAACCCAGTGGGAAAAAACCTTAGCGAAGGAAAAAGAGTACAATCAGCACATATCCTTCAGAAAATTTACTCCCCCTCATGAGTACCACTGTTCATGGTAAAAATATCCTTAAGTCAACGCATGCCAATGTTGTGCACCATCTTCTTAAAAGTCACAGTTGGTAATGGCTTAGCGAATATATCAGCCAAATTATCACATGATCGTATCTGCTTGACATCAATATCGCCACTCTTCTGGAGCTCATGTGTATAAAAGAATTTTGGTACAATATGCTTGGTTCTATCACGCTTGATATAGCCTCCCCTAATTTGAGTGACACAAGCAGCATTATCTTCGTATAATATAGTTGGACTATTTATGATTGATAATAATCCACAGTTCTCACGAATGTGTTGAATTACCGATCTCAACCAAACACATTCACGACTCGCTTCATGAATTGCGATAATCTCTGCATGATTTGATGAAGTAGCAGAAATTGTTTACTTAACAGATCTCCATGAAATAGCAGTATTTCCATAAGTAAATAAATATCCTGTTTGTGATTTGCCTTTGTGTGGATCGAAAAGATAACCTGCATCAGCATATCTAACTAACTGTGGTTTTTAAGGGTGTTATGTGCAAAACAGTATGTCGGAAAATATTCCTTTTGTCGGGGAATATTCTTTCTGTCGGGGAATATTATATTCGGTACCGAACGACGGCGTCGAAATGACAATATTGTCAACGATAGTGGCCCCACAACGGGTTAACTGTCGGATATAGAAAGTGATAGAAATTGGCGGCAAAACTTTAACCGATAATTGTTGAAATACCCGGTGATAAAAAGAAAAGTAAAACGCGTTATTACACAGTAGCACACGGTGTCGCAGAGTGTTTTATATTATTGATTCAATAATTGATAAAGTAGCAATTGCACAGTATCTTGATTCAATAATTGTTACAGTAGTATCTGCATAATATTTTTATTATTTGTCACGACACTATAACTCATATTATTTGATAGGATATTTTAGCATTATTGACAATGTCTAGGAATTCTGTCAAGGAAAGGGGTTATTTAATTGCGCGCCATTTTTATGGAAGGCCCCCTCTTTCTTGGGAATAATCTAGTTATCAGTATTGTGAGTATATGCTATCTGTGATATTAATACATTTAACTCAATAATACAGAAAAAGGGATTTATTGTGATAATGGAGTTATTTTTTTATAATGATTTTATCTTTTTGATAATGGAATTATCTTTTGATAATGGATTAATCTTTTGGAAAAAAATGGATGGATGATATAGATTAAAGAAAAAATGGATGGATGATATAAATTGAAGAAAAAATGGATGGATGATATATATTAAAGAAAAAATGGATGGATGATATAGATTAAAGAAAAAATGGATGGATGATATAGATTAAAGAAAAAATAGATGGATGATATAGATTAAAGAAAAAATGGATGGATGATATAAATTGAAGAAAAAATGGATGGATGATATTAAAAGAATATGCCAAGGGTATAAGCGTAATAAACCAAGAAAAGTTGGGGAAAAGACCAAAATGCCCTCACCTTGATTTTTCTATAAATAGGGAGGGTTTGCTTAAGAAATTTTCACACCTTCATTGCCTATACTTCCTCTCTCTCTAAATTTCTTAAGTTCTCTTAGTGTGCTAGGCTATTGTGAGTATTTGTGAGAATACTAGTATTGTCCAAAGTTAGTAAACTTCATAGAAAGCAACATCCAGTCTTTTGTTAACGAAGGTAGGGAATATCATTTCTTTCATACTCATATATAATATCATTTGCTTTCATGTCCGTAAGTGATATTATACTCATAAAGGTTGTTATTCATTCTGTATTAATTTGTGGGGATAACCTGTCCGTGCGGTATGATGCATGCCTGGTGAATATCCTTTTGTATTCATTCCTTATTACTCTGTGGGAATAACCTGTATGTACGGAGTGTCGTACCTGGTGAATAACCCTTTGTATTCATTCCTTATTAATCTGTGAGTATAACCTGTCCGTGCGGATTGACGCATGCCTGGTGAATAACCCTTTGTATTCATTACTTATTAATCTATTGTGGAAATAATCTGTCTACGCGGATTATCGCATGACGGGTGAAAATCTATTTGCAGTTTCATATATTCTGTTATACTCGTATAACGTATCATTTTTTTTGTACTCTTTAAGGGATATCTTTTTCTTTCACATTTCTCCATTTATAATAAGAAATCTTTGTTTGTTTCCAAAACCTTATTTTTAAATGGTAAAAATCCCTGAAAATTAGTAGAATATCCTTAATAGTTTGTGCTTCGTCTAGTATCTTTTCACTTGAATCTTTCTATTTCATTTTATACGTTATAGTTGAAGCATGAAATAATTTCTTGAATATCATTCTTGAATTTGACTCCACAATTTGGTTATCGTGTTGGCAATTTGGTCAATCTTTGATACTGATTAAATTATAGAGCTTTTCTTATCCTTAATCTCACTGTATCATTGTCATCATCCTCATCCTTATACTTAAATTGTGGTAATAGTTCTCTTTGGCCCGTAGTGCAAAGATGAACTTGCGTGACATAATTTTGACCAAACCGTGTATTGGTATAATCATGACTTTTGGTGTTACAAACAAAGGCGTATGGTGAAAGTTCTCTTTAGCCTGTAGTGCAAAGATGAACTGACGTTTGGCATGATCATGACCGGTGATGTTATAAATAAATATCTTTGGCACGTAGTGCAAAGAGAGGCTGTTGAAATTGTTGATTGGTGTTACAAATAAATATCTTTGGCACGTAGTGCAAAAAGAGGCTGTTGAACATGAATTATTGATTGGTGTTACAGGGACATAATATTGGTGGTGATCTTTTAACTTGTAGAAGATAGTATATATTATAATCTACTTGACTCTTCTAATGGATTGTTCGTTCCGCTGCAGTTGTTGTTGTTGAACAAATATAATATCTTTAAATCTCTGATTTATTATTGTTGAAGACTAAAGATAATTTTTATTCTTCATTATCTTAGTCATGATATTTCTTACTGGGCTATTTGAGCTCACCCTTTTCCTTTTTGTTCCATTGTTCTCGTCAGGAAAAGAGAGTGTAGCGGGGACTAGCCGGGGAATAGAGTGATGGTCCGAGATAATAGAAGTGTCTCAATACCTTACTATTAGTGTGACAATAAGTGTATTGAGAATTTAAGATGTATTTGTATTGTGTTGTCGTATTTTGCACGACACTTATTAGTTGTAAATGAGAAAATTCGTATTTGTATTTGTATTTTTGTAGAATGTTATTGGCGACTCAAAATGGGTTGTGTGGACCTATTTTGGGGGCGTCACACCAATACTATTGAAGTAGTATAAAGAAATTCTTCACTGCCTTCGTTATTAGTTTCAACATGATAACTATTATAACATATATCCTTAAAGTTGAGTAAATTTCGGCTTGACTCAGTAGAATACAAAGTATCATCAATACAAAGTTTGGTGCCCTTTAGCAACATCGCTCTTCCAGAGTCTTGATTAAGTTTGATGAATAATCGCTCTTCCAGAGCTTTCAATTAAGTTCATTGAACCTGATATGGTATTGACATTGGCTTTGCATAATTTTAAAAATCATTCTATATGATAATTGTTCTTCTAGAGCCTCTAATTATCAGTAGGACCCATGCATCTTCATATATGTAAAACATAAATTAAACTTTATTACTTGAAACATAAATGAAACATATCAAAATAAAAATACTTATTATAATGCCATAATATAATGAAAGAAAAATAATTAATTGTTACGGTCATTTCCATTTGGAAAGTCAAGATAATTCATGAGATCTTCAAGATCATTATGATCAACAAAGTTTGTTTCAATTTCCTTTCTCTTTTCTTTTATGGAAGCTTGGTACAAATCTACCAAATATTTAAGAGTATGATAGGTATGTGACCAATGACCTTCCATTCCATACCTATGACTACGACCATAATTTCCTTTATGTTTATCAAAGGAGGTTCCATTCGCTTCAGGGAATGGAGTAGAACCGGTCGGGCGATATTGGTGGTTTTTCAGCAAAAGCTCATTATTTTGTTCAGCCACTAGAAGACATATCACTTCAGGGAACATAATTTTCTCTATTGCTTCAGGAAATATTTTGTGAACTTATACTCTCGATATTGCTACTACAGGAGCATATTCGAGGCATTAAATGTAGTAAATGAATTCATCAATGATTTTTTTTTCTTCATGGAGATGATAGCAAATAAAATTTACTGATTTTGGTATGATCCTGCAGGGATGCATGATTGTCAACCTTAATTGTATCTTCAAGATTCTTTGCCTGTAAATAAATCTCAACATTAAGAGTTCATCACAAGTAATTCATGCTCGATATCAAGGGCAGTAAATTCAAGTTTCGTAAGTTGACAAACAAATAACATGCAATTTTCTAACAACTAGTATACTTAAGCAGTAACACAATTATCAATGTTTGTATTATTAATTTTCAATTCAAATATTGCAAATTCAGATATATATGTAGAAAAATAAATTTAACCTCAATTAGTATTTTAACCAATTTTAATCTCAACAAATATTTTCACAAATAATAAAAAAATAGATAATAGGACTTATCTGTGATGTAGGATGGTTGCTTATCAGATTTTGGTATGAGCCCATGTGGGATAACATTTGCGGATCCATTGCAGAAATAATCTTTGGTGTTTGAAGAATCATGGGAGAACAACTTCCTTTCCTCAGTTGGTTAGAAATTTGTGCTGATAACGTGTTGTGAAATGATAGATAAAACAAACAACAAAAATGTATATTGATAAACTCTTGTATTTAAGTAGTCATCCACACTTTACTTTCATTATGATATTCTTACTTCTTTCAATATACAAGTAACCATGGACTTAATGGTTAATACCCATATTTCCCACATGATATCAACCTGATGCATATATATATATATATATATATATATATATATATATATATATATATATATATATATAGGCATGAAGAGAGAGAGTGGAAGACGAAGAGATAGGAAGAGAAAGAGACATGAAAGCCAAAAGTTTTCTAACACATTACTATATATATACTAGCCTACTCAGAGCATTTGTTGGCATCGAATCCGGCTATGATGATATTATTAATTAGTCACAAAAGTTGAAAACGATTTATCCTTTACATTGTGAATTAACTTTTGTTGTTGTAAAAGTAACTTACACTTGACACTTCTTTTTTTGTTGCCAGCTTTATTGATTAGATCCCTGCCATTATATTATCTTTTAATTTTTAAATATATTTTTGATGACTTAAATATTATATTTAATAATATAATAAAATTTATCACAAATAATTAATGATAAAATAAGTTTCGTCATTAGTAATTATGTTATGAATAGTATCAAAAAATATAATATTTGTATCGTTAAATTTATATTTTAAAAAATTAAAAAATAAATGTAATGAAGGAGATCCTCCGTTTTCATTTTGTTATTATTAATCTCCCCTGACACGAGCATCAATAAAGAAAATGAACAAGATGTATGACCCCGACTCTGCTTATTTATCCTTCCCCCAACTCATTTAAGGAGGATCGTTAACCTAATATAAAAAGTAAAGAAAGCCCTGAAAGATTCAAAAAGCGAGACCAACCACAAGAGTGTAGCCTTTCATTCTCTATTCAATTCATAGATTACCTCAGTACAATACACCTCGAGACTTGACTTTTATTTATTTATTATTATTGAATATCTAAGGGGGCGTTTGACAAGGGATCTATATACTCTTTTCGTTTTATAAAAATAGTTTTATTTGAAATTTGTTTTTGGACAAAATCATTTTAGTCCTTGTAGTAATTTCTTTAGTTTCATTTTAGTTATTATATAATTTTATTTTATAACTATCCCGGTAGAATTTTGTATACAAACAATGTTGTCATTAGAAGGAGGGAGAGGTAATGATATGACTTTAAAAAAAAAATCTCAACGTACGTGAGCTGTTCGTAATAGTCAATTAAGGTTTGTTTAATATTTTTCGTTTATTCTTTTTAACAATATTGTAAATCAAACTAAAATTTTCATATTTAATTTCATCCATTCCAATCTCTATGTATAATAATTTTGTAATTAAATTCAAAATAAAAAGCAAAGACATTAACAAATCAAAATCATAATTCAAACATATCAAAATTTTCGTTACTATTTTCTACATAAAATAAACGTAAATAAATTCAAAAAAAAGAAAAAATAAATTTAAATCCATTAGTTACAAATGTATTTACTAAAATTAATTGAATCCATATCAATTTTGAAATTTGAAATTTGAAGATTGAATAAATTGATTTCAAAAAGTAATAACGAGATTCTTTTTCTGGTATGAGGGAGCAGTACATATTTTAGAAACAATGGTTTCAAGTTTCAACACCTCTGGTTCCATCTACGAATATTTATCCAATTCGTAGAATAAGTTGAATACCGGCATCGAAATCTTCAACGAATAGTTTCCCTTGTTCTCTTGATCTTCCTTAATTTTACGTGCAGATTGTTCAGCAGTGAGACAATAAATGACCTCAATCAACTCCAGGGTGTATATATCTCCTAAACCTAATGGAATCCCCTCTAGTTTATAACAGCTTTCCAACTTCAAGTGTTGAAGGTTTGGGAAATGATCACTGGAGGCATTCCATTCCACAATTTGATTAAGATGTTTCAATTTCAAGTATTTGAGCCGATGAAACCCTCCATCACTTGTTTCCCACCGTTCTCCGAGGCATGCCCATTTTTGTAGTTTGAGAACTTCAAGGTTGGGTAGCATTCCAATTTTCTCCATTTCACTCCACCCCAGGACAGTACCACATAAACTAAGCTTTTTAAGTGTTACAGGAAAGATAGATGGACTAGATAAACTCAATGGCTTGTAAAAGTATGGTAAGCGAATGTGATACGTCAAATTTCTAGACTTTCCAATTTGTCTAAACTAGGAATCACTAAGGAAACCACGGACGAAGGATACCTGAACTTATAAAACATCAGCTTTCGAAGATTGGGAGTCCTTTTCAAGACCTCCGCGCTGTTCTCGGAAAAAGGATCCAAAGATTTGATGGTTTGTAAATTTTCTAGTACATACATATGGCCATCAATGGATTCCGGTGTAATCTTAATCTCACTATCTGTATAAATATGTCTTAAGTTTACCATTTTGCATATGTTTATTATTGGTTGACCTCTTACATCATCAATTAATGCAATAAGGGTTTCTAGGTATTGGAGGTTGGAAATTGATGCCGGGATACTTCCTCTCTTAGCCCTAATTGCAATATACCTCAAATTTACTAGTTTTCCTATTTTTAGGGGAAAGGCTGAGAGTTTCATAGATGATAAATCCAATACCCTGAGAACTCTGATTGGGATTATCTCCCTACGAAGATAATTCTCTAATTCATCAGGGTAACTGATTTCTCTTGAACAACACAAAATTGATTGAACATTTTGGGTAAAGGGTGCTGAAATTGTTTTAAATGAAACAGGGGAATGGATGCACAACCGACTTGGGTACATAGGAATATATGGGTCATACCTTTCTAGTTGCTGCAGAAAATTCTCCTCACGAGCTTTTGTTAAGCATAAATCACGCAAGAGATCATGAACAATGCAAGTTTTGATTTCACCATCAAATCCCCTTTTGGCAACTATTACCAAACTTCTATGAATCAGATCCTCCAAGAAACCTGCCGCAATGTCCTCCAAGTTGTTTTCCCCTGTTTTATGAATAAATCCCTCGGCCACCCATAGTAAAATTAACTTCCACACCGGGATTTCATAATCTTCTGGGAACGCTCCAAAGTACAGGAAGCACGGTTGCAGGTGACGAGGCAAATGGTTGTAACTCAAAGCTAATGTGTCCATTAACTGCTTTGAGTCACCATCGGCATAAGAACTCATATCTTTGGCAACCTTGATCCACCAATTCGGGGACATATCTTTTGCAAGAAGTCCAGATATCACAACGATTGCAAGTGGTAGACCGTGACATTTTTTAGTGATACGCCTTCCGATCTCCACCAACCATGGAGGGCACTTTTCTTTCTGAAACACCTTTGTTTGAAGTAGATCCCAACTCTCAGCATCAGTCAACAAGGGCAAATGATGCTGATAGCTCTTAGTTTGTACCTGTTGAGGCACTTCTGCAAGCCGACTGGTGAATATAATTCTACTTCCATTTTTGTTATCTGGAAAGCACAACCTCATCTCGTTCCAGGCCCTAATATCCCATATGTCATCCATGACAATGAGATATCTCTGACCGCTTAGCCTTTTTTTCAGCATTTCACTCAACTTTTCGTCGCTCGAACCTTCATCTCTATAATCAAAACCGGATCTTAGAAGGCCAAGCAAGAGATCTCTCTTTCGAGGCACCTGAGCGACATAGGTCCAGGCGCGAACGTAGAAATGATACACAATCGAAGGGTCATTGTAGACTTTTCCTGCCAATGTTGTTTTTCCGAGTCCAGGCATCCCAACAATTGAGACAATCTGAAGCTGCTTTTTTTCTCCCATAAGTTGCTCAACAAGTTTTCTTGCCTCACCATCAAAACCCACCACAGTTTCACTTCCTGCATTGCTGCGGCTACCCAAGTCTGAACAACTACCACTAGAGCTTTCTACTCGTAGATTTTTTTCAGACAATATTATCTGGTTCGAAAAATCCATGAACTCTACAAAAATTTGTCACTTAAAGAAAAATCTTTAAAAATCTTAGTTGAATACACCACTAAAATTCTGATGTTTGGTGGATCTAAAATTTTCCTGTGAACCAATCTATATGGTGGAGGCCTGGAGGGAGGGGGTGTGCCTGCGGAGTGGGTGAAGATAGTTTCTGCCCCATACGAATTAGTATATTTTTTTTCTTTTGCCTGACTAGGTGGGGCTGGTCTGGGTTTTATTAAGTGGCATTCATGTATTTGCAGTGAAAATGACCTGTCCATTTAGTTGTGGTGTTGGGAGGCATCTTTGTGGAATTATATTTTCCAAATTTAAATACTAAATTAAAGAAGTGTATAGAATGAATCATTCTAATTATGTATGGAATGAACCATTTCTCTCTTTATTATATTCTCCTATCTAATTCTATTTCTTTAATTCAAACGTCGTACAATAAACAATGTGAATGAAAAATCAAATGCCCTCTCAATTCCAAAGTACAAGTCATTTTATAAGGAAGTCTACAAATTAACTAAGCATTCTATTTTTTTATTGAGTACAATAGTACTCTTCAATATTTTAGTAAGTTGAACTTATGTCCAATTTTGAATGATCGAGAAACACCGACAGTTAATGTATTATATGTTTGATTTATTGTAAATTTCATCATTTTATACATAAAGGTTATTGAATTACTCAAAAAAATAAAATTACAATGTCAGTACCCGCACAGGCGAAGACTAGTGTTTTAATTAAAAAGAGGTTGAATTTATCTCTTTCTGCATAAACTTATTTTACCTCTTTCTTGATACACTAGTCTCTGATGATATTCTGGAATGACCTCATTCATTTGCTTACTTCTGCTATCATCTTCACTTGAATAATAAATTAGAAGTCAACCAATGTTTCGTCAAAAAGTAATTGGCCATTTCCTGCAAGTTGCAAATTTCTTTGTGATAATATCAACCTGTGAAGTTGACTATATAATATAAGAAAAACCGCATATGCAATGGCCTTATCTCTCCCATTAATTAATAAGGCTCCAACAGAGAAGTGGATGAAGTATTTAAGAAAGTCAGCTTAATCATGTACTTCCACTTACTAACAAATTTCAAGAAAAATATAAGGAGATAATGCGACACCTAATTGATGAAAAAAAAAATGTCAAAATTATTTGGCTGGCCAAGGCAAAGGTTGACGCCCTATGTCTCCATGTTGCAATTTTTATGGTTATTTATGATGGGAAAAGATTATAATATGCAGCAGTTGGCAACTGAGTTAATAAGTTGTAGTGAGTAGATGAAGGGGAGCATGAAAAGGACATTGGAATCAAGAAAAATTATGAGTCCTTCTACGTTGCCCGAGAAATGGGAACCGGTTCAATTTTTTTTTTCGCTCCCAAATAATTTATATAATTTATTGGAACTAAATTTTTTTTTAAAAAAAGTGATTTGGGAGTGAAAACAAAAATAAATAAATTTTGGACCGGTCCCCAAACTGGTTCCCATTTCCCGGGCTCCCTAGAATTATTGAAAAATTAGTAATTGCTCGTGTCTGAAGGCACGGGGACACGCAAAATTATATTAAAATTCGAAAGTACTACATTACCTAAAGACTCTTTGCAACCTAAAATAACTTACAATCAGACATAACAATTATTATAATTCACCATACCACCACAATAATTAATACATACTCAATCATCAACACATATCCAACCACCAAAACATCAATCTAGTCGTTACTAATTTCAAAAAATTCCGGGAGAGTTTCCTTTAAAAATGATTTTCCAAGAAAAATCTAAACTTGTCTACAAAACTTACTATCGTCAATAAATATCCAAACCACCAAAACAAACCATCATTTCATACCCAAAATCATCATAACTATGTATAATTAGTTAACTTTACAAAAGATGGAAAACAAAAAATAAACACATGCAGAAAATAGAGAAACAACTTCGTATTTTTTACAGCTTACACCAAGTATCTTTCAATGTATACCTTAAAATATTTGAAATATAAAAATTGTAAATCCGAAACTCAAGACCCCTTACTTTACCTTGAATCACACGTATATACTTATTTTGAAACTTCTTATTACCTTGCATATACTTGTACATGAGTTGAGCTGCACAAAAAATTGTCTTCTATAATAATTTTATCCAACTTGTCAATATTCTATAAATGATTAACAAGAAAAAATAATTCAATCAATATATTTAATACAGTATAAGAATGCTTAATCTAGTTTCACCTGAATTTCAAACATGTGGTATGAAAAATTGAAAACCCCGTATAACTGCCTAATTGATGTTTCAGATGAAGTACAAAGCAAATGACACATTAAATACTCCAAATTCTATAATAATAATAATAATAATAATAATAGCAATTGTAATAAGGAAAACAATGACATATATAGCAGTTAATAATTATTTCCTCCATTCGAAAATATAAGATCACATTATTGAATTTTAAAATTCAATTTAAAATATTTTTAAACTGAAAATTGTTATGATTCACTAATACGAAATAGTAAATCTTACAATTAGTAGTTCTTTTAGATAATTTACAATATTTCATCATTACAATGATTAAAACTAAATGACTCTATGTCAATTTTGAGTTTTGAAACGGGTGAAGTATTAAACAGGAAGGTATAAAAACATATAGACTCAAAGACACAAACTATGTACCGATAGTTAACCATTTTAGAAAAACAAAGATTCACCTTAGATTGAACCAAACTTCCAAAACTAAATAGTTGGAAGAGAAAATGAAGACATTCATACAACATTACATGGTGTTAGCAACTAAACCAAATTAATTCTAGATTATTCTTGAATTAATTAAGTACATGAATAGGTAATGTGCATGATACATGAATGTATTTGAAAATGTCTTGGAATATGTAATGGTTAGGTTGATGTACATGTATTTGGTCATTATTAATGTGGCTCTAGAAGTATCTTAGGAGTCCTATAAATTGTCATGTACTTGGATCATTTGAAGCAAGTGAAATCAAAATGTTCTTGAGTGTTCTCCAAAATTATATTTCACTTCTTATCTATAATTTATCCTCTTCCATATATTTTCAACACATGGTCACTGCACTATTTCAGAATTAAGTACCTTTTGAAGTTTCACAATATTTTAACAAAAGAAACAGTCTTAAAACAAAAACATAGCCTACTCATTAACAACAAAGAAAAAATAACAACAAATTTACAAATCAAATTAAAAAAACAAAGATCGATTATGGGTACTCGCTAATAAGAAACATGCTGTAAAGAATGTTTAGAAATACACTTTCTTATATGCCTTTATATAATTGAATGACACTCTTGTATTTCATTTCATGCTATTGTCCCAATTCCCAAACAACATAAATCCCCAATTAATAAAATAGAAATAACATAAATTTACATACCCATCAAAGTAAAATAATAGAAAGGCCTAAATTACTTACTCGTCTTCGACTCAATCCCCATTTAGCTCATGTATAGGTGTTGTTCATTGGCTTTATCAGCTGCTTTATCTTTCCAAATGATAATAATTTGATCTGTTTGATTTTGATTTCGAAATTCAAAAAATTTAAATTAAAGTAAAACCATGATCATCGTAATTAAAATACCAATAATATATCAACCAATTAAAATTCAATTCTCAAATTATGATAAAGTTCATCACCCAAAAAAATAATCATACCCCTGTTAGATTAGCAACCTTACAACAGGTGTACACCTTCCTTAAACAACATATTGTTGCTCTGGTTCAAAAAATAAACCAACTGAGATGACAAAGTAGAGGATTTACTTCATCACTTTCTTTTATAATTATTTGTGTTCCTGATTACCACTCCCACTCTTACCACTCCTTTCATTTAAAACCTTAAATATATACAGTCTCTAAAGATCAACAGACCTACTCTTCTTCAAAATTTCAGCACCTCCTCCTTTTTCTACACTAATTTCAATCAGAATCGTCAATTCAAACACTCTACACCAAAACCCCCAATTTTTACATCCCATCATACACATGCAACACCATGTTTCAGATATGAAATTCACATAAAAAATCAACAAACATCCAAACAAATCCACACATTCAAACAATTAATCAATAACTAACCATAATTTAGTAAAAAATTAACTCATTTCTATAGCTTAATCGATCAAATCAGCCAAAAGAGAAAAAGAAAAAAAAGAAATGACAAATGATAAAACATACATGTCTTAGATAACATCGCAACATCTCAGAGAAGAAAAGTGAATGGGGAAAGAAAGTTTGTTAAATTCAGAACCTGTGAGAAAAATCTTTTGAATTAGCCTATCCTTGATTATGCATCATCTATGCCAACAATGTAAATTCAATGAGCTCACTTACAATATTGATTGCATAATGCATAAAAACTAAACAAAAGGAACCTTTGAATAAAAACTAAACTAAGATGCAACAATAAGAAAACAAATTGAAATGAAAATAATTGAAGATTTATAAAGAGGAAGAAAAGACCTAGACAGTTACCGAACTCTCACCGCCGTCATCGGTGGTTGTCGAACCTTTACAAACATATCTATTAATAATGATGAAGAAAGTCTCGTAAAGTATCGTAGAGTTTATTTGTGCAGAAGATCTTACCTGAGATGTAAATCAATCACAAATAGGAATTATGTGACCAGATGCAATCAGATTGAGCAGTAAAGGCAAAATACTAATTTTATCCTTGGGATTCTGGTATTTTGGAGAAGCCTGCTTGCAAACTGAGTGACGGAGTAACCAACTCACTACTATAAAAAAGCTGACAAAAGGAATTAATAACAATGGAGCCAGCCAAGTTGACCAAGGAGCTGGTAATTGAATTAATAACAATGGGGCTGGTAATTGAATTAATAACAATAGCAATTAGAAAACATAATCCATTTAGTGTTGGAAATATATGGAAGAAGATAAATTATAGAGAAGAAGTGAAATATAACTTAGGAGAACACTTAAGAATACTTTCATTTCACTTAATTCAAATGATCCAAGTACAAGACTATTTATAGGATCCTTAAGATACTTCTAAATTCACTTTTAATAATTACTACATGACCAAATACATGTACATGAATCTAGCCAAACATGTTCCAAGACACTTTTAAATACATTCATGTACGTACATGTATCATGTACTTAGACATTACATATTCATGTACTTAATTAATATAATCCAAATTAAATACTAAATCAAGTTTATACTTTCAACACCCCCTTTTAAACTTGATTTAATTCATAAACTTGAAAACACCAAAAAATTAAGGTACCTTCTTGAAATTCTTCATAATGTCGTAAAACCTTTTGATATTCCAATTCCTTTAAACGCAAAAAACTCTTTTGTCATCTCCATTGATGTATATGACACAAATACTTGAAGTTTCTATTTGTTCTTCTTGATCTTTCTTACTAGCTCCTCACATTTTGCATTCTTCATAAAATTCTTGTGTTGTTTCTCCATTTTACTATTTACAAACTCCCTTTTATCGAAATACTTCTCGATATTTACCCATTCTATGTCTTCATCAAAATTCTCTTCTTCTATTTTCTCAATTTCGACAATTTCTTCAATGCTTTCTTTTTCTTCCACTTTCGTAATTTCATCAATACAAAACTTTTTGTCTTCCTCTTTCGAGATTTCTTCAAAAAATTCTTTTTCACATTCTTTTTCTTCAACTAATTCAATTTCTTCTACAAGTATCTCATCTTCTTTTACATATCGTACCCAAGACTCTTTACGTAATGGTGGACCTTTATAGTTATTGCAAATAGATTTAAGTTCATTCCATAACTGAGGTAGAGAATCAAAACTGGCAACACGCTTCCAAACTTCTTCATGCATTACTCCTCGCAAAATCTCCCTTGTTCTTTTTCCTTTCATTTCTCGAACTTCTTCTAAAATACATTTTTCTTGACTTGCAATGACATCTCGCCATAAATTGCAAGCTCCAAAACATGCTCGAATCCTTATACTCCAAATATTATAATTTGTGAACACTAATTTAGCACCAAACTTAGGAAATATCATTTTTCTATAATTTACCTCTCCAAAACTATGACAACCTTTGTGACGTGCTTCAACTTACAAACTTCTTCTTCAATTTTTTAACTAGCACATTCGCTAGATTGCGTTCCAGAGCTCTAACACACACACACTTTGCACTCGCCCAGTAGAACAATTTGATAGCACCAAGTCACATTTCTTGGATCGTCGAATTTGCCTTTGCCACTTTGGTTTAATCTTCTCTAAACCTTCGAATTAACCTTGGCTCGGATACCACTTTGTTGAAAATATATGGAAGAGGATAAATTATAGAGAAGAAGTGAAATATAACTTAGGAGAACACTTAAGAATACTTTCCTTTCACTTAATTCAAATGATCTAAGTACAAGACTATTTATAGGATCCTTAAGATACTTTTAAATCCACTTTTAATAATTACTACATGACCAAATACATGTACATGAATCTAGCCAAACATGTTCCAAGAAACTTTTAAATACATTCATGTACGTACATGTATCATGTACTTAGACATTACATATTCATGTACTTAATTAATATAATCCAAATTAAATACTAAATCAAGTTTATACTTTCAACATTTAGGAGGCAGGAATGCCAAAATTGTAAAAGAAATTAAGCTCGGTTAACTTTCATGTATTATGAGATCGCTGATTCTTACATAGCATTTTTTTAGTAGGTACAATGTCATGTTATCTCAACAGTTGAATTTGAACATACCAAACACTACTAATTGTGTTATGTTATTTTCCCTCTTTAATTATTGCAAGAGCTAAACATAAAAACGTAAATAGTATAAACTGGAAAATGTTAAAATTACCTCCAAATGCCCTCTTAGGAGAAGTTGCATAAGAATGCAAAAACTTTGGATGAACATGGGCATGTTCTAATTGACCTAATGATTACAAAACAAAGCTCCACTAAGTAAAATAAGACCAATATTCTACAGGAAGATATTTAAGACAATAGAGATTAGTAAATGAAAGTAAAACCTTGGACAAGGGGCGTTTCCAAATACGCGCAGGAATCGTTTGTTTTGTTTCTCGAATTCTTTTTAATTGTTTGCAATCATTATCTTGGAATAGACAGTAAAAACTTGTGATCATAGTTGTAATCTTTGGTCAAGAGATGCAACAATAATAGGGAAACAAATTGAAATGACAAAGCAAAGTAACTTTTTCTACTCATTATGATTTGAAGATTAAGAGCTACAAAATACTCAATAGTATATCTCTTTGTTAGAGCATTTCACCAAACATTTTATATGCACCATACCAGATAACTCTAACTTACCAAAAAATAGTGTGAAAATGGGAAAACTGGAAGTAGCATTGCATTAGTGAAAAAAGTTGCAAACCTACCAGATAGTACCTTGGCGAATTATATGCACAAAAATTAACCATTTTCGATAAAGAAAACTCAAATAAAATTGGAGAAATATACTAATTAGGGAGGCTTAAGGAAATCAGTATATAGCTTAGCGAGAAAGGGGTTACCGTTGCTGCTGAAGAATTAGGCACCACTCATTGTGGAATTTGAAGTTTCTTAAACCCTTTGAGAATGTGATTGAATAGTGAGAAGAGAGGAGGAGTCGAACGAAAGAGGAAGTGGAGGCGGAGATTGAAAAGTGAGAGGAGAGAAGGAGTCGAACGGAAGAGGAAGCGGAGGCGGAGATTGCAGTGAAGCCGATAAGGGTTGAGAGGAAAAGAAGGAGTCGGTAGATTCTCTTTCTTTCTTAGTCAACAGAGGGGTAAAGGGTGAGTTTGATTTGGGCGGGATTAAATGTCAGCCATTAGATTAAAATCGGAAGATCTCAAATGTATTGTGAGTCATTAGATTAAGTTGGATGAATGTTGATGAAATCTGAATCATTTAATTTGAATTAGAGTGTTAGTGGCCATTGGATGTTGAAGCCCCTCTGTTTTATAATATAGATTATATACTAAAACGTCAATGCAAACAAAGACATCATGAATGCAGCTAAACATATCTACTATTAATCCAACACTCTAATGCAACGTTTGGATTGAGGAAATGAAATGAAAAATAGAAAAAAATCATATCATTTCTAATTTTTTCATTTTATTCCTTCAAACTAAATGCAACATAAGACATTTAAACACTCTAGAAATGAAGGACATAAGAGATATCAAACCTGTACATTATCTGAAGTATGCGCGAAGCCAGCACTAGGCTAGTGAATTAAGCCGCACCCACTGAAGTTGTACTAGTAGGCTGAAGGGGGATTGCGCTTCAGTCTCGTCTCGCGCAATGCATTTCTTTTATAATTGATCCCGTAGTGTATAATATCATCGAATAGCTTTAACTTTTTCTTTATTATCTATTCAATTGCATCCCATGCATCAATCATCATTAGTTATGTGTTTCAAATTTTGTTCTCTCATTTAGCTTTATAAGCAAAAACATTCAACATCTGACTGAAGTGAAATTATAAGAAAAATTCACAACTTGCCTCACTACATATTTCCAAATGAAGGTCACACGAATAATCTGATTATAAAGACAATTTAGCAACTCGATTGCTTTCTATATTCTTGAAAGCCGTTAAATCTTGGAGTTTTATCAGTTCAAGCTATAAATTCATAAATATATCGTCGCATGCCATTGAGAATAGAACAAAATGAACATTATTAGGAAGAGCAAGACTAATATGTTATGTTTGGATTGAAAGAATAGAATGAACAGAGGAATGAAATGAAAAGAAAGTGTATTTGGTGATTATTTCGATGGATAAATCATTTTGATAGAATGAAAATTTACTCCATCTCTATGATTTTTGTTTCACGTGTGAGTTGGTGGAATGAAATCTTAAGTATTGTACATACACTTGAAATGTTAAAAAAATCATTTCATTTCTCCTTACATTCCATTCCTTTAATCCAAATGTATCGTAAATATGCTATGCCGATAAAAAAAAAACAGGTATTATATGACCCTTATATGCTAATGAAAAATTCGATAACGGTATAATCTTGTTATAAAACCCAGAGTCATTCTGTTGAAGTAACCCTTTACATTAAAATCAGAACATTGAAAAAAATGCCTACTTTAATAAATCCAACAAATTGTACTGACTTTTAACTATGACAAGTTTAGTGCGATTAACTAAAATCTTCAACAAATCATTTCCCTTGTCTCTTGAACTTCCTTAATATCATATGCGGACTGCACAACATTGGGGTAGCAATTACTGAGCTCAATAATCTCCAGGGTGTAAATATCTCCTAAACCTAATGGAATCTCCTCTAGTCGCCAACAATCATCCAACTTTAAGTGCTCAAGGTTTGGAAAGTGCTTGCTAGAGGTATGCCAATGCACAATGCCCAGGGATTCCAATTTCAAGTATTTGAGCGAGGAAACCCGCCATCACTTGTCTTCCACCGTTATCCATTACTTGTCTTCCACTGTTCTCCATCAGTTGTCCTCCTCCGTTGTTCTCTCATGAATGTCATATTTATCAATTTGAGAACTTCAAGATTTGGCACCTGAGCGACATAGGTCCAAGCACGAACGTAGAAATGATACACAATCGAAGGGTGATTGTAGACTTCTCTTGCCAATATTGTTTTTCCGAGTCCAGGCATCCCAACAATTGAGATAATCTGAAGCGACTTTTTTTCTCCCATAAGTTGCTTAACAAGTTTTCTTGCCTCACCATCAAAGCCCACCACAGTCCATGAACTCTTTCTCCGCTCACTACACTCTTTCTCTTCTATTAAATTCTGATGTTTAGTGGATCTAAAAGTTTCCTGTGAAGTGTATCTGATACAATCCTGATCAGACTCACATCAAACCTTAATAACTCAACTCAAGTCTCAGGGATTTATCAAGCGATTTTAAATATTTGGGCTGAAGTTTATTCAAAGATGCTTAAAATGGAGTTCAATTCAAGGTCAATTTTAATCAATTCATGTGGCAATTTACATTCTAGCAAATTCGCATGCGGGCAACGGACATTCCAATTCTAATCAGCTAATCACACGAGTTTCCTAGCATATTCAGGACTTAACATATTAGCTTCCTATATCATATGGGCCACGCGGTTTCTAAGTAAACAACTAGCTGATTTTGTTCTCCACGGATTAATGAGTTCCTAACAATTAATGGGTTTCTAATTCCAAATGGAGGAAGGCTTCAGATTTTTCTTTCAAATTTGGACGCGAATTTTCTTAATTATTAAGGTATTTTCAGCATGTTTTAGATTCCCAATGTAATTAAAATGTTTGATAAGTAGGATTTAATTTCCTTATTGTTTATTAGTTAGGATTTGGTTTCCAAATTAATTTGGTAAGTTAGGATTTGGTTTCCAAATTAATTTGTTAAACTACGATTGTGTTTCTAGTTGATTTTATAATTCCTATTAGGATTAGAATTACTTTTGAGTAGTATAAATAGGGGACATAGATGATGTACTTGATACACTTCAATCAGATTTATTCAATACAATTATTTATGAGATTATTCTCTACTTTTGGTTCTTTGTAGAATTCCTAGGTTATTTCTAGTTTTTCTTTGAGATTCAACTTTGACTTATCATACAACAATACATAGTTGTGTGTGGCGTCTTCTACCGCATTAAGCGTCGATTGTACCGAGATTACCGCTTTAATATAAGCGAGGGGTCAAGGTGTCGTTGGTGTCCATTCAACGCAGATTTCCGAATGCGAGTAATTATACCAAGATTACCGTCTACATATAGGCGAAGGGTTAAGGTGTTGCAAGCTATCCACCGTTCAACTTTGCTAGAAACGATCCGGGCGACGACCACCTCACGCAAGCGTGCCGTGGAGTCTATCATTTGGTATCAAAGCTATGTTCCTAGCAGGTTACTTATCCTTTATTTTTATTGTTGAAGAGTAAAAAACAAATCGTGAGTGAAAAAAAAAATCGTGAGTACAAAAAAAAGGAAAAAAATTATTATTGTTGCAATTGTCTGGGTTTCATAAGTTTCGTGTTATTGGGATCTTATTGAAAAAATTATTATTTGATTCTAGTGTTAGAATTCGTTAATTTTGAGGATATTAGGATTTCACTTAAGAGGATTCTAATTGGTGATCGTAAAATTTTGGTGGTTATCGGACGTCACACTCGCTATATTTTATTTTGTGATAAGTTCTTATTGAATTAAAAAGAAACTGTGATATTTATTTGGTGAATTCAAAAAGAAACTATAAGAGGGAATTAGAGTGGTAAAAGGCAAGAATGTGAGATCAATTGAGAGTAAAAACCTAATTGTGTGATACACGAGCGTTTCATAATTATGGGATATACTGTTTGAGCGAAACACATAAGGGAGTGTGTGAGGAAAATTTTCTTTATCTACTAACCTTTGTTTTGTAGCAAATATGTATGACTATGGTTATGAAAATTCTTATGGGTCTCGGAGGAATACTTTCCAAGGCAGGAATGATCTATATGCTTATTTGAGATGAGAGGAAAAGATGGAGCGAGAGTTTGACTATCATGGCTATTTCGAGCGGAGGAAGTTCAAACTGGCGATTCAAGATTTTTCTGATCATGCGGCTACATGG
Source organism: Aralia elata (assembly GCA_034770075.1). Taxonomy (NCBI): domain Eukaryota; kingdom Viridiplantae; phylum Streptophyta; class Magnoliopsida; order Apiales; family Araliaceae; genus Aralia; species Aralia elata. The sequence goes on along the minus strand of JAVJAP010000375.1, from coordinate 64,055 downwards.
TGGGATCAATTTGCGATTAGCAGGAGAAGATGTGGAGAGCATCCGATCGAGACATGAGAAGAATTAAGAATTATCACTAGGAAGCGGTTTGTTCCAAGACAGCTTAATCGGAGGAATGAATATGCAACTCCAAAATATGACGATCAACCTTCAAGGCATTCAAATTGGGATGATGAAAGGAAGGATCATAGGCATAAAAATTCGCATCGGAGACAACCACGAGAAATTCCTAAGGCGTATAGGGAGTCGGTATCAATTGAAGACATCAGGAGAACATATAATAAGATAAGGGACGCTTATTTGAAGCAGCGACAAAACATCTCTAAGGCGCAAGGGGAGCAAGATCAGTCGAGGCAGGTGGAAGAAGAGATAATAGAATATGCAGTCCAAGGAGAGTTGTTAGATTCCAATGTTCTCGATGAAGTCTATGATCCCGAGGAACAAAATACAAGTGAAAGTAAACGACAAAAAGAAAGTGAAAAGGAAATTAAAAAAAGATTGAGTGTGAAAAAGAAAAGTGTGAAAAACAGAATGAAAGAAAACGAGAGAATAAAAAGAATGAGAGTGAAAATAAACGAGAGAAAGAAAAAGTGGAGAGTAAGAGTGAAAAAAGAGAGGAGAGTGAGTTGTATTTTAAAAAGTCAATGAATGTACATTCGTACAAGACGACGCTTTTGAATACTAACAAGAATAACTCTTTTTTGTCTAGTTCTGTTTTGTCTCTTGTACAAGTTGTTGATGACATACCCCGAGCTATCATTCCGTATCAATCAGCTTATCGTATTCCCGAGGAGACGACGGAGTTACAATAGCGGGTTGGAGAATTGATGGAGCCCATCTTCATCAAAGCGGGTATAGTGGAAGAGGACGTGAGTTCGTGTGCTATTCATGAGATCATAGTACCTAAGAAGGAAAGAATGTCGAGCTTGTGCGTTGATTTCGAATTGGTAAACAAGTATTGTTGTTATTTTTTTTAGATAATATGTTTGATAAATTGCATAGTACTTGTGTCTTATCTACATTTTATGATGACCATATGATGATGACCATATGATGACAATGCCTAATCAAATTAGCATGAGAGAATATGATGATTGGAAAGTTGTGTTAACATGTGACTTGTATAGGTGGATAGTTATTTCTGTTAGATTAACTGATGCATCTAGTATTTTCATGAGTTATTTAAAACATGTTTTGCATGCTTCCATGGATAAATTTGTGTTTGGCTATTTTGAGGGTAAAATCGTCTTTATCATAAACTATGCAGGATATTTGATATTTGTCGAGTTAGTTTATGAGCATGCCTTATATTCTCGTTGTCAATATTCTTACTATCATTTGGTAAATTCTCATTGTCAAAGTGCATATCTTCGTAGAATTTATTCTAGTGATTATTGTGGGTATTCTCGTTTTCATCGTTTGTACTTGCATGAAACTTATTATAGGGTTTTTTCATTCACATGTTGAATTAGATTTTGATCAATCTTTGCGTGGCATGTCGTTAATTGATAATGGTAGTGATCATGGTTCTTCAGTAGAGAAATTTTTGTTGCATGGTTTACTATCATTTGGTAATGTTTTTCCATTAGAGTTGTTATCGTTGCATGATTTGAGAAAACTGTCTTGAATAGAAAGGAATTTGGTATTGGGTTAAAAAGTGATTATCATCGGATTGGATTAAGATATGGTTTACATACATGTTTAGTTAAATCGTTGGGATTAACTAATGCATTAAATATTTTCATGTTAAATCATATTTTATATTCTTTCATGAAAAAATTTGGTAATATCTATGTTGATGATACTTCGACTTTTGTCAACACTTGGAAAAATTCTTTGGCATATGTTGAGTTTGATTGTGAGTATCATAATTATGCTAGTGAGTTTTTATCTTGTGGTTTTGATTTTGATCTTTTTATTCCATTGATGATATTACGTGATTTTAAATTTGTTAATGTCAATGGAAAGAGAAAGGTTAATTTTGTTTTGCAGATTCGAGATGAACTCTTACTGATTGAGGAGAAAAGCATGGATCGTTGGGTAAATCCATTTGGACAATACATTGAGAGTCTACAGGGAAGTGTTTTGAATATTGTTCTTGTAAACTATGCATGTGAATTTGAATTATTTTATTTCTTTGTGATTAGACAAAAGAAACATGTTGATTTGTTTTGTTTTGTGTTTAATCCAGGAATTCAAGTATGTTTGTAATTGCGCCATAGAAAGTTTCAAAGATTGTTATTTGATCCAGGTGTAATGGAATGGATGTTGGTGCGAATTATCGAGATCATAATAATCATTTTTGATTCGGGTATTCGTCAATGGATATATTTACGGATGGACGAGATCATCAGATTGTCTTTTGATCGAGGAATTCGTGAATGGAAGTTGCTGCAATTTAGCATTGTGGAAGTATTTGGTCTACGTGTGGAAAAGTATCGTGTTGATGTGGACAGGTTCTTGATTAAGGGAGTTCAAAAGTTTAAGTTTCCAAGTTGTGTTATAAGGAGCTTGCAGGATGCTATATCGATTCGAGCATTTCTTGGAAAGAAATGTTTACAAGTTGTTCATGTTAATTCGGGAAAGTTGCCAGACGACAAAGTGTTCGTTGCAGGAGTTGGAGTTTTTGATAATTATTTTCATATTCTTACTTGTGATGTTGATATTGCTTTTATATGTTATGTGCAAAGTGAGAATTGTGGTTATGATTTGTTTGATGCTACTAACTTAATTTGTTTTCATGAAGGATCAAATTTGTGGATAATTCCTTTTCAAGAGGAAGGGATGTCAGATTTGAGGACAAATTCTTTTCAAGAGGAAGGGAATGATACAATCCTGATCAGGCTCACATCCAACCTTAATAACTCAACTCAAGTCCCAAGGATTTATCAAGCGAAGTTTATTCAAAGATACTTAAAATGGAGTTCAATTCAAGGCCAATTTTAATCAATTCATGTGGCAATTTACATCTAGCAAATTCGCATGCGGGCAACGGACATTCCAATTCTAATCAGCCAATCACGCGAGTTTCCTAGCATATTCAGGACTTAACATTTACATATGAAGGACTTAACATATTAGTTTCCTATATCATGTGGGCCACACGGTTTCTAAGTAAACAACTAGCTGATTTTGTTCTCCACGGATTAATGAGTTCCTAACAATTAATGGGTTTCTAATTCCAAATGGAGGAAGGCTTCAGATTTCTAATTCAAATTTGGACGCAGATTTCCTTAATTATTAGGGTATTTTCAGCATGTTTTAGATTCCCAATGTAATTAGAATGTTTGATAAGTAGGATTTCATTTCCTTATTGTTTATTAGTTAGGATTTGGTTTCCAAATTAATTTGGTAAGTTAGGATTTGGTTTCCAAATTAATTTGTTAAGCTATGATTGTGTTTCTAGTTGATATTTATAATTCCTATTAGGATTAGAATTACTTTTGAGTAGTATAAATAGGGGACATAGATGATATACTTGATACACTTCAATCAAATTTATTCAATACAATTATTTGTGAGATTATTCTCTACTTTTGGTTATTTGAAGAATTCCTATGTTATTTCTAGTTTTTCTTTGAAATTCAACTTTGACTTATCATACAACAATACATAGTTGTGTGTGGCGTCTTCTACCGCATTAAGCGTCGATTGTACCGAAATTACCGCTTCAATATAAGCGAGGGGTCAAGGTGTCGTTGGTGTCCATTCAACGCAGATTTCTGAACGCGAGCAATTGTACCAAGATTACCGTCTACATATAGGCGAGGGGTTAAGGTGTTGCAAGCTATCCACCGTTCAACTTTGCTAGAAACGATCCGGGCGACGACCACCTCACGCAAGCGTGCCGTGGAGTCTATCGGTATCTATATGGTGGAAGGAGGGGGCGTGCGTGGGTGGTGTGTTGGTTATCTATTGGGTGGGCCCTTGTGTCTGCCGGTGCCTTCGATAGTCTATCTCCCAACCCAAGAGTAGATAGACATGCAATGTCTTGTCATGTCATGTCATGCGTAAGCACGTAAAATTTATCAACTATTATCATGATTTTTAAGCCATGGTTTAAAGTGTGAAACACATGTTTAACCACGAATGCCTTTACTATTTTAATAGTTCCTCCGTCTCTTTTTATTTGTTGGTCTCTTTTTATTTATCATTTATAAATTTCAAAAAAATATTAAATGCTTAATTTTTCATATTATTCTTTATATTACAGGCTAATTTGTTCCTCTCTCATATTTTCAATAAATTTTAGAAAACTAATATTGAAATTTTATATATACTCATTTTAATCAATCTATTGTAAAAACCTCCCCATTTCGTTCCCTCCAAAAAATTGTAAAGCTTTTTAAGAAATAAAAAATAAAACCTTTTCACATGAATATATAGAATTATTATGCACCATTCATTCTAAGGGAATAAAGAGAAATTAAGACCAGGAAAAATAGGATTTAGCTCCTCTCTATTACACAGTTTCTCCAATAGACTAATTATTTGGTTTTACTAATTTTGTCAATAATAATGAAAATATGTTAATATATGTAAGACCCCACATTTTATGGAATAAAATTTAATTTTTCTTTTTATAATTATTTTGCTAAACAGCGAGGTGTTAAATTGATGAACTGATATAGTTAAGGTAGATATGAGAAAACTATAAAGTATGTCGGGGAATATTCCTTCTGTCCGGGAATATTCTTTCTGTCGAAAATATTCAGTAAAGTACGACGGCGTCGAAATAACCAATCATTGGTGGTTCCCACAATGACGTAATTGTCGAATATAGAAAACGATATTAATATCCTTTTTAATAAAAATTGTTAACGGTATTTATCACTTTCAACTGTTTAAATACCCGGTAATAAAAGTACAATGGCACGCGGTATTACACAGCAACACACGGTACTCCACAGTAGCACACGGTATTACACAGTATTTTATAATTATTGATTCAATAATTATTACTGTAGTAATCTGCACAGTATTTCATATTATTAAATCAATAATTGTCATGACATAGTAACTTCTTTTATTTAATGTGATATTACCATTATTGACAATGTCTAGAAGTTCTGTCAAGGAAATGAGTTATTTAATTGCGCGTCGTTTATACGGAAGGGCCCCTTTTCCTATGAACGATCTGGTTGTCACAATAATTGCCATAGCATTTCATACTATTTAACATCTTAGTAAGGTTAGTAATGAAAAGTTATGTAATTAAAAGTCACGGGTAATAAATTGTTAGACACTCATTATTTGAAAACACTAATATTTGTACATGAAGTCAATAATAATTGATGAAAGGTACAAATTAAATTAATAATGATAATGGAATAATCATTATGGAATAATCTTTTGAATAAATATTATTAATGGATTCTTTTTTTATAATGGATTTATTTTTATAAATAATGATAATGGATTTATCTTTTGAAATTAATATTGATAATGAATTTATCTTTTTATTAATAATGATAATGGTTTTATCTTTTTGAATAAAATTGATAATGAATTTATCTTTTTGAATAAATATTGACAATGGGTAATCATTATTTTTAAAGAATAGATAATGGATGATAATGGATAATCATTATTTTTAAAGTATAGATAATGGATGAAAATGAGTAATCATTATTTTTAAAAATAATGATAATGGATGAATAATATATTTATTAAATGTGGGAGATTTTGGCTATAAATAGGAAGTCTTAACATAAGAAAAATTCATAATTTCCTTGCATATTTCTTTCACTCTCTAAAATTTCTTAAGTTCTCTCTTAGTGAGCCAGACTATTTTGGGTATTTGTGAAGATCCGTAAGAGTTCAAGTATTGTTCAAATAAGTTTTTCTATAAAAGTTAGTCAAACACCCACACCCCACACACATCACACGGTATTTATAATTCTTCTTTTAGAAGAGTTATTTTGAAAACCTTCCTTTGGAAGACTTTATTTTGAAATATTATTTTCTTTCAAAAACCATTTTGAAATTTATTTTGTACACTACACGAATTTATACTACATAGTCACTTTTGATAAATTTATAATATACGAGTTAGTATTCATCATATGTGATAATTACTAATTATATTATAAATATATTTAGGTTGATAAACTTCATAGAAAGCAACATCCAGTCACATGATAATTAAAGGTAAGAGATGTCACTTTCTTTCATACTCCTTATTTTGGTAAGGGATATCATTTTCTTTCATACGCTAATTATGGTAAGAAACTATTATTCATTTCTATAGCCTTACCATTAAATTGTGAAAATTCCTTAAAGGATTAGAATATCCTTAATGGTTCGTGCTTTATCTAGTATGATTTCACTTGAACTTTTATTTGCATGAACCTTCTTATTAAATTTTATTCGTTAACTTTGAAATATAAAATTTGAATATCATTCTTGAAATTCAGTCCACATTTCTGTCACCATGTTGACAATTTGGACATTATTGGACTTTGGACAAATTAAATGTCAAATCTCGAATGTTTATTCATTTATCTTATTATTCTTATAACTTCCGTTCATTTTTGATATCGTTGTTTTTTGTACTAATCATCAAGACTAAGTGGTTGTGAGTGTATTTGGGCTTTGTGGCAAGAACAAGTGGTGAAAGATCTTTTTAGCCTTTGCGGCAAGGATTTGTGGTGGAAGTCCTTTATAGCTTTTGTGGCAACGAGGAACTGTTGTTTAATGTTGCAGGGATAAAAATAAAATCCTCTATAGCTTTTGTAGCAATAAGGTAATTGTTGTTGGTGTTACAAGGATAAAAAAATGAAAGTTCTCTATAGCCTTTGTGGCAATGAGTAACTATTGATTGGTATGATCATGACCATTGGTGCTACAATTGAATATCTTTGGGCCGTGTGCAAAGATGAGTTGTTGATTTTGCGTGTTATGACCAGGAATTATTGATTTGCATTATTATAAACAGGAACTGTTGATTGGTGTTATAAGGATAAAATATTGATGGTGAACTTTTTAGAGAAAATTGTGGACATCATGATATATTTTACTCTCCTAATTGATTGATATTTTCGCTGCAGTCGTTGATCTAAAACTAGTTGTCTATTATATTCTATCAGATTTTTCACTGTTGAAGACTAATGATAATTTATTCTTCATTATCTTAGTCGTAATATTATTTACTAGGCTAGTTGAGCTTACCTTTTTCTTTTGTTCCATTGTTCTTCTCAGGAAATGAGAATGTAACTGAGACTAGTCGGGGTGCGGAGTGATGATCCGAGGAAGTTACTATAGTAGCCTTCACTATGTTGTAAAATAGTGTGGCAAAGAGTTGTAATATGTGTTGCCGTATTTTTATACGGCTATGTCTGAATTTGGATGTTAATAGTATTGTATTATATACGACCTTGTAATATTTGAACTTATGTTATTGTATGTATTTTGGCAACCAAAATTGGGTTGTATGGACCCTATTTTGGGGGCGTCACAATATATTAATTGATGATATTAAGATCAATCCTATCAAAAATTAGAATTATTAAAAATATTTTAACCGATAAAAGTTTAAAAGAATTTTTCAGCTAGTAAAACTTTGATGAAAAAATCACATGTTCATCAAATGGTGAAAAAATATCGGAATATTTTTATTTTTAGAACAATTGTACTATTTAATATTATAAATTAATTGACGGATGTTGATTTCAGTTTTATTATCTAAAAATATAAAAATATGGTGTATTAGATTAAATTGGAGAGAATGTGTAATGGAGATGAGCCAAGTCAGGAAAAATGCATAAATTGTTAACCCATTTTTTGGACATAAAAAAGATATATTAAACTTGATTTTGTGGATTTTCAAGAATTACTAGTACTATCTCCGTTCCAAAATATCGAAATTATATATCTAAAAAGTACTACATCCATTCCAAAATTATAGATACATTTGACTTTTTTAAAGTCAATTCGTAAAATCCTAAAACTCAAATTGATATAATTTCGTTCAAGTTTTGGAAACAACAAAAATGATAATTAGTAGTACTCTATATATATAGTTAGTTTACAGTTGTTATATTTGTTTGTATTAAAATTAAATAACTTTATATCAATTTTGAATTTTACGATTTTCCGAATTGGCTCTAAAATATTAAAATGTATTTCTGATTTTGGAACGGATATAATACTATTTATTATAAGATTTATTGTTTAATAATTTTTTAATGAATTATCTTAATTTTGAGTTTAAAAATATTTCAAATTAACTTTCGAATGTCAACATCTAATTATTTCCTTGTTTAATAGTTCAAATCGACAATTGTTTCATTTCTTGAATGACGTTGTGGGAAGTTTTCGCACATTATTATCTGGTTGGAAAGATCCATCAACTCTTTCTCTTCTGTGATATTTTTGAACAAATAATATATTTTGTGATCTTATATATTGATTTTTTTGTTATCAATTACGTAGATAAATATGAATGACATTTAAATATGCAATATGTCACCTTTTATAATTTTTTGTATTAAATAATTTTTACAATTATGATTCAACAATTTTTTTTGCAACACGTACTCACATTTTTGTATTTGGTAGAGTATCATTATTCAGGAAAGTGGTAGTTGAATGGGTTATCTGGAGCTGCACATGGGATTTATTGACTGGGGCTTGGGATTAGATCTAATGGATCCCTCCATTATGTATATTTTTACTGACATAAATGTTATATTTAGTTAAACAATAAAATTTTTCAAAAAATATTAGCAAGAAAATACATTTTGTTGCAAGTAATTGTGTCGTTAATATTGTTATTAAACATAATATTTGTGTCGTTATATATATATATATATATATATATATATATATATATATATATATAAAATGTAATAGCTAGAATCATAACCATATTAGGGTACTTGACTTTTTGTTATATATTGAATATCTTATGACGCGTTTGGCAAGGGATCTCTATATATTCGCTCTATAGAAAATTTTTCATTTGATTATTTTTTGGACAAAATAATCCTTTTAGTCCTTTTACTCTTTTTTTTAGTTTCGTTTTAGTTGTTATACAATTTTATTTTATAATTTTCTCTGTAGAATTTTATATGTGAACAATGTGATCCTTAAAAGGTAGGAGAGGTAGTAATGATATAACTTCAACTAAGGGTTATTTAGTATTTTCCATTTATTCTTCTTACCAACAGTTAATTCAAAATTAAATTTTCATAACTAATTTCATCCAATTCAATCTCTATGTCCAAAATTTAGTAAATTCAATATAAAAAGAAAATAAATTAATGCATCAAAACCAAAATTCAAAAATATCAAAATTTTCATAATTAAATTCTACACAAAAAATGAAACTAAATTCAAAAAAAGAACAAAATAATAACTCCATTGATTACAAATGCATTTATTAAAATCAACGGAATTCATATCAATTTTAAAATATAAGATTCGCTAATTAATTTCAAAAAATAATAAAAAAGACTTTTTTTGGAATGAGGCAGCAGTACGTATTTTAGAAGCTTCCATGTTACAAACTTGAAACTTCAATACAGAAATAATACTTGCATGAAGGGCGGAAGCATTTTCTTAGAAAGTTCGTTCTCCAAAGTTAATATTAATGGTGTCCACTGGGTTGTTTTTACGATTAGTTGTTTTTTTTAATTATTTGTTATTTTATTTGAAAGAATTATTATTTTATTTTTTAATATATTTTAATCTTTTGGACTACTCGATAAAAAAAATGAGCTAGCTTTGAAAATAATAATTTTTGAAACAGGATCATCAACAATATCCTCGTTGCTTATTGTCATTAAGAATCTAAAACTTCATATATGAGGTAGATGATATATACTGCAAATTTACGTATTGATTCTTTTGTTGTCAGTTACATAAATAAGTACTAGTGATAATTTTTTTAATTGCAATTCTTTCATTTTTGTAACAGTGTTACAATTTTAACATATGTCAATCTTTTAGATTGATTGATAAAAAAATGAGCTAGCTTTGAAAATAATAATTTTTGAAACAGGATCATCAATAACATCCTCGTTGGTTATTGTCACTAAGCATCTAAAAATTCGTATATGAGAGGTAGACAATGATATATACTGCAAATTTACGTATCGATTCTTTTGTTTCTTTTGTTGTCAGTTACATAAAGTATTAGTATTAGTGATAATTCTAGCGGACGGCGTGTCCCAGATTTTAGTTTCAGCCCTTAATCAATGTAATGAAAGGTAAAAATATTATTTGTCCATTTTTAATTTATAACAAATAGATACTATCGATCATTGCCAATAATATATATATATATATATATAAAATATAATATTGTATAGTATAATATAATGATAGCTTAGGAATTGGCTACTAGCCTACCTACCACCAACTTGGACTTTGTAGTGTGGAGTCTTGGAGACTTGGACCCAGGCTATATAAAACATTAATACATTTGAAGGACTAAGTCTCAACGACACTCGTGACTCGTGTAACAATTAATATAAAACATTAATATATACATGTCTAAGTGATTGATTGATCTATCGACTCCCAAGTCTGTCGCATGCAAGAGCCAATGGACGGTAAAAACTATAGTAAAAAAATAACAGTATAACGGCTATAATTTTTCTTTATAAAAATCACACAATTTACTCCACCACAATTACAATAGATTCCTCTAACATTCTTATAATTTTATATAATATTTACAATTTATTATACACATAAATCATAATATTTATTTTATTAGTACACTCATATTATTACAATAGATTCCTCTAACATTTCACGAGTACCATCATTTATTTAAAATGATCTAAATATCATTATGCCTGAAAGTGTCGCTTCGGGTTCGAGTACAATATTTTCACGTCCTACCAGTGAGCAAAACAAACGTACAACGGTTGTTTGGAATCATTTCATCGAAGTGTGGATTGCAAAAGGTGTTAAAAAAGGCCAATGAAAAATATATAATAATTTCTTTGGGGTTAAAAGGAAATAACACATGACTCCATCACTACGAGTCGTGTTTGAAGAAGCATACGATAATTGATGAAAGCTCTAAATCACAAATTGATCGTTCTAGTCACAATTGGAGTTATGATCAAATATTACAAAAGGAGTAGCAAACTAAGTTGGTGATCGAGAAGGAGATTCCATTCAATTTTTTTCGACGATGCACGTTGTATCGACTACATTCAAGACGCATTACAACTGAAATATAAACAAGTAAGTAGAATGAGTAATAAACGTGATGCAATTAAATTATATAATAAAGCAAAAAATGAATTAATTGAATATTTTGATAATTTTGACGGTAAAATTTGATTAAGTTACAAAATGATGTGTCATAGTGTAATTAGTGATAGAGATAAATCAAATCAATCTCTTGACCAATTCTCTCCTAATCTTATGCTTACTGTTTGTAGATACTATTAGTTGTAAATGTTCCTTGATTTAATCCTTCTTCTTCTCCTTGAATTATTCTCTTTAATTCAGATTGTAATTATATCTAGGATAGCTGTTATTATCTGTATTCAAACTACACGTGGTATATATATACCTGACTAATGTCAATAATATAATAAAGCTTCATTTTATTATTTCCTCTTATATGGTATCAGAGACTAGATCCAAAAAATTTTTCCCCCGACTTTTCACCCTACTCCTCCCTCAATGGCATCCAATGATCAATCTCTTATAACTAACAATAGGGGTGTTCAACCGGTAAAAATCGGCCCGGACCGGACCGGTACCGTACCGAACCGGTTACCGAATACACCCGAAACTGGTTACCGATACCGGTACCGGTTGGACCGGTATACCGGACCAGTTAGCCGGTTCGGAACCGGTCCGGTACCGGTTTTTACCTGTTTTGTACCGGTTGTGGTATTATATAGATTTTCCCTTTCTTTTAACCCAAAAATTAAATTTCTAATACTGCATAAATTTTCACCAAGATGAGATGTTAATATAGTAGTGTTAATTGCATTACAAGTTTACAACATCACCCAAGTTGTAATCAAACAACAAAACTAGCAGCAACAGGCCAACAACTAATTAGAAGTAACTATTGCCTATTAGTCTATTACAAATTAAAGATTAACATGAAATTTGAAAGATTGACAGCAGCAGCAGCAAGCCAGTAGCAGCCCATCACAGTAACAAACTAGCAGCAACCCAAAAGTAGCAGAGTCAAAGTCTCACTCTCACAGACTCACAGCAACAGCCCCATAGCAGAAACAACAGCAAGCCAACAACACTACAACAGAACACAAAGAACCTCAAAGAAGAGAAAACAGAACAATTTCATTTGAATCTTTAATTTGTAATAGAGACATGAAATTAAGGCAGAAACAAATTATTTTAGATACTAAATGAATCAAAAAACTGAATTATATGAACAATTAAACACATGAAATTAAGGCAATAATGATTAATAATTTCTAAAGAGTTCAATTAATTATACTCAACTATTATTTTTTCTCCTTTTGTGGAACAATTTGGATAAGAATACATACAAGAAATGCAACTTTCCTGCATTAGTGCATTAATTATACTCAACTATCATGAAAATGAAAAACTAATAGTATATCACTTAAACAATCTAATAGTATATCACTAAAATAAATTAATTATAAATATTTAGAAAATTATGTTGTATAAGTACTTGGTTTATATATGTTGAAGAATAAGGTTTTAATTATATAGTATTATGTATTTCTGATTCAGCTTGAACATATATATACTTAATAAAAAGAAGATTAGTATAACACTCCTTGTGTGAATTTAGTCATCAACCTTTTCAATTTGGACCTTGAAAAATGGTGTCCATTTAATTCGTAATTATCCCAAAAACTAAATTAATTATGATCAATTCGTGTTCTGTTTCGTGAAATTATTGCCAGACTAGATATATAAGGCTCTGTTCTTATGAATCATGGCTAATACCCAATATATAAGCAGCAACCGGATATAAAAACAGCAATTTCGAATCTCTCACGTTAATCCGGTAACTTCACATAACAAACACACTGCCAAATCTAAATGGTATAACAAAAAAATGCAGAAATTCTGGTCCTAGCAATTATACTGTAAACACCCATACCATATATATTATTCATATATAGACAAACCACCAAAAAATAAAAAAATTGCTTAAAAACCCTAGACAGTAAACACCCGTATAGACAAATCGACATATCACATAAGTAGAGAAATCTATTGACTAAATCTCAAAATTAACTCAGAGAATACCAGTATACCACCACCAAATCACCCATTAGAAAAATTACCTAATAAATTTTTGGAATCTGGAGTCTGGACTCTGGAGTTGGAGTTGAATACGAGAACTGAACTACTGAAGAAGTGAAGAAGTGAAGAGAAGATGGTCAGATAGATCGGTTAAAGCCTCGCCGTCGCCGGTAGGAAAGGGGATCGGAGGTTTGGTTCGGAGAATTCGAGAAGAGATGGAGAGAAACTTAGGTCTGAGAAGTGAGAAGTGAGAAGTGAGAAGTGAGAAAGGGGTTCAGACATTAGAGTTCAAAGTACTCGCATATTTGGGAATAAAATTATTAAACTTAAATGTAACCGGTATAACCGGTTCGGTCCGGGTTATACCGAACATGTCAAACCCCTACCCGATACCGGTACCGATTATCCGGTATATACCGGTTTTTTATACCGAAACCGAACCGGCATCCATCTGTCCCGAACTGGCCGGTTCAGACCGGTCCGGTTCACCCATAAAACCGAAAAAACCGAATTTTTTGCACAGCCCTACCTAACAATGTTGAACCTACCAAGCCTTTCATCATCATCTCCCTTTCCCACATCCTCAAACTCATTCCCACAACCTATATATCATGGAAAACTCAACTTGAAGCTACCCTCATAGGCCATGGTCTACATAAATTCATAGATGGTTCTCATCCCGCTCCCTCTAAAACCATTACCCAAAATGACACTACCACTACTAATCATGCTTACACCACATGGTTCCGTCAAGACAAGCTCATTCTTGGAGCTCTTGCTGGCACAATTTCCATCCCACTCGTCCCTCTCATTTCGCAATGTTCCACTACCCATGACGCTTGGCAAACTCTTGCCAAGACCTATGTTAATCCATCCAAAGGCCATCTAAAACAAATAAAAGATCATCTTCACAATATTACTAAGGGCACCCGTTCGATTTCTGACTATATGTAAGAAATCAAGTGTTGTACCATCCAGTTAGCCTCCCTTGCATGTCCCCTTGATCCCGAGGACATCGTTGACAAAGTCCTTGACCAACTCAACGATCCCGACTATGATAGTGTCATCAATGCCATCCAAAGCCGTGAGAATCCTATTACGTTTGATGAGTTACATGAAAAACGTATCAACCGTGAACTCTCCCTCAAACACAAAACCAAATCATCCAATATTTTCCCTGCCACTGTTAACTATGTGGGCAAACACCAAAACCGCAACTATTAAAACCATTCTCCCTCCTATAATGTCGACCTTCTCCCCACTCCAAATCAATCCAACTCCCCTCCCCCTACTCGTTCTTCTCAACCCTTCAAAGAACGGTGTCAATGGTGCTGAAACCAAGGGCATTATGTCTCCCAATATCCCATTTTCCACTACCAATATCCAAATACCATACTACCTTCACAACAACCCAACCCACCCGTTGTCCCTCCCCATACTCAACCTCGCCTTGTCGCTAAAGGCTACCAATTCCCGTTTCCTCGTGCCTATGTTGCCACCGCTACCGACTCCTCCTCCAATGGTCGGTTCCTCGACAATGGTGCTACTCGTCATGTCACCCATGACCTTGACAACCTTGCTCTTCACCCTCCCTATGATGGTACTGTGGAACTTATTATTGGAGATGGCTCGGGCCTAGCCATCTCAAACATTGGTTCAACTTCTCTTCTTACCCATACTACTAAATTTAATCTTAATCATATTCTTCATGTGCCTTCTATTTCTAGCAATATTATTTCTATTTCTAAATTCTGTCATGAAAATAATACTTCTACCACTTTCTTACCTAATTCCTATCTTGTGAAGGATCTTCGCACGAGAGTACTTTTTCTTCAAGGCCCAATTAAATCTGGAATCTATGAATGACATCCCACTCGTCCTGCCGTTCACTCCGTCAAATTGATATCTACTATCGATTGGCATCATAGATTAGGCCATCCATCTTATTCTATTCTACGTCATCTTAGCAATGTTTTTAATTTAAATGTTCCAAAGTCAGTTTCTTTTCATTGCAATTCTTTTGATTGTAATAAGAGCCACAAATTGCCATTCTATCAAAGTACCATTCAATCTCATGGTCCTCTTGATGTTCTTTATAGTGATGTTTGGATTTCCCCCACCCTTTCTTATGATGGCTACAAATATTATCTTATCTTCGTTGATCATTATTCCAAATGTATGTGGTTTCATCCTCTCAAACACAAAAATGATGCTACTGCCATTTTTACTAAATTCAAACTCTTGGTTGAAATTTTTTTTAAACACCCCATACTTATAATCTTTAGTTATAATGGTGAATATATTGGTTTAGATCCAACACTTGAGTCTCATGACATAACTCACTTCACTTCCCCTCATCATACACCCGAACACAATGGCTATTCGGAGCGTCGTCATCGTCATATTGTTGAAACAGGTCTTTCCCTCATCACTCATTGTAAGACCCCGAAAATTTTAATAAATAGAATTTAATTTTCTTCTTATTATTATTTTAAATAGAAAGGTGTTAAATCGATAATGATAAACTTACTAGTGAAATGTGACAATTGAGATGTCTATTAATAACGTTAAATCACTATTCACGTGATCACTATTCACGGGGTACTATTCACGCTAAAACGCTTTTACATTTTCTTTGATCTTCGAATTACGTCATAACGTTTATATAAGCTGGATACGAAAATTATACGTTATAAATACGAAAGTACTATTCATACGAATATACTATTCATTTATACAAAAAGTTAAACTAGTATGTCGGAGAATATTCCTTCTGTCGGATATAGAAAGTGATAGAAATTGGCTGCAAAACTTTAACCGATAACTGTTGAAATACCCGGTGATAAAAAGAACAGTAAAACGCGTTATTTCACAGTAGCACACGGTATTCAACAGTAGCACACGGTGTTCCACAGTGTTTTATATTATTGATTCAATAATTGATAAAGTAGCAATTGCACAGTATCTTGATTCAATAATTGTTACAGTAGTATCTGCATAATATTTTATATTATTTGTCACGACACTGTAACACATATTATTTGATATGATAGTTTAGTATTATTGACAATGTCTAGAAATTCTGTCAAGGAAAGGGGTTATTTAATTGCGCGCCATTTTTATGGAAGGCCCCCTCTTTCTTGGGAATAATCTAGTTGTCAGTATTGCGAGTATATGCTATCTGTGATATTAATACATTTAACTCAATAATACAGAAAAAGGGATTTATTGTGATAATGGAGTTATATTTTTATAATGGTTTTTTTTTATAATGGAATTATCTTTTTGATAATGGATTAATCTTTTTGAAAAAATGGATGGATGATATAGATTAAAGAAAAAATGGATGGATGATATAGATTAAAGAAAAAATGGATGGATGATAATGGAAGAAAAAATGGATGAATGATATAAATGGAAGAAAAAATGGATGGATGATATTAAAAGAATATGCCAAGGGTATAAGCGTAATAAACCAAGAAAAGTTGGGGAAAGGACCAAAATGTCCTCACCTTGATTTTCCTATAAATAGGGAGGGTTCGCTTAAGAAATTTTCACACATTCATTGCCTGTACTTCCTCTCTCTCTCTCTCTCTAAATTTCTTAAGTGTTCTTAGTGTGCTAGGCTATTGTGAGTATTTGTGAGAATACTAGTATTATCCGAAATTAGTAAACTCCATAGAAAGTAACATCCAGTTAACGAAGGTAGGGAATATCATTTCTTTCATACTCATATATAATATCATTTGCTTTCATGTTCGTAAGTGATATTATACTCATAAAGATTGTTATTCATTCTGTATTAATTTGTGGGGATAACCTGTCCGTGCGGTATAACGCATGCTTGGTGAATATCCTTTTGTATTCATTCCTTATTATTCTGTGAGAATAACCTGTATGTACGAGTGTCGTACCTGGTGAATATCCTTTTATATTAATTCCTTATTATTCTGTGGGAATAACCTGTATGTACGAGTGTCGTACCTGGTGAATAACCTTTTGTATTCGTTCCTTATTAATCTGTGGGTATAACCTGTCCGTGCGGATTGACGCATGCCTGGTGAATAACCCTTTGTATTCATTACTTATTAATCTATTGTGGAAATAATCTGTCTATGCGGATTATCGCATGACGGGTGAAAATCCATTTGCAGTTTCATATATTCTGTTATACTCGTATAACGTATCATTTCTCTTGTACTCTTTAAGGGATATCTTTTTCTTTCACATTTCTCCATTTATGATAAGAAATCTTTGTTTGTTTCCAAAACCTTATTTTTAAATGGAGAAAATTCCTGAAAATTAGTAGAATATCCTTAATAGTTTATGCTTCATCTACTATCTTTTCACTTGAATCTTTCTATTTCATTTTATACGTTATAGTTGAAGCATGAAATAATTTCTTGAATATCATTCTTGAATTTGACTCCACAATTTGGTCATCGTGTTGGCATTTGGTTAATCTTTGATACTGATTAAATTATAGAGTTTTTTTTTCTTATCTTTAATCTCACTGTATTATTGTCATCATCCTCATCCTCATACTTAAATTGTGGTATTAGTTCTTTTTGGCCCGTAGTGCAAAGATGAACTGGCGTGACATGATTTTGACCAAATTGTGTATTGATATAATCATGACTTTTGGTGTTACAAACAAAGGCGTATGGTGAAAGTTCTCTTTGGCCCGTAGTGCAAAGATGAACTGGCGTTTGACATGATCATGACCGGTGATGTTATAAATAAATATCTTTGGCACGTAGTGCAAAGAGAGGCTGTTGAATATAAACTGTTGATTTGGATGTTCATAAACAGGAATTGTTGATTGGTGTTATAGGGATAAAATATTGGTGGTGATCCTTTAATTTATAGAAGATGGTAGATATTATAATCTACTTGACTCTTCTAATGGATTGTTCGTTCCGCTGCAGTTGTTGTTGTTGAACAAATATAATATCTTTAAATCTCTGATTTATTATTGTTGAAGACTAAAGATAATTTTTATTCTTGATTATCTTAGTCATGATATTTTTTACTGGGCTATTTGAGCTCACCCTTTTCCTTTTTGATCTATTGTTCTCCTCAGGAAAAGAGAGTGTAGCGGGGACTAGCCGGGGAATGGAGTGATGGTCCGAGATAATAGAAGTGTCTCAATACCTTACTATTAGTGTGACAATAAGTGTATTGAGAATTTAAGATGTATTTGTATTGTGTTTTCGTATTTTGCACGACACTTATTAGTTGTAAATGGGAAAATTCGTATTTATATTTGTATTTTGTGGAATGTTATTGGCGACTCAAAATGGGTTGTGCGAACCTATTTTGGGGGCGTCACACTCATTCCTCTATGCCACGAAAATATTGACTGCCTTTGATACTTGCTATTTAATTAATCGTATGTTTACTCCTATACTTCACCTTCAATCCCCTTACTCTAAACTCCATGGCCATACGCCTAATTATCTCAAACTTCGTAGTTTTAGATGTCTTTATTATCCATGGCTACGTCCCTATACCTTAACTAAACTCGATCCCCTCTCTTCTCCTTGTATTTTTGTTGGCTATTCCACTACCTAAAACGCCTATTATTGCCTTGCTCCTAATTCAAATAAAATCTATGTTTCTCGCCATGTCAAATTCATTGAGCATGAATTCCCTTTTTCCTCTTCTTCCATGTCAGCACCATCGCACACGTCCACCGAAACGGACGAATGGTGTGCATTTCATCTCCCCATTATTTTTGCTGCCTCACCCACACCAACTACCCTCTCCCAAAACCCGTAAGCTCCTCCTTCTCCTCTCTCTCATTCCTTACCTACTTTAGTCGAATCGCCAACCCTCTCCTAGCTCCCGGTCTCCTCAACTCCCTATCCTCCTTCTCCCCATCCACCTCCACCATTCCCTCTCACTCGACTACAAAATAATATTCGCAAACCCATTGCTAAAATGAACCTCCATGTCTCTCTCCAATCCTCTTATACCGAGCCTACCACCATCACTCAAGCTCTTAAAAACCCAGTTGAGCGTGACGCCATATAAACTGAATACAATGCCTTACTCAAAAATAAACATGGGACCTTGTCCCTCCTCTCCATCATAAAATCTCATTGGTTGTAAGTGGGTATTTGGGACTAAGTATAACCCGGATGGCTCTATAGCCCGTCAAAAGGCTCGCCTAGTAGCTGAAGGGTTCTACCAACGTCCCGACCTAGACTACACTGAAACTTTTAGTCCCGTAGTTAAACCCGCTACTGTTCGTACTGTTCTCTCTCTAGCAATAACCTATGGGTGGTCTCTCCGTCAAATTGACATTAATAATGCTTTTCTCCAAGGTTCTCTCATGGAGGACGTGTTTATGGTCCAACCCCCTGGTTTTATTAGTCAGTCTCATCCTACTTATGTTTGAAAATTTCGCCAAGCTCTCTATGGTCTTAAACAAGCTCCCTGAGCTTGGTATAATGAACTCAAATCCTATCTTCTTACTCTTGGTTTCACAAATTTCGTCTCCGACACATCTTTATTTACTCTACGTCATAATAATGATCTAATCTACCTACTTGCCTATGTTGATGATATCATTATCAATGGCTCAAATTCCACTCTCTTAAACACATTCATCTCTCAATTCTCCTCTCGTTTCTCTCTTAAAGATATTGGTAACCTATCCTATTTTCTTGGAGTTGAGGTGTTCCCTCATCCTCAAGGCATCTTTCTTAGCCAACACAAATATATCCAAGACCTTTTAACCCGTGCTCATTTGTCTAATGCCAAACCCATACCCACCCCTATGGCTACACATCCTCCCCTATCCACACAAACTGGACCTCCTCTAGCCAACCCAACCGAATACCGAGCACTTGTGGGAAGCCTACAATATCTCTCTTTAACTAGACTTGGCATTTCCTTTGTTGTAAACATGTTATCTCAATACATGTACAAACCTACTGAAGATCATTGGGCCGCTCTCAAATGCCTATTACGCTATCTTGTAGGAACTACTACACAAGGTTTACTACTTCGCCGAGACTCGCCTACTACTCTTCATGCCCTTACAGACGCTGACTGGGCAGGTGATAAAGATGACTATATTTCTACAACCGGTTACATTATCTACTTGGGTCGAAATTCTATATCTTGGAGGTCTCGCAAACAACGAACTCTTGCTCGCTTTTCCACTGAAGTCTAGTACCGAGCTGTTGCTGCGACTACTGCTGAGGTCCTATGGGTCCAAAACTTACTTCGTGAGCTAGGATACTTATCCACAAACAAACCAGTCATCTACTGTGATAATATGGGAGCTACATATGTTGCCGCAAATCCGAAGTTCCACTCAAAAATGAAACATTTAGGACTTGACTACCACTTTGTTCGTGAGAATGTTCAAAGTCAAAAACTACATGTGCCATACATTTCCACCAACGATCAACTAGCCGATGCTATTACTAAACCGCTTGCTCGCACTCGGTTCCATGAACTCATGTCCAAGATTGGTCTCAATAACCAATGGTCCATCTACCGTTTGTAGATAATATTAGTTGTAAATGTTCCTTGATTTACTCCTTCTTTTCCTTGAATTATTCTCTTTAATTCAAATTGTAATTATATCTAGGATAACTGTTATCATCTGTATTCAAACTACACGTATATATATACCTGACTAATGTCAATAATATAATATACCTTCATTTTATTATTTCCTCTTATAATTAGTTGATAATTCACCATATATGGACGAGTTCAATAGTTATAACTAACCATAATCAATATTTATATTTTTTTTCGTACTCATTCTTTAGTCATCAATAATGAATATTTTTTGTTGTGTACTAAACGTTGAAAGAATTTATTTAATCATAATAAAAATGCGACAACTTGTACTACTACTACTACTACTATTACTACTATATAATAACTCCTATTTAGAAAGTGGACTTATTAAATGGTAAGTTATATAATGATGAGTTAGTTCTAACAAGATTAAAAATTAATGGAAGTTACTTTATTTATTGGAATTTGGAAGTGAAGGGAAAATAGAGAGCAACGACGGGGGAAAATGGTAGCTGGATGGGTTATCTGTAGCTGCACATGGGATTTATTGATTGGGGCTTGGGATTAGATCCCTCCATTATATTTATTTATTTTTTAAAATATATTTTTACTGACAAAAATGTTATATTTAGTTAAACAATAAAAATTTATTGAAGGCCTTTGACCCGAGTGATATGACCCAACCTATGGTAACCATAAGGTAGGAAGTTCGAGTTGTGAGAGTGTGTGTTTAAATTAAAAAAATAATAAAACTTTTCAAAAATAATTAACGATCAAATATATTTTCTCGCAAGTAATTATGTCATTAGTATTGTCATTAAACATAATATTTGTGTCGTTAAATATATATTACAAAAAATTAAAAGATAAGTGTAATAGTTGGATCATAATCTCTATTAAGTAACTTGACTTTTGTTATATATTGAATACTTTAGGACGCGTTTGGCAAGGGTTCTATATATTCGTTTCGCTCTATAGAAAAATTTTCATTTGATTTTGTTTTTTTGGACAAAATAATCCTTTTACTCTCTTTTTTAGTTTCATTTTTGTTGTTATACACTTTTATTTTATAATTTTCTCTGTAGAATTTTATATGTGAACAATGTGATCCTTAAAAGGTTGGAGAGGTAACGATATAACTTCAAAAAGGAAAAACTAAATGCCAACGTTGAGAGTTGTCAATTAAGGGTTAGTTAGTATTTTTCGTTTATTCTTCTTACCAACAATTAATTCAAAATATATTAAATATATGGATAAACATTTTTTTAAATGTACTGTGACGCCCCCAAATTCGGGTCTCCAAATACCCGGATCCGGTCATCACGATTCAACATAAACATCCACCTCTAACAACATATGATATCTAAAAGTTGCGGAATATATAAACATACGTTGTTCATTACAAGGTGTTACTAGTCCCAGAATACAATTAACCTTAATCAAGTACATCAACCCATACCCTAAGTAACTATTAGGGTTTAAATTACATGAACAGTAATTAAATTACACATGAACCTAAGTCTGCTACGAGAAGTCTATCATTTCATCTTTTCTTTCCCTTTATTCTTCCCTGACGTCTCGGGTTTAGCTGCAATAAAGTCATGATATAGCAAGAATGAGCAACGAGTTTGCCCAGCAAGTTTAAAGTGCAACAATAAGAATATATCATGATGAAGGGATATAAAAGGGATTTCAACAATAGAATAATCAGAAGCAAGAACAATAAATGCTTTTAGAACAATTGATAGTCAAATAGACTTTGAACGATAACTTCCAGAGGAGTCAATAGCTGGTTGACCCTCTGGTTACTGGCTACAGAATAACGTACTTGAGGGGATCAGCCTCGCGTACCCTATGTATATGCATAACATTTAATTCTGCTATTTGTACCTTATATACGGTACGTGGGGTACTCCCCTATAGATAAAGGGGTGTTCATACAGTCTAAGAATCCTTACCATTGATTGGTTCGGATAGCTTTTATAAATTTTCACAAAATTGTCTGACCGAACAAGGGTTCAGACTTAACCATGAATGGTTCATAAAACTTCTGAATTTAATTCAATATTCGAATTCAAATGCATGAGCGCGAATGCCAATAATACACAGATGTGGAATAATTTTAAAAGTAATTAGACCACTTATAGCATGCTTGGAGATAAAATTCAAGCTTAAAGAATACTTGCAATAATATATACCTTTTTGCATGAATTAAAATACTGCATAAGGTTTTAGAAGTATTACTCAAAGTAAAAAGTTGCGTAAGGAAGAACTTGCAATAAGGTAAGAAGTTTAGAGTTAGGAACTTGCAGAAATCAAAGTTCGGGATAGAGGACTTGCCTGTTTGCTCAGCTACAGATAAATTCTAGCTTTAATTAATTGATCTCGAGTGACCTATCAGTGGATAAAGTCGATTTATCAATTAACAGTTGTGTATTTGACACCTCTCACTATACCTTTTACTCAACAGGTAAAATTCACCATTTAAATTTAATTACTAATTAACATTAGTTAAACATAAATTTATTAATGACCTTTATCTATCTTAAACAGATAATAATTAATCATGGTCACTATCATTTGAATACTCAATTTGTTACCTTTAACAATCCTTATAAATTTATTTTGGTTTAAAGATAACAGAAAACCATTAATCAATTATTTAGTTGCCTTACTCTTAATTGCCACTACCTTAGGGGTAATTTAGTAATTGTTGTACTTGTCCTTTATTCAACATTAATTAATGTATAAATTTACACACTTAATTATTATTTAATATTAATAATCGCTAAGTGTTTATTATCTTTATTTATTAAGGGCCACAGCTAAATATTTAACTTATAAATCTCCCTTATACTTAATCATTGTTTCATTAATGATTAAGTAGTTAATTTCCTTCTTACTCAATAATTATACTTAATTATTATTATTATTAATTAAATACTTATTACCTTTAAAAAAATTATTTTATTAACTTTACTCATATTTAATTATTATTATTAAATAATAATTAAATATTTATTATCTTTATTTATTATTAAATAATAAATAATTATTTTATTAACTTTACTCATATTTAATTATTATTATTAAATAATAATTAAATATTTATTATCTTTATTTATTATTAAATAATAAATAATTATTTTATTAACTTTACTCATATTTAATTATTATTATTAAATAATAATTAAATATTTATTATCTTTATTTATTATTTATTAATAAATAATAAATAATTGTTTTATTTACTTTATTCATATTCAATTATTGGTTAATGCTAATTAACTAATAATTAATTAATTAACTTTGTTCATACTTACTTATTATAATAATTAAATATTCATTATAATACATAATTGGTAACATTTCTCAGTGTATTATTAACTCCAATAATCATACCAACATAGTGCAATACTAGCTGTTTGCAGAGTCAATTTAACTACTAGAACCCTAGGGTCCTTTACTATACAGAGTTTCCCAGCAATACAAAATCCAGCCATACCTAACACAACCCAACCTAGCATCAATCTCCTAATTCCATTAACCAACACACTGAGATGTATGTTATAGTCAATCAGCTGCTAAAATGTCTCTAGGTCCAATATTTCCCAATCAAAAGTTAACACAGCACAACCAAACAATTTCTAACCATCATTAATCTAATACAGCAAAATAATTAAATCCAATACAGTATATTTAGCCGATTTGTTGGCCTAAACAACAACAACAAAAATTCCACCCAACCTAAAATTGTTATACCAGGTCTGATTTTCAACCCAATACAGTCGATCATCACATAACTAATTACAGAAAGAAAATGAAGAAAATGAAAGAACACAATCGAATGGCCTGAACCTTAGGGTTCCTCAATATACAGAGGTCTAAATCGAACAGTACATCCTACATCAGACAACAATACAAATTGAAAAATTAAACAGAACACTCATCTCAGTCACTTGAACTACTTAATACCTTGGGGTTGAATTGGGTCGATTTTGTGTCCTGGCTGCTATTCTCCTCTTTTTCCCAAAGTAGTTGACAAAATCAGACATTCACTCCTTAAGAAATTTCAAACCCTAATTGTTTTTAAATTGGGAACTCACAACCAAAGATTCGGCAGTTTTGGTTTAGGGGTTTGAGGTTCAATTTATAGATAAAGCTTTACCCAAATGGTTCGGATAATACCCTAGCGCCTGAGTCATTAACCGACGGTAGGAGGATAGTGGTCGCCGATCGATCCCATCGCCACCTGTGAACTTGACGACTTCAACCCTCGAGCGTTGTACCTCCACCGGTCCAATCACTGAAAACTTGGGACCTTTGGTCCGCCGATTAAACGCTCGGTCGCTCGATGCTTCCTCCGTTCGTCCGATGGTTCTTCAATCCCTTGCCGGCGCCTTCTCCTTCCCGTCTTTTCTTGACTGATGGACTGATTGGGGGCTTGGGTTTGGCTCGATTGACAGAGGCGATTGAGGGTTGATTTTCCCCCTTCTTCTTCACTGGTTGCGACTGATTGAAAGCCAGAGTTCGCTCTGGTTGGATTTTCCCCCAATTTGGTTTTCTTTGCTTCGCCAATTCTCAATTGATTTGTCACTGAAATTTCCCCCAAATTTGTTTGCCGGTTATAATATCCTGATATCCCAATCACCATGGGTCGACCCGTCTGGAAAATGAATTGGGCTTAACCCAGTTGGGTCGGCTGATATAGAAAAGAGAGATGGTCCAAAAAGGAGTAAAGAGATTTTTGGGCTCAGTTAAGGTGGGTTCGGCCCAACGGGAAATAAAAAGAATTGGGCTCAGCTCTATTAGAGTCTGGGTCAATTAATAAAATTAAAGGGATGGCCCAAATAAATTTATTCACCCTATATCCCTAACATTTTAAATTAATTACCTAACAAATAATTTAAGTATTTAAAGTATTTATTTTAATCATAATTCTTCATTCGAATTATTTACTACAACATGATAAAATTAATTATTAATTTTCGACTTTTCGTGCAAATAAATTCTTAGGGTTAACTCACTATTTTAATCAAGCTAGTAATGAGTCCCTTTAATTCACTTAAAAATTATTGGACCACGTATCTATCTAAATAATAATACCCACATGGTTCCAATTAAATTCGTAAAATTAAATATAATGAATTTATTTATTCAAATAAATTTGGTACAATGTTTAAAAATTCCTGGACCTTACATCCTCTCCCCCTTATAAAAATTCCGTCCTCGGAATTTCTATCTAAGGTTACTCGAATAACTGAGGGTAATTTGCTCTCATCTTCTCTTCGAGCTCCCACGTGGCTTCTTCCACCGCGTGATTTCTCCAGAGAACTTTCACTGAGTGAATGATTTTATTCCTCAGTCTCTGCTCTTTCCTATCTAGTATTTGAACAGGAATCTCCTCGTACGATAAATCCCTTTCGACTTGAATTGGTTCATAGGAGATAACATGCTTGTAATCTGGCTTATACGGACGTAACACTGATACATGAAACACGTTGTGGATGTGCTCAAGTTCAGGAGGTAATGCTATCTCGTACGCCACCTCGCCGATTCGTCTCAAAATTTCGAACGGTCCTATGAACCTAGGGCTCAATTTACCCTTCTTCCCAAAACGGATCTTCCCTTTCCAGGGAGATACCTTCAGAAACACAAAGCTACCAACTTCAAAGTCTCGTTTCTGGCGATGTAAGTCGGCGTACTTCTTTTGGCGATCCTGGGCTGCTACTAACCGTTGTCTTATTACTTTAACGATTTCCACGGTTTGTTGTACCAATTCCGGTCCCAACAATCTCCGTTCACCAACTTCGTCCCAACACAAAGGCGTTCGACACTTTCTCCCATATAGTGCTTCGTACGGTGGCATACCAATACTAGCATGGTAACTATTATTGTAGGCGAACTCTACTAGTGGCAAGTGATCGTCCCAGCTGCCACTTAAGTCTATCACCACTGCTCGGAGCATATCCTCTAGAGTCTGAATTGTTCGCTCACTCTGACCATCAGTCTGGGGATGATATGCCGTACTCATTCTTAACTGTGTTCCCAGTCTCTCCTGCAGACTCCTCCAAAAATTTGACGTGAAGCGCGGATCTCTGTCAGATACAATAGACACCGGCACTCCATGTCGTGATACAATCTCCTTCACGTAGAGCTTCGCTAACTGCTCCAATTTGTACCTGATCTTGATCGGTAGAAAATGGGCAGATTTGGTCAATCGATCTACGATTACCCAGATGGCGTCTAGACCCTTCTGTGTTGTTGGAAGTCCTACCACAAAATCCATTGTGATGTGTTCCCACTTCCACTCGGGGATCTCTAAGGGTTGCAACAATCCGCTCGGCCGTTGGTGCTCAGCCTTGATCCGTTGACAGGTCAAACACCGGCTAACGAACTCTGCAACTTCCCCTTTCAAATGCGGCCACCAATAATGTTGACGAAGATCTTGGTACATCTTGGTGCTACCCGGATGTACCGAAAATCTCGTATTGTGGGCCTCCTGCAAAATCTCTTCCCTTAAGTCTGGTACGTAAGGTATCCAGATCCTTCCCTCGAATCTCAGCAATCCCGCGCTGTCAACCTTGTACTTCGATGCTTTTCCCTCCGATAATTGTTTCTTAATGTCAATGCATTCTTCATCAAATTCCTGAGCCTCCTGTATCTTATCCAGTAGAGTTGGACCTACCGTCACGGCGAACACCTTTTCGTCCACCTCCATTGGATACCTAACTTCTAGCTCCAGACGTTCAAAGTCCCGTATCAATTCCTCCTGGACTGTCAGCTGCATCAATTTCACCTTGCCCTTTCTGCTTAAGGCATCAGCTACTACGTTTGCCTTGCCCGGATGGTACAGAATCTCACAGTCGTAGTCCTTGATCAATTCCAACCATCGGCGTTGCCTCATGTTCAGCTCTTTTTGAGTGAAGATATATTTCAGACTTTTGTGATCTGTATATATTTCACACTTTTCCCCATATAGGTAGTGCCTCCATATCTTCAAGGCGAAAACTACCGCTGCTAATTCCAGGTCATGAGTCGGGTACCCCTTCTCATAGTCCTTCAGTTGACGTGATGCGTACGCCACGACCTTGTCGTGCTGCATTAACACACACCCAAGACCCTTGTGTGACGCATCACTGTACACCACGAAACCCCCAGAGTTGTCTGGTAAGGTCAACACTGGTGCTTGGCTAAGTCTCTTCTTCAACTCCATGAAACTTTCCTCACATTTCTCCGACCAAACAAACTTAACTGTTTTCCTGGTGAGGTTGGTCAACGGCGATGCTATCTTTGAAAAATCCTGGATGAATCTCCGATAGTATCCCGCTAATCCCAAGAAACTCCGGATCTCTGTTGGCGTCTTCGGCTGTTCCCAGTTGATAACTGCTTCCACCTTGGCTGGGTCTACCGAAACACCATTCTTGTCGATGACATGTCCCAGAAATTGTACCCTCTGTAACCAAAACTCACACTTAGAAAACTTCGCATACAGTTTCTCCCTCCTGAGAGCTGCTAATACAATCTTTAAATGTTCAGCATGCTCCTCCTCTGTTTCTGAATACACCAAGATGTCATCAATGAATACAACTACGAACTTATCCAAGTACTGCTTGAACACTCTGTTCATCATATCCATGAATGCTGCTGGTGCATTCGTTAATCCAAAGGACATGACCAGAAACTCGAAGTGACCATAACGAGTTCTGAATGCAGTCTTCGGGATATCTTCTTGCCTCACCTTCAACTGATGATAGCCTGTTCTTAAGTCGATCTTTGAAAAGTACTTCGCTCCCTTGAGTTGATCGAACAGATCGTCAATTCTCGGAAGCGGATACCTATTCTTAATCGTAACTTTGTTCAACTCCCGATAGTCGATACAAAGCCTCATTGAACCGTCTTTCTTCTTTACAAACAGAACTGGTGCTCCCCACGGGGACACGCTCGGTCTGATATAACCTTTATCTAACAGTTCCTGCAGTTGCACCATCAATTCTTTCATCTCTACAGGTGCCATTCGATACGGCGGCTTCGATGTTGGTGCGGTTCCTGGTGCCAAATCGATAACGAACTCGATTTCCCTGTCCGGCGGCAGTCCCGGAAGCTCTTCGGGAAAGACGTCGGTGAATTCTCTCACGACTGGTATTTGACTCATCTCATCCCCTACTCGACGAGTATCAACCACATGGGCCAAATAACATTCGCAACCCTTCTTGAGTAATCTCCTTGTTTGCATCATAGTAAGACAACAAGATTGGCTTGGTGACTTACTACCGTAAAATACCACCTTCGACTTATTAGGAGTCTTTAGGTGTATACACTTCTTTTTACAGTCAATAACTGCTCCGTGGGTTGATAGCCAATCCATTCCCAAGATTACATCGAACTCTCCCAGTCGAATTGGTATCAAATCCACATTGAGCTTAAATCCTCGCAACTCAGCACAACAATTCCTATGAATATATTCTACGGGGACAATTTCCTTGTTTGCTACTTCTACGTTCATAGGGTGTTCTAACTTTTCACGGGGTAAATTTAACTGACTAGCAAATTCTTCGGAAACAAAAGAGCAAGTAGCACCCGAATCAAATAACACATATGCATTTATATCATTGATTGGGATGATACCTGACACCACGTCCTTGGATTCCATGGCATCCTGAACCGTCATGTTGAACGTGCGGGCTGTTGGCCTGTTGGCTTGACTGGATGGTGGCCCGTAGTTCAACCGGTTACTGTTCCCACTGTTGTTGTTGTTTCGGTTGCCACTCCCGGCGTCGTTTTTCTTCTTCGGACAATCCCTCATTTGGTGGTCGGGTGCTCCACATGAAAAACATCCCCCCTTTGGCTTATTCTGACATTGGGGAGCCATGTGCCCCGGTTGCCCACAACGGTAACACACACTCCTTCCCTTCAAACATTCCCCGGTGTGGTTCTTGCCGCAATTATTGCACCTGCCTGGTTTCTTTGCCTCCCCTCCAGACTGGTTTCCTCCGGGTTTATTGCTCCCGAAAGATTGGCTCTCACTCCATTTCCGTTTGTTGGGGTTACTGCCCCCACTGCTTCCTGCCTTAGGGCCCTCATGTCCCTTCTTCTTCTCGTGATTGTATTTGGCCAGGGCCTCACTGCCACCCTCTGCAATGATTGCCCTCTCCATTAATTCTGCGAATGTTCTGATTTTTAATACAGCCACGGAACGGTATAACCATGGTTTCAACCCTTGCTCAAACCTACGAGCTTTCCTTTCCTCTGTGCTGACTTGGTGAGCTGCAAACCGTGCCAACTCATTAAACTTAGCCGCGTACTCAGCCACAGACATGTTCCCTTGTTTTAGCTCTAGGAACTTGATCTCCATTTCCTGCTTCATGCTTTCTGGGAAGTAATTTTCCAAGAACATTTCCTTGAAACGATCCCAAGCGACAGTGCCTTCTTCCACCCGGCCTCTGTTGGCCTTCCACCAGTAGTTTGCCTCGCCTTTTAGCATGAAAGTGGCAAAACTTGTTTTCTGTTCCTCTGCCACCCGTGCTACTTCAAAGACCTTCTCTATCTCTTCTATCCAGGTCTGCGCCTCGATTGGGTTAAGAGTTCCCTTGAACTCAGGTGGTCCGACCAATTTGAAATCTTTAAAGTTTGCCAGATGATGCGTTGGCTCAGCTGCAGCTTGGGTTCTCTCAGGTGGTGGTCTGGATTGCATAGCCTCGGCCAGCATCTCCGCGAACATTCTCATGGGGTTGGTTTGATCTCCAACCTCACTTTCTGACTCTTCGACCTGTCGGTTACGTGGTCGTCCCCTTGGCGGCATGTTTGGATAAGGAAAATCCGCTGACTTTTACCTATAGTGTTATATTTTACATGACATGTTATTAAAATGAACAATTAAAGGTAAAATATTTATCAGCACATTCGATTTAAGTGAAACATCTGCATTTATATTCATATACCACTGTTTTGTTACAATGACTAAACCTGTGGCATACTTCTATAAACGCGCCACCATCTGTCCTATCACAATCCTCCCCCTAGACAAAAGTGGGGAATCCTAACCTTTCCTCCTTCCAGACCACAAAAGTTGGGGTTTTAACTGCTACCCCAATCATAACAACAAATATAAAGTTTCATAAACAAACATGACTATGTCCCTAACATAAACAAAAGTGGGACTGACTGTACTAAAGAAAATCAACTGCTCCATCAAATCACTGCTCATCACGACGGATCCGAGCCTGCTGACCAGAGAATGCTCCATCCCCGACCCTGCGACGAAACAGAGCGACTGGACTCCCCCCATCTCAGCCCGGGGTCTCCTGTAGGCTGCATCTAGGGCATGGCCTAGGGTCTCTATCCTCACAGATCTGGCCTCTAACTGGTCCTCCAATAGGTCAAACTCTACTTGCTGCTCTGACCCAGGCATCCCTTACTCGGACATTCTCAGCAACCTCTAGCCCAATCTCGAACCTCATAGCCTCCTGTTTCGCCCTCAGGTGGGGCGATCTGTAAATCCCTCTGCTCCAGTCTCTCCCTCAACTCAGCGTTTTCGGGCCACTAGCTGATGTAGCAGTGGTCCGACCTGCTGTGCCGAGGACTCGTAGCCCTGCAGCTGTACCTTGGCCACTCCCAAGTCATGGTCGAGCTGGTAGGCCAGGTCTCTATACTGGTCCTCCATATACTGATGGGTCTGGTTCTGCTCCTGCAAATGAGCAATCTGACCCTCCAGCTCCTCGGTCCTGCTGGTCAGTCCCTCGATAATATCGTCAGCAGTGGATCCCATGCCGTCCACATAAGCAGGTGGCTCCTCCCCCTCGGCCTCAGGGTCCTCCTCCTCTGGGTCTTGACTGCCCGACCTCATCACTCTACCCACAACGGGCTCCGGTAACTCCCTCTGGTAATCCTCCTCCGGCTCGGACTCCTCTAGCGGTACTCCTGGGGGCAGTAGGAGCATACCCCACCAGCTGCTCAGCAACTACTGGGATGTCTATAAATACTTCCTCCTCACGGGCTCCACTAGTCTCCCCTACAGCAGCCATCCTACAAACACACAAAAACTAGCATTAGTACAACAATAAAATATATTCATTGAAGAAATGAAAGTATATTTCATTGGGTACTACCTGACTCGATGAATTCCCCAATTCATCAAAACCACATATGATAAATCTCCTCGATTTACCTCCTAACACTCGATACGAGTTTACTATGAAGGTTATAACCTAGGTTTCGCGATCCTAAAGTTTATAACCTACAGCTCTGATACCAACCTGTGACGCCCCCAAATTCGGGTCTCCAAATACCCGGATCCGGTCATCACGATTCAACATAAACATCCACCTCTAACAACATATGATATCTAAAAGTTGCGGAATATATAAACATACGTTGTTCATTACAAGGTGTTACTAGTCCCAGAATACAATTAACCTTAATCAAGTACATCAAACCCATACCCTAAGTAACTATTAGGGTTTTAAATTACATGAACAGTAATTAAATTACACATGAACCTAAGTCTGCTACGAGAAGTCTATCATTTCATCTTTTCTTTCCCTTTATTCTTCCCTGACGTCTCGGGTTTAGCTGCAATAAAGTCATGATATAGCAAGAATGAGCAACGAGTTTGCCCAGCAAGTTTAAAGTGCAACAATAAGAATATATCATGATGAAGGGATATAAAAGGGATTTCAACAATAGAATAATCAGAAGCAAGAACAATAAATGCTTTTAGAACAATTGATAGTCAAATAGACTTTGAACGATAACTTCCAGAGGAGTCAATAGCTGGTTGACCCTCTGGTTACTGGCTACAGAATAACGTACTTGAGGGGATCAGCCTCGCGTACCCTATGTATATGCATAACACTTAATTCTACTATTTGTACCTTATATACGGTACGTGGGGTACTCCCCTATAGATAAAGGGGTGTTCATACAGTCTAAGAATCCTTACCATTGATTGGTTCGGATAGCTTTTATAAATTTTCACAAAATTGTCTGACCGAACAAGGGTTCAGACTTAACCATGAATGGTTCATAAAACTTCTGAATTTAATTCAATATTCGAATTCAAATGCATGAGCGCGAATGCCAATAAATACACAGATGTGGAATAATTTTAAAAGTAATTAGACCACTTATAGCATGCTTGGAGATAAAATTCAAGCTTAAAGAATACTTGCAATAATATATACCTTTTTGCATGAATTAAAATACTGCATAAGGTTTTAGAAGTATTACTCAAAGTAAAAAGTTGCGTAAGGAAGAACTTGCAATAAGGTAAGAAGTTTAGAGTTAGGAACTTGCAGAAATCAAAGTTCGGGATAGAGGACTTGCCTGTTTGGCTCAGCTACAGATAAATTCTAGCTTTTAATTAATTGATCTCGAGTGACCTATCAGTGGATAAAGTCGATTTATCAATTAACAGTTGTGTATTTGACACCTCTCACTATACCTTTTACTCAACAGGTAAAATTCACCATTTAAATTTAATTACTAATTAACATTAGTTAAACATAAATTTATTAATGACCTTTATCTATCTTAAACAGATAATAATTAATCATGGTCACTATCATTTGAATACTCAATTTGTTACCTTTAACAATCCTTATAAATTTATTTTGGTTTAAAGATAACAGAAAACCATTAATCAATTATTTAGTTGCCTTACTCTTAATTGCCACTACCTTAGGGGTAATTTAGTAATTGTTGTACTTGTCCTTTATTCAACATTAATTAATGTATAAATTTACACACTTAAATTATTATTTAATATTAATAATCGCTAAGTGTTTATTATCTTTATTTATTAAGGGCCACAGCTAAATATTTAACTTATAAATCTCCCTTATACTTAATCATTGTTTCATTAATGATTAAGTAGTTTAATTTCCTTCTTACTCAATAATTATATACTTAATTATTATTATTATTAATTAAATACTTATTACCTTTAAAAAAATTATTTTATTAACTTTACTCATATTTAATTATTATTATTAAATAATAATTAAATATTTATTATCTTTATTTATTATTAAATAATAAATAATTATTTTATTAACTTTACTCATATTTAATTATTATTATTAAATAATAATTAAATATTTATTATCTTTATTTATTATTAAATAATAAATAATTATTTTATTAACTTTACTCATATTTAATTATTATTATTATTAAATAATAATTAAATATTTATTATCTTTATTTATTATTTATTAATAAATAATAAATAATTGTTTTATTTACTTTATTTCATATTCAATTATTGGTTAATGCTAATTAACTAATAATTAATTAATTAACTTTGTTCATACTTACTTATTATAATAATTAAATATTCATTATAATACATAATTGGTAACATTTCTCAGTGTATTATTAACTCCAATAATCATACCAACATAGTGCAATACTAGCTGTTTGCAGAGTCAATTTAACTACTAGAACCCTAGGGTCCTTTACTATACAGAGTTTCCCAGCAATACAAAATCCAGCCATACCTAACACAACCCCCACCTACGGCATCAATCTCCTAATTCCATTAACCAACACACTGAGATGTATGTTATAGTCAATCAGCTGCTAAAATGTCTCTAGGTCCAATATTTCCCAATCAAAAGTTAACACAGCACAACCAAACAATTTCTAACCATCATTAATCTAATACAGCAAAACAATTAAATCCAATACAGTATATTTAGCCGATTTGTTGGCCTAAACAACAACAACAAAAATTCCACCCAACCTAAAATTGTTATACCAGGTCTGATTTTCAACCCAATACAGTCGATCATCCACATAACTATGTACAGAAAGAAAATGAAGAAAATGAAAGAACACCATCGAATGGCCTGAACCCTAGGGTTCCTCAATATACAGAGGTCTAAATCGAACAGTACATCCTACATCAGACAACAATACAAATTGAAAAATTAAACAGAACACTCATCTCAGTCACTTGAACTACTTAATACCTTGGGGTTGAATTGGGTCGATTTTGTGTCCTGGCTGCTATTCTCCTCTTTTTCCCAAAGTAGTTGGACAAAATCAGACATTCACTCCTTAAGAAATTTCAAACCCTAATTGTTTTTAAATTGGGAACTCACAACCAAAGATTCGGCAGTTTTGGTTTAGGGGTTTGAGGTTCAATTTATAGATAAAGCTTTACCCAAATGGTTCGGATAATACCCTAGCGCCTGAGTCATTAACCGACGGTAGGAGGATAGTGGTCGCCGATCGATCCCATCGCCACCTGTGAACTTGACGACTTCAACCCTCGAGCGTTGTACCTCCACCGGTCCAATCACTGAAAACTTGGGACCTTTGGTCCGCCGATTAAACGCTCGGTCGCTCGATGCTTCCTCCGTTCGTCCGATGGTTCTTCAATCCCTTGCCGGCGCCTTCTCCTTCCCGTCTTTTCTCGACTAATGGACTGATTGAGGGCTTGGGTTTGGCTCGATTGACAGAGGCGATTGAGGGTTGATTTTCCCCCTTCTCCTTCACTGGTTGCGACTGATTGAAAGCCAGAGTTCGCTCTGGTTGGATTTTCCCCCAATTTGGTTTTCTTTGCTTCGCCAATTCTCAATTGATTTGTCACTGAAATTTCCCCCAAATTTGTTTGCCGGTTATAATATCCTGATATCCCAATCACCATGGGTCGACCCGTCTGGAAAATGAATTGGGCTTAACCCAGTTGGGTCGGCTGATATAGAAAAGAGAGATGGTCCAAAAAGGAGTAAAGAGATTTTTGGGCTCAGTTAAGGTGGGTTCGGCCCAACGGGAAATAAAAAGAATTGGGCTCAGCTCTATTAGAGTCTGGGTCAATTAATAAAATTAAAGGGATGGCCCAAATAAATTTATTCACCCTATATCCCTAACATTTTAAATTAATTACCTAACAAATAATTTAAGTATTTAAAGTATTTATTTTAATCATAATTCTTCATTCGAATTATTTACTACAACATGATAAAATTAATTATTAATTTTCGACTTTTCGTGCAAATAAATTCTTAGGGTTAACTCACTATTTTAATCAAGCTAGTAATGAGTCCCTTTAATTCACTTAAAAATTATTGGACCACGTATCTATCTAAATAATAATACCCACATGGTTCCAATTAAATTCGTAAAATTAAATATAATGAATTTATTTATTCAAATAAATTTGGTACAATGTTTAAAAATTCCTGGACCTTACATGTACAGTTAATTTGATATTTTGAATCAGGATGAATAAATATATATATATATATATATATAAATATTTTTTAAGATCTAGCGCTACTAATATCATCGATCCGAATGTGATTAACCACTAGAGAGTCAATTAGTTAATTATGTCTTAATCCAAGAAATAAAGTATTGAAGAACGATTTTAAAATAACGTTTATGTATTTTAAATTAAAATTTATATTTAGTGAATTTTATTATTTAATTATAACATTATTTACCCTTATCAAAAATCCTGAATCTACAGCTGACCAGGCAAAAATAGGAAATGATCAATAAAGGAAGAAAAGGTAGTTGTAATCATCAAATACAAAGACAAAGTTAATAAAAATACACTTGTGAAACTCTGCTAAACAATTTACATTATGTTGTGAAATGATAGATAAAACAAAATGTATATCAACAAAAATGTATATTGATAAACTCTTGTATTTAAGTGGTCATCCACACTTCATTCATTATGATATTCTTACTTCTTTCAATATACAAGCAACCATGGACTTAATGGTTAATACCCATATCTCCCACATGATATCAATCTGATACATATATATATAGGCATGGAGAGAGAGAGAGAGTGGAAGATGAAGAGATAGGAAGAGGAAGAGACATGAAAGCCAAAGGTTTTCTAACACTCCCCCTTGGATGACCACTTTATAAGAATATGCCTCGTTAAAAAACTTATCAAATAAAAACTCTGTAAGAAAAAAAATTTGGCTAAGGAAAAGAGTACAATATTCTTGTATATCTTCTAGTGCCTTAGGATTGCCTCATTAAAACCTTGCAAAGGAAAACCCAGTGGAAAAAAACCTTAGCGAAGGAAAAAGAGTACAATCAGCACATATCCTTCAGAAAATTTACTCCCCCTCATGAGTACCACTGTTCATGGTAAAAATATCCTTAAGTCAACGCATGCCAATGTTGTGCACCATCTTCTTAAAAGTCATAGTTGGTAATGGCTTAGCGAATATATCAGCCAAATTATCACATGATCGTATCTGCTTGACATCAATATCGCCACTCTTCTGGAGCTCATGTGTATAAAAGAATTTTGGTACAATATGCTTGGTTCTATCACGCTTGATATAGCCTCCCCTAATTTGAGTGGACACAAGCAGCATTATCTTCGTATAATATAGTTGGACTATTTATGATTGATAATAATCCACAGTTCTCACGAATGTGTTGAATTACCGATCTCAACCAAACACATTCACGACTCGCTTCATGAATTGCGATAATCTCTGCATGATTTGATGAAGTAGCAGAAATTGTTTACTTAACAGATCTCCATGAAATAGCAGTATTTCCATAAGTAAATAAATATCCTGTTTGTGATTTGCCTTTGTGTGGATCAGAAAGATAACCTGCATCAGCATATCTAACTAATTGTGGTTTTTAAGGGTGTTATGTGCAAAACAGTATGTCGGAAAATATTTCTTTTGTCGGGGAATATTCTTTCTGTCGGGGAATATTATATTCGGTACCAAACGACGGCGTCGAAATGACAATATTGTCAACGATAGTGGCCCCACAACGGGTTAACTGTCGAATATAGAAAGTGATAGAAATTGGCGACAAAACTTTAACCGATAACTGTTGAAATACCCAGTGATAAAAAGAAAAGTAAAACGCGTTATTACACAGTAGCACACGGTGTCGCAGAGTGTTTTATATTATTGATTCAATAATTGATAAAGTAGCAATTGCACAGTATCTTGATTCAATAATTGTTACAGTAGTATCTGCATAATATTTTTATTATTTGTCACGACACTATAACTCATATTATTTGATAGGATATTTTAGCATTATTGACAATGTCTAGGAATTCTGTCAAGGAAAGGGGTTATTTAATTGCGTGCCATTTTTATGGAAGGCCCCCTCTTTCTTGGGAATAATCTAGTTGTCAGTATTGCGAGTATATGCTATCTGTGATATTAATACATTTAACTCAATAATACAGAAAAAGGGATTTATTGTGATAATGAAGTTATTTTTTTATAATGATTTTATCTTTATGATAATAGAATTATCTTTTGATAATGGATTAATCTTTTGGAAAAAAAATGGATGGATGATATAGATTAAAGAAAAAATGGATGGATGATATAAATTGAAGAAAAAATGGATGGATAATATATATTAAAGAAAAAATGGATGGATGATATAGATTAAAGAAAAAATGGATGGATGATATAGATTAAAGAAAAAATAGATGGATGATATAGATTAAAGAAAAAATGGATGGATGATATAAATTGAAGAAAAAATGGATGGATGATATTAAAAGAATATGCCAAGGGTATAAGCGTAATAAACCAAGAAAAGTTGGGGAAAAGACCAAAATGCCCTCACCTTGATTTTCCTATAAATAGGGAGGGTTTGCTTAAAAAAATTTCACACCTTCATTGCCTATACTTCCTCTCTCTCTAAATTTCTTAAGTGTTCTTAGTGTGCTAGGCTATTGTGAGTATTTGTGAGAATACTAGTATTGTCCAAAGTTAGTAAACTTCATAGAAAGCAACATCCAGTCTTTTGTTAACGAAGGTAGGGAATATCATTTCTTTCATACTCATATATAATATCATTTGCTTTCATGTCCGTAAGTGATATTATACTCATAAAGGTTGTTATTCATTCTGTATTAATTTGTGGGGATAACCTGTCCGTGCGGTATGACGCATGCCTGGTGAATATCCTTTTGTATTCATTCCTTATTACTCTGTGGGAATAACCTGTATGTACGGAGTGTCGTACCTGGTGAATAACCCTTTGTATTCATTCCTTATTAATCTGTGGGTATAACCTGTCCGTGCGGATTGACGCATGCCTGGTGAATAACCCTTTGTATTCATTACTTATTAATTTATTGTGGAAATAATCTGTCTACGCGGATTATCGCATGACGGGTGAAAATCTATTTGCAGTTTCATATATTCTGTTATACTCGTATAACGTATCATTTTTTTTGTACTCTTTAAGGGATATCTTTTTCTTTCACATTTCTCCATTTATAATAAGAAATCTTTGTTTGTTTCCAAAACCTTATTTTTAAATGGTGAAAATCCCTGAAAATTAGTAGAATATCCTTAATAGTTTGTGGTTCGTCTAGTATCTTTTCACTTGAATCTTTCTATTTCATTTTATACGTTATAGTTGAAGCATGAAATAATTTCTTGAATATCATTCTTGAATTTGACTCCACAATTTGGTTATCGTGTTGGCAATTTGGTCAATCTTTGATACTGATTAAATTATAGAGCTTTTCTTATCCTTAATCTCACTGTATCATTGTCATCATCTTCATCCTCATACTTAAATTGTGGTAATAGTTCTCTTTGGCCCGTAGTGCAAAGATGAACTTGCGTGACATGATTTTGACCAAACTGTGTATTGGTATAATCATGACTTATGGTGTTACAAACAAAGGCGTATGGTGAAAGTTCTCTTTAGCCTGTAGTGCAAAGATGAACTGACGTTTGGCATGATCATGACCGGTGATGTTATAAATAAATATCTTTGGCACGTAGTGCAAAGAGAGGCTGTTGAAATTGTTGATTGGTGTTACAAATAAATATCTTTGGCACGTAGTGCAAAAAGAGGCTGTTGAACATGAATTATTGATTGGTGTTACAGGGACATAATATTGGTGGTGATCTTTTAACTTGTAGAAGATAGTATATATTATAATCTACATGACTCTTCTAATGGATTGTTCGTTCCGCTGCAGTTGTTGTTGTTGAACAAATATAATATCTTTAAATCTCTGATTTACTATTGTTGAAGACTAAAGATAATTTTTATTCTTGATTATCTTAGTCATGATATTTCTTACTGAGCTATTTGAGCTCACCCTTTTCCTTTTTGTTCCGTTGTTCTCTTCAGGAAAAGAGAGTGTAGCGGGGACTAGCCGGGGAATAGAGTGATGGTCCGAGATAATAGAAGTGTCTCAATACCTTACTATTAGTGTGACAATAAGTGTATTGAGAATTTAAGATGTATTTGTATTGTGTTGTCGTATTTTGCACGACACTTATTAGTTGTAAATGAGAAAATTCGTATTTGTATTTGTATTTTTGTAGAATGTTATTGGTGACTCAAAATGGGTTGTGTGGACCTATTTTGGGGGCGTCACAGTTGGTATCAGAGCTTAGGGATATGATCTTTGGTAGAGATCTAGGATTAGAACTAGGAGGGAAGAGACGAATAAAATCCTTTGCTAGTGTGTCCTACCTAAGCTATTTTGTTTTTTTAGTAATTAGTTTGGTTATAGGGATAAGATGTTACATGTCTATTTCTTTAACTATATTTGTTTTGTGATCACATTTCAGAATGGCTTCTGAAAACCAAGAGATTCACTATGAGACAAGTGTGGCTGAAAATTAGGAAGCCACAAATAATATGGGTGCAAACTCAGAACATCATGATGCTAATCATGATGCTAACAACAGGATGAATGATGAAATTTTTAGGAATTTAATGCAATACATGCAGAACCAGGCGAGAAGAGCTCCTGTCTATAATACTGGTGGAAACGCTGGTAACGTACAAATGGTCACTGCCAAACAGTTCAAAGAGTTAGGACTACTTAAATTTTTCGGCAAGCCAGATCCACTCAAGCCAGAGTCTTGGCTTAAACAATTAACAAAGATATTTGATGTACTGCGTTGCAGGGACGACCAAAAGGTTCCTTTTGCCACCTTTATGTTGCGAGGAGAAGCGGATCATTGGTGGGAATCTGTGAAACGTACCTATCACTCGGCACTCGAGATGTCTTGGGTTGATTTCCAAGAATTATTTAACGAGAAGTATTTTCCGAAAAGTATACGCCATATATAGGAGGTGGAATTCATCAAACTGGAATAGAACAACTTGACGGTGTCACAGTACGAAGCCAAGTTTGCCGAGTTGTCGCGTTTTTCATCCCATTTGGTGGACACTGAGGAACGAATGACACGAATGTTTCTATGAGGTTTGAAACCAGAAATTCGTAAGTATCTTGTTTCTCATAAAATTTGTCTATATTCGGATGTCATGAATAGGGCTCAATTAGTGGAGCGGGAGAAAGAAATACTACAACCAGATAACGTCATAACCAGTGAGCTAATCGTAAACTCTTACGAATCTATACCTTATTAGATATTGGTTCTACCCACTCTTTTAGTTCATCTGCTTGTGCTCAACATTTAAACTTGACCCCTGAGAAATTGGATTTTGACTCATCTGTTGAAACCCCGTTAGAGGAACCTTCATTACATCCACTATTTATAAATCTTGTTTGATTCAAGTCGGTCATTAGTTTTCATTTTCCTAATCAACCTATTATGCGAATTCAAGCAACCAAACCGTTGAAATCAATAACCGTCATTTCTTGTCATAAAGTCATTCGTTTATTGAAAAACGGATGTCAAGCTTTCTTAGCCCATGTAACTGATTTAAATAAAAATACGTCAAATTTGAATGATATTTCTATTGTTATTAAGTTTCCCGACGTATTTCCCGAAGAACTTCCTGGCCTACCTCTAGACCGTCAAATCAAATTTTTGTATCGACCTTGAACCCAATACAAAATCAATTTCTAAGACCCCATATATATGGCTCCTATTGAATTTTCTGGAGTTAAAAACCCAACTACAGGAGTTGTTAGATACCGATTTCATACGTTCTAATACATCGCCTTGGGGTGCTCCTATTTTATTCATAAAGAAGAAAGACGGGAGTAAATAGAAATTTATGCAGATCATAAAAGCCTCAAATATTTCTTCACCTAGAAGGAACTCAACATGTGACAACGACGTGGCTCGAGCTGTTGAAGGATTACGACCATACCATTCAATACCATCCTGGAAAGGCGAACGTAGTAGCTGACACATTGCGTAGAAGAACGTATGCAAGTACAAGTACGATGCTGACAACCTTAAAGGCCCATTTTGGATGACTTACAAAGGATGAATATAGAGTTAAAGACTCCACGAACCCACGTGAAGATGATAACGTATATAAGCAGCACAAGATCGACAAAAGAGTTATGATGATCTTCATCGAAGGGACGATGAATTCAAAATCAGAGACCATGTATTCTTACGTGTTACTCCATGGAAAGAAGATACAAGATTTGAAAAGAGAGGAAAACTCAACATTCGATTTATCGGTCCATTTGAAATCTTCGACCGAGTAGGAACTGTGGCCTACAGACTCGCCTTACCACCAATCATGTCTCATATTTATAATATTTTTCACATATCCATGCTACGTAAATATGTGAAAGATCCGAACCACGTTATTGAATTAGAACCAGACGAGATAGCAGAGGATTTAACGTACGAAGAGATACCTGTCAAGGTTTTAGATAAGAAGGAACAAATTCTACGATCAAAGGTTATACCTCGAGTTAAAGTTTTATGGAGAAACCATGATATAGAGGAAATAACCTCGGAGTTAGAATCTGAAGTGAGAGCAAGGTATCCCCACCTCTTCGATATGCCAGGTACGTACGTAAATTTCGGGGACGAAATTTCATAAGGAGGGGAGATTGTAAGATCCCGACTTTATGAAATAAAAGTTATTAATTTTTTATGATTATTTTTCTAAATAGTGAAGTGCTTAAATGATATAATGTTATAGTTAAGGGTGTTATGTGCAAAACAGTATGTCGAAAAATATTCCTTTTGTCGGGGAATATTCTTTCTGTCGGGGAATATTATATTCGGTACCGAACGATGGCGTCGAAATGATAATATTGTCAACGATAGTGGCCCCACAACGGGTTAACTGTCGGATATAGAAAGTGATAGAAATTGGCGGCAAAACTTTAACCGATAACTGTTGAAATACCCGGTGATAAAAAGAAAAGTAAAACGCGTTATTACACAGTAGCACACGGTGTCGCACAGTGTTTTATATTATTGATTCAATAATTGATAAAGTAGCAATTGCACAGTATCTTGATTCAATAATTGTTATAGTAGTATCTGCATAATATTTTTATTATTTGTCACGACACTATAACTCATATTATTTGATAGGATATTTTAGCATTATTGACAATGTCTAGAAATTCTGTCAAGGAAAGGGGTTATTTAATTGCGCGCCATTTTTATGGAAGGCCTCCTCTTTCTTGGGAATAATCTAGTTGTCAGTATTGCGAGTATATGCTATCTGTGATATTAATACATTTAACTCAATAATACAAAAAAAGGATTTATTGTGATAATGGAGTTATTTTTTTATAATGATTTTATCTTTTTGATAATGGAATTATCTTTTGATAATGGATTAATCTTTTGGAAAAAAAATGGATGGATGATATAGATTAAAGAAAAAATGGATGGATGATATAAATTGAAGAAAAAATGGATGGATGATATAGATTAAAGAAAAAATGGATGGATGATATAGATTAAAGAAAAAATGGATGGATGATATAGATTAAAGAAAAAATAGATGGATGATATAGATTAAAGAAAAAATGGATGGATGATATAAATTGAAGAAAAAATGGATGGATGATATTAAAAGAATATGCCAAGGGTATAAGCGTAATAAACCAAGAAAAGTTGGGGAAAAGACCAAAATGCCCTCACCTTGATTTTCCTATAAATAGGGAGGGTTTGCTTAAAAAATTTTCACACCTTCATTGCTTATACTTCCTCTCTCTCTAAATTTCTTAAGTTCTCTTAGTGTGCTAGGCTATTGTGAGTATTTGTGAGAATACTAGTATTGTCCAAAGTTAGTAAACTTCATAGAAAGCAACATCCAGTCTTTTGTTAACGAAGGTAGGGAATATCATTTCTTTCATACTCATATATAATATCATTTGCTTTCATGTCCGTAAGTGATATTATACTCATA
This sequence comes from Aralia elata, assembly GCA_034770075.1. Classification (NCBI taxonomy): domain Eukaryota; kingdom Viridiplantae; phylum Streptophyta; class Magnoliopsida; order Apiales; family Araliaceae; genus Aralia; species Aralia elata. Next base: position 20,198 of record JAVJAP010000375.1, on the reverse strand, counting down.
AAGGTTGTTATTCATTCTGTATTAATTTGTGGGGATAACCTGTCCGTGCGGTATGACGCATGCCTGGTGAATATCCTTTTGTATTCATTCCTTATTACTCTGTGGGAATAACCTGTATGTACGGAGTGTCGTACCTGGTGAATAACCCTTTGTATTCATTCCTTATTAATCTGTGGGTATAACCTGTCCGTGCGGATTGACGCATGCCTGGTGAATAACCCTTTGTATTCATTACTTATTAATCTATTGTGGAAATAATCTGTCTACGCAGATTATCGCATGACGGGTGAAAATCTATTTGCAGTTTCATATATTATGTTATACTCGTATAACGTATCATTTTTTTTGTACTCTTTAAGGGATATCTTTTTCTTTCACATTTCTCCATTTATAATAAGAAATCTTTGTTTGTTTCCAAAACCTTATTTTTAAATGGTGAAAATCCCTGAAAATTAGTAGAATATCCTTAATAGTTTGTGCTTCGTCTAGTATCTTTTCACTTGAATCTTTCTATTTCATTTTATACGTTATAGTTAAAGCATGAAATAATTTCTTGAATATCATTCTTGAATTTGACTCCACAATTTGGTTATCGTGTTGGCAATTTGGTCAATCTTTGATACTGATTAAATTATAGAGCTTTTCTTATCCTTAATCTCACTGTATCATTGTCATCATCTTCATCCTCATACTTAAATTGTGGTAATAGTTCTCTTTGGCCCGTAGTGCAAAGATGAACTGGCGTGACATGATTTTGACCAAACTGTGTATTGGTATAATCATGACTTTTGGTGTTACAAACAAAGGCATATAGTGAAAGTTCTCTTTAGCCTGTAGTGCAAAGATGAACTAGCGTTTGGCATGATCATGACCGGTGATGTTATAAATAAATATCTTTGGCACATAGTGTAAAGAGAGGCTGTTGAAATTGTTGATTGGTGTTACAAATAAATATCTTTGGCACGTAGTGCAAAAAGAGGTTGTTGAACATGAATTATTGATTGGCGTTACAGGGACATAATATTGGTGGTGATCTTTTAATTTGTAGAAGATAGTAGATATTATAATCTACTTGACTCTTCTAATGGATTGTTCGTTCCGCTGCAGTTGTTGTTGTTGAACAAATATAATATCTTTAAATCTCTGATTTATTATTGTTGAAGACTAAAGATAATTTTTATTCTTCATTATCTTAGTCATGATATTTCTTACTGGGCTATTTGAGCTCACCCTTTTTCCTTTTTGTTCCATTGTTCTCCTTAGGAAAAGAGAGTGTAGCGGGGACTAGCCGGAGAATAGAGTGATGGTCCGAGATAATAGAAGTGTCTCAATACCTTACTATTAGTGTGACAATAAGTGTATTGAGAATTTAAGATGTATTTGTATTGTGTTGTCGTATTTTGCACGACACTTATTAGTTGTAAATGAGAAAATTCGTATTTGTATTTGTATTTTTGTAGAATGTTATTGGCGACTCAAAATGGGTTGTGTGGACCTATTTTGGGGGCGTCACACCAATACTATTGAAGTAGTATAAAGAAATTCTTCACTGCCTTCGTTATTAGTTTCAACATGATAACTATTATAACATATATCCTTAAAGTTGAGTAAATTTCGGCTTGACTCAGTAGAATACAAAGTATCATCAATACAAAGTTTGGTGCCCTTTAGCAACATCGCTCTTCCAGAGTCTTGATTAAGTTTGATGAATAATCGCTCTTCCAGAGCTTTCAATTAAGTTCATTGAACCTGATATGGTATTGACATTGGTTTTGCATAATTTTAAAAATCATTATATATGATAATTGTTCTTCTAGAGCCTCTAATTATCAGTAGGACCCATGCATCTTCATATATGTAAAACATAAATTAAACTTTATTACTTGAAACATAAATGAAACATATCAAAATAAAAATACTTATTATAATGCCATAATATAATGAAAGAAAAATAATTAATTGTTACGGTCATTTCCATTTGGAAAGTCAAGATAATTCATGAGATCTTCAAGATCATTATGATCAACAAAGTTTGTTTCAATTTCCTTTCTCTTTTCTTTTATGGAAGCTTGGTACAAATCTACCAAATATTTAAGAGTATGATAGGTATGTGACCAATGACCTTCCATTCCATACCTACGACTACGACTACGACCATAATTTCCTTTATGTTTATCAAAGGAGGTTCCATTCGCTTCAGGGAATGAAGTAGAACCGGTCGGGCGATATTGGTGGTTTTTCAGCAAAAGCTCATTATTTTGTTCAGCCACTAGAAGACATATCACTTCAGGGAACATAATTTTCTCTATTGCTTCAGGAAATATTTTGTGAACTTATACTCTCGATATTGCTACTACAGGAGCATATTCGAGGCATTAAATGTAGTAAATGAATTCATCAATGATTTTTTTTCTTCATGGAGATGATAGCAAATAAAATTTACTGATTTTGGCATGATCCTGCAGGGATGCATGATTGTCAACCTTAATTGTATCTTCAAGATTTTTTGCCTGTAAATAAATCTCAACATTAAGAGTTCATCACAAGTAATTCATGCTCGATATCAAGGGCAGTAAATTCAAGTTTCGTAAGTTGACAAACAAATAACATGCAATTTTCTAACAACTAGTATACTTAAGCAGTAACACAATTATCAATGTTTGTATTATTAATTTTCAATTCAAATATTGCAAATTCAGATATATATGTAGAAAAATAAATATAACCTCAATTAGTATTGTAACCAATTTTAATCTCAACAAATATTTTCACAAATAATAAAAAAAATAGATAATAGGACTTATCTGTGATGTAGGATGGTTGCTTATCAGATTTTGGTATGAGCCCATGTGGGATAACATTTGCGGATCCATTGCAGAAATAATCTTTGGTGTTTGAAGAATCATGGGAGGACAACTTCCTTTCCTTAGTTGGTTAGAAATTTGTACTGATAACGTGTTGTGAAATGATAGATAAAACAAACAACAAAAATGTATATTGATAAACTCTTGTATGTAAGTAGTCATCCACACTTTACTTTCATTATGATATTCTTACTTCTTTCAATATACAAGTAACCATGGTCTTAATGGTTAATACCCATATTTCCCACATGATATCAACCTGATGCATATATATATATATATATATATATATATATATATATATATATATATATATATGCATGGAGAGAGAGAGTGGAAGACGAAGAGATAGGAAGAGAAAGAGACATGAAAGCCAAAAGTTTTCTAACACATTACTATATATATACTAGCCTACTCAGAGCATTTGTTGGCATCGAATCCGGCTATGATGATATTATTAATTAGTCACAAAAGTTGAAAACGATTTATCCTTTACATTGTGAATTAACTTTTGTTGTTGTAAAAGTAACTTACACTTGACACTTCTTTTTTTGTTGCCAGCTTTATTGATTAGATCCCTGCCATTATATTATCTTTTAATTTTTAAATATATTTTTGATGACTTAAATATTATATTTAATAATATAATAAAATTTATCACAAATAATTAATGATAAAATAAGTTTCGTCATTAGTAATTATGTTATGAATAGTATCAAAAAATATAATATTTGTATCGTTAAATTTATATTTTAAAAAATTAAAAAATAAATGTAATGAAGGAGATCCTCCGTTTTCATTTTGTTATTATTAATCTCCCCTGACACGAGCATCAATAAAAAAATTGAACAAGATGTATGACCCCGACTCTGCTTATTTATCCTTCCCCCAACTCATTTAAGGAGGATAGTTAACCTAATATAAAAAGTAAAGAAAGCCCTGAAAGATTCAAAAAGCGAGACCAACCACAAGAGTCTAGCCTTTCATTCTCTATTCAATTCATAGATTACCTCAGTACAATACACCTCGAGACTTGACTTTTATTTATTTATTATTATTGAATATCTAAGGGGGCGTTTGACAAGGGATCTATATACTCTTTTCGTTCTATAAAAATAGTTTTATTTGAAATTTGTTTTTGGACAAAATCCTTTTAGTCCTTGTAGTAATTTCTTTAGTTTCATTTTAGTTATTATATAATTTTATTTTATAACTATCCCGGTAGAATTTTGTATACAAACAATGTTGTCATTAGAAGGAGGGAGAGGTAATGATATGACTTTAAAAAAAAAATCCCAACGTACGCGAGCTGTTCATAATAGTCAATTAAGGGTTGTTTAATATTTTTCGTTTATTCTTTTTAACAATATTGTAAATCAAACTAAAATTTTCATAATTAATTTCATCCATTCCGATCTCTACGTATAATTATTTTGTAATTAAATTCAAAATAAAAAGCAAAGACATTATCAAATCAAAATCATAATTCAAAAATATCAAAATTTTCGTTACTATTTTCTACATAAAATAAATGTAAATAAATTCAGAAAAAAGAACAAAATAAATTTAAATCCATTAGTAAATCATAAGGATTTGTAGAAGAAACCCAACTCTAAGGGCTCAGAAGTTTGGATACTTAACAGGTGTCAGATGTGAGTAAGTATCTAAATAAATATTCAAACATGAGATCATAACCCGTAGCATAGTGCGAAGAATAGGAAATAATCAAAAAAGGCAGTTGTCATCATCAAATACAAAGACAAATTAAGTTGTCCATTCGTAACCCCGCATCGAAATTTTCAACGAATAGTTTCCCTTGTTCTCTTGATCTTCCTTAATTTTACGTGCAGATTGTTCAGCAGCGGGACAATCCCTGACCTCAATCAACTCCAGGGTGTATATATCTCCTAAACCTAATGGAATCCCCTCTAGATCATAACAGCCTTCCAACTTCAAGTGTTGAAGGTTTGGGAAATGATCACTGGAGGCATTCCATTCCACAATTTCATAAAGATCTTTCAAATGCAAGTATTTGAGCCGATGAAACCCTCCATCACTTGTTTCCCACCGTTCTCCGTGGCATGCCCATTGTAGTATGAGAACTTCAAGGTTGGGTAGCATTCCAATTCTCTCCATTTCACTCCACCCCAGGCCAGTACCATATAAACTAAGCTTTTTAAGTGTTACAGGAAAGAGAAATGGACTAGAAAAACTCAATGGCTTGCGAAGGTTTGGATATATAATTCTATACGTCAATTTTTCTAGACTTTCCAATTTGTCTAAACTAGGAATCACCAAGGAAACCACGGACGAAGGATACCTGAACTTATAAAACCTCAGCTTTCGAAGATTGGGAGTCCTTTTCAAGACCTCCTCGCTGCTCTCGGAAAAAGGATCCAAAGATTTGATGGTTTGTAAATTTTCTAGTACATACATATGGCCATCAATGGATTCCGCTGTAATCTCATTCTTACTACTTGTATAAATATGTCTTAAGTTTACCATTTTCCTTATGTTTATTACAGGACCTCTCTCATCAATTACTGCAATAAGGGTTTCTAGGTATTGAAGGTTGGAAGTTGATGCCGTGATACTTCCTCTCACAGCCCTAATTGCAATATACCTCAAATTTCCTAGTTCTCCAATTTCTAGGGGAAAGGCAGAGAGTTTCATAGATGATAAATCCAATACCCTGAGAACTGTGAATGGGATTATCTCCCTAAGAAGATAGTTCTTTAATTCGACAGGGTAATTGATTTCTCTTGCACAACACAAAATTGATTGAACATTTTGGGTACAAGGTGTTGAAATTGTTTTAAATGAAACAGGGGAATGGAAGCACAACCGACTTGGGTACATAGGAATATATGGTTCATACCTTTCTAGTTGCTGCAGAAAATTCTCCTCACGAGCTTTTGTTAAGCATAAATCACGCAAGAGATCATGAACAATGCAAGTTTTGATTTCACCATCAAATCCCCTTTTGGCAACTATTACCAAACTTCTATGAATCAGATCCTCCAAGAAACCTGCCGCTATGTCCTCCAAGTTGTTTTCCCCTGTTTTATGAATAAATCCCTCGGCTACCCATAGTAAGATTAACTTCCACACCGGGATTTCATAATCTTCTGGGAAGATTCCAAAGTACAGGAAGCACGGTTGCAGGTGAGGAGGCAAATGGTTGTAACTCATAGCTAATGTGTCCATTAACTGCTTTGAGTCACCATCGGCATAAGAACTCATATCTTTGGCAACCTTGCTCCACCAATTCGGTGACATATCTTTTGCAAGAAGTCCAGATATCACAACGATTGCAAGCGGAAGACCGTGACATTTTTTAGTGATATGCCTTCCGATCTCCACCAACCATGGAGGGCACTTTTCTTTCTGAAACACCTTTGTTTGAAGTAGATCCCAACTCTCAGCATCAGTCAACAAGGGCAAATGATGCTGATAGCTCTTAGTTTGTACCTGTTGAGGCACTTCTGCAAGTCGACTGGTGAATATAATTCTACTTCCATTTTTGTTATCTGGAAAGCACAACCTCATCTCGTTCCAGGCCCTAATATCCCACATGTCATCCATGACAATGAGATATCTCTGACCGCTTAGCCTTTTTTTCAGCATTTCACTCAACTTTTCGTCGCTCGAACCTTCATCTCTATAATCAAAACCGGATCTTAAAAGGCCAAGCAAGAGATCTCTCTTTCGAGGCACCTGAGCGACATAGGTCCAGGCGCGAACGTAGAAATGATACACAATCGAAGGGTCATTGTAGACTTTTCCTGCCAATGTTGTTTTTCCGAGTCCAGGCATCCCAACAATTGAGACAATCTGAAGCTGCTTTTTTTCTCCCATAAGTTGCTCAACAAGTTTTCTTGCCTCACCATCAAAACCCACCACAGTTTCACTTCCTGCATTGCTGCGGCTACCCAAGTCTGAACAACTACCACTAGAGCTTTCCACTCGTAGATTTTTTTCAGACAATATTATCTGGTTCGAAAAATCCATGAACTCTACAAAAATCTTAGTTGAATACACCACTAAAATTCTGATGTTTGGTGGATCTAAAATTTTCCTGTGAACCAATCTATATGGTGGAGGCCTGGAGGGAGGGGGTGTGCCTGTGGAGTGGGTGAAGATAGTTTCTGCCCCATACGAATTAGTATATTATTTTTCTTTTGCCTCACAGTATATTATTTTTCTTTTGCCTTACTAGGTGGGGCTGGTCTGGGTTTTTATTAAGCGAGCATTCATGTATTTGCAGTGAAAATGACCTGTCCATTTAGTTGTGGTGTTGGGAGGCATCTTTGTGGAATTATATTTTCCAAATTTAAATACTAAATTAAAGAAGAATATAAAATAACTCATTTTATTAATGGAATGAACCATTTCTCTCTTTATTCTATTCTCCTCTCTAATTCTATTCGTTAAATTCAAACGCCGTACAATAAAAATGTGAATGAAGAATCAAATACCCTTTCAATTCCAAAGTATAAGTCATTTTATAAGGAAATCTACAAATTAACTAATCATTCTATTTTTTCTTATTGAGTTCAATAGTACTCTTCAATATTTTAGTAAGTTGAACTTATGTCCAATTTTGAATGATCGAGAAACACCGACAGTTAATGTATTATATGTTTGATTTATTGTAAATTTCATCATTTTATACATAAAGGTTATTGAATTACCCAAAAAAAAAATTACAATGTCAGTACCCCGCACAGGCGAAGACTAGTGTTTTAATTAAAAAGAGGTTGAATTTATCTCTTTCTGCATAAACTTATTTTACCTCTTTCTTGATACACTAGTCTTTGATGATATTCTGGTATTAGGTAGATCTATAAAATGACCTCATTCATTTGCTTACTTCTGCTATCATCTTCACTTGAATAATAAATTAAAAGTCAACCAATGTTTCGTCAAAAAGTAATTGGCCATTTCCTGCAAGTTGCAAATTTCTTTGTTATTATATCAACCTGTGAATTCACTATATAATATAAGAAAAACCCCATATGCAATGGCCTTATCTCTCCCATTGATTAATAAGGCCCCAACCCCAACTGAGAAGTGGATGAAGTATTTAAGAAAGTCAGCTTAATCATGTACTTCCACTTACAAATCTCAAGAAAAATATAAGGAGATAATGCGACACCTAATTGATGAAAAAAAAATGTCAAAATTATTTGGCTGGCCAAGGTGAAGGTTGATGCCCTATGTCTCCAGGTTGCAATTTTTATGATTATTTATGATGGGAAAAGAATATAATATGCAGCAGTTGGCAACTGAGTTAATAAGTTGTAGTGAGTAGATGAAGGGGAGCATGAAAAGGACATTGGAATCAAGAAAAATTATGAGTCCTTCTACGTTGCCCGAGAAATGGAGACCGGTTCAATTTTTTTTTTCGCTCCCAAATAATTTATATAATTTATTGGAACTAAATTTTTTTAAAAAAAAAGTGATTTGGGAGTGAAAACAAAAATAAATAAATTTTGGACCGGTCCCCAAACTGGTTCCCATTTCCCGGGCTCCCTAGAATTATTGAAAAATTAGTAATTGCTCGTGTCTGAAGGCACGGGGACACGCAAAATTATATTAAAATTCGAAAGTACTACATTACCTAAAGACTCTTTGCAACCTAAAATAACTTACAATCAAACATAACAATTATTATAATTCACCATACCACCACAATAATTAATACATACTCAATCATCAACACATATCCAACCACCAAAACATCAATCTAGTCGTTACTAATTTCAAAAAATTCCGGGAGAGTTTCCTTTAAAAATGATTTTCCAAGAAAAATCTAAACTTGTCTACAAAACTTACTATCGTCAATAAATATCCAAACTACCAAAACAAACCATCATTTCATACCCAAAATCATCATAACTATGTATAATTAGTTAACTTTACAAAAGATGGAAAACAAAAAATGAACACATGCAGAAAATAGAGAAACAACTTCGTATTTTTTACAGCTTACACCAAGTATCTTTCAATGTATACCTTAAAATATTTGAAATATAAAAATTGTAAATCCGAAACTTAAGACCCCTTACTTTACCTTGAATCACACGTATATACTTATTTTGAAACTTCTTATTACCTTGCATATACTTGTACATGAGTTGAGCTACACAAAAAATTGTCTTCTATAATAATTTTATCCAACTTGTCAATATTTTATAAATGATTAACAAGAAAAAATAATTCAATCAATATATTTAATACAATATAAGAATGCTTAATCTAGTTTCACCTGAATTTCAAACATGTGGTATGAAAAATTGAAAACCCCGTATAACTGCCTAATTGATGTTTCAGATGAAGTACAAAGCAAATGACACATTAAATACTCCAAATTCTATAATAATAATAATAATAATAATAGCAATTGTAATAAGGAAAACAATGACATATATAGCAGTTAATAATTATTTCCTCCATTCGAAAATATAAGATCACATTATTGAATTTTAAAATTCAATTTAAAATATTTTTAAACTGAAAATTGTTATGATTCACTAATACGAAATAGTAAATCTTATAATTAGTAGTTCTTTTAGATAGTTTACAATATTTCATCATTGCAATGATTAAAACTAAATGACTTTATGTCAATTTTGAGTTTTGAAACGGGTGAAGTATTAAACAGGAAGGTATAAAAACATATAGACTCAAAGACACAAACTATGTACCGATAGTTAACCATTTTAGAAAAACAAAGATTCACTTTAGATTGAACCAAACTTCCAAAACTAAATAGTTGGAAGAGAAAATGAAGACATTCATACAACATTACATGGTGTTAGCAACTAAACCAAATTAATTCTAGATTGTTCTTGAATTAATTAAGTACATGAATAGGTAATGTGCATGATACATGAATGTATTTGAAAATGTCTTGGAACATGCAATGGTTAGGTTCATGTATTTGGTCATTATTAATGTGGCTCTAGAAGTATCTTAGGAGTCCTATAAATTGTCATGTACTTGGATCATTTGAAGCAAGTGAAATCAAAATGTTCTTGAGTGTTCTCCAAAATTATATTTCACTTCTTCTCTATAATTTATCCTCTTCCATATATTTCCAACACATGGTCACTGCACTATTTCAGAATTAAGTACCTTTTGAAGTTTCACAATATTTTAACAAAAGAAATAGTCTTAAAACAAAAACATAGCCTACTCATTAACAACAAAGAAAAAATAACAACAAATTTACAAATCAAATTAAAAAAACAAAGATCGATTATGGGTACTCGCTAATAAGAAACATGCTGTAAAGAATGTTTAGAAATACACTTTCTTATATGCCTTTATATAATTGAACGACACTCTTGTATTTCATTTCATGCTGTTGTCCCAATTCCCAAACAACATAAATCCCCAATTAATAAAATAGAAATAACATAAATTTACATACCCATCAAAGTAAAATAATAGAAAGGCCTAAATTACTTACTCGTCTTCGACTCAATCCCCATTTAGCTCATGTATAGGTGTTGTTCATTGGCTTTATCAGCTGCTTTATCTTTCCAAGTGATAATAGTTTGATCTGTTTGATTTTGATTTCGAAATTTAAAAAATTTAAATTAAAGTAAAACCATGATCATCGTAATTAAAATACCAATAATATATCAACCAATTAAAATTCAATTTCCAAATTACGATAAAGTTCAATCACCCAAAAAATAATCATACCCTTGTTAGATCAGCAACCCTTACAACAGGTGTACACCTTCCTTACAATAACATATTGTTGCTCTGGTTCAAAAAATAAACCAACTGAGATGACAGAGTAGAGGATTTACTTCATCACTTTCTTTTATAATTATTTATGTTCCTGATTACCACTCCTCCTCTTACCACTCCCTTCATTTGAAACCTTAAATATATACAGTCTCTGAAGATCAACAAACCTACTCTTCTTCAAAATTTCAGCACCTCCTCCTTTTTCTACACTAATTTCCATCAGAATCGTCAATTCAAACACTCTACACCAACAAAAACCCCCAATTTTTACATCCCATCATACACATGCAACACCATGTTTCAGATCTGAAATTCACATAAAAAATCAACAAACATCCAAGCAAATCCACACATTCAAACAATTAATCAATAACTAACCATAATTCAGTCAAAAATCAACTCATTTCTACAGCTTAATCGATCAAATCAGCCAAAAGAGAAAAAGAAAAAAAAGAAATGACAAATGATAAAACATACATGTCTTAGATAACATCGCAACATCTCAGAGAAGAAAAGTGAATGGGGGAAGAAAGTTTGTTAAATTCAGAACCTGTGAGAAAAATCTTTTGAATTAGCCTTTCCTTGATTATGCATCATCTATGCCAACAATGTAAATTCAATGAGCTCACTTACAATATTGATTGCATAATGCATAAAAACTAAACAAAAGGAACCTTTGAATAAAAACTAAACTAAGATGCAACAATAAGAAAACAAATTGAAATGAAAATACTTGAAGATTTAGAAAGAGGAAGAAAAGACCTAGACAGTTACCGAACTCTCACCGCCGTCATCGGTGGTTGTCGAACCTTTACAAACATATCTATTAATAATGATGAAGAAAGTCTCGTAAAGTCTCGTAGAGTTTATTTGTGCAGAGGATCTTACCTGAGATGTAAATCAATCACAAATAGGAATTATGTGACCAGATGCAATCAGATTGAGCAGTAAAGGCAAAATACTAATTTTATCCTTGGGATTCTGGTATTTTGGAGAAGCCTGCTTGCAAACTGAGTGACGGAGTAACCAACTCACTACTATAAAAAAGCTGACAAAAGGAATTAATAACAATGGAGCCAACCAAGTTGACCAAGGAGCTGGTAATTGAATTAATAACAATGGGGCTGGTAATTGAATTAATAACAATAGCAATTAGAAAACATAATCCATTTAGTGTTGGAAATATATGGAAGAAGATAAATTATAGAGAAGAAGTGAAATATAACTTAGGAGAACACTTAAGAATACTTTCATTTCACTTAATTCAAATGATCCAAGTACAAGACTATTTATAGGATCCTTAAGATACTTCTAAATTCACTTTTAATAATTACTACATGACCAAATACATGTACATGAATCTAGCCAAACATGTTCCAAGACACTTTTAAATACATTCATGTACGTACATGTATCATGTACTTAGACATTACATATTCATGTACTTAATTAATATAATCCAAATTAAATACTAAATCAAGTTTATACTTTCAACACCCCCTTTTAAACTTGATTTAATTCATAAACTTGAAAAAACACCAAAAAATTAAGGTACCTTCTTGAAATTCTTCATAATGTCGTAAAACCTTTTGATATTCCAATTCCTTTAAACGCAAAAAAAACTCTTTTGTCATCTCCATTGATGTATATGACACAAATACTTGAAGTTTCTATTTGTTCTTCTTGATCTTTCTTACTAGCTCCTCACATTTTGCATTCTTCATAAAATTCTTGTGTTGTTTCTCCATTTTACTATTTACAAACTCCCTTTTATCGAAATACTTCTCGATATTTACCCATTCTTATGTCTTCATCAAAAATTCTCTTTCTTCTATTTTCTCAATTTCGAACAATTTCTTCAATGCTTTCTTTTTCTTCCACTTTCGTAATTTCATCAACACAAAAACTTTTTGTCTTCCTCTTTCGAGATTTCTTCAAAAAAAATTCTTTTTCACATTCTTTTTCTTCAACTAATTCAATTTCTTCTACAAGTATCTCATCTTCTTTTACATATCGTACCCAAGACTCTTTACGTAATGGTGGGACCTTTATAGTTTATTGCAAATAGATTTAAGTTCATTCCATAACTGAGGTAGAGAATCAAAACTGGCAACACGCTTCCAAACTTCTTCATGCATTACTCCTCGCAAAATCTCCCTTGTTCTTTTTCCTTTCATTTTCTCGAACTTCTTCTAAAATACACTTTTCTTGACTTGCAATGACATCTCGCCATAAATTGCAAGCTCCAAAAATATGCTCGAATCCTTATACTCCAAATATTATTAATTTTGTGAACACTAATTTAGCACCAAACTTAGGAAATATCATTTTTCTATAATTTTACCTCTCCAAAACTATGACAACCTTTGTGACGTGCTTCAACTTACAAACTTCTTCTTCAATTTTTTTAACTAGCACATTCGCTAGATTGCGTTCCAGAGCTCTAACACACACACACACTTTGCACTTGCCCAGTAGAACAATTTTGATAGCACCAAGTCACATTTCTTGGATCGTCGAATTTTGCCTTTGCCACTTTGGTTTAATCTTCTCTAAACCTTCGAATTAACCTTGGCTCGGATACCACTTTGTTGAAAATATATGGAAGAGGATAAATTATAGAGAAGAAGTGAAATATAACTTAGGAGAACACTTAAGAATTACTTTCCTTTCACTTAATTCAAATGATCTAAGTACAAGACTATTTATAGGATCCTTAAGATACTTTTAAATCCACTTTTAATAATTACTACATGACCAAATACATGTACATGAATCTAGCCAAACATGTTCCAAGACACTTTTAAATACATTCATGTACGTATATGTATTCATGTACTTAGGACATTACATATTCATGTACTTAATTAATATAATCCAAATTAAATACTAAATCAAGTTTATACTTTCAACATTTAGGAGGCAGGAATGCCAAAATTGTAAAAGAAATTAAACTCGGTTAACTTTCATGTATTATGAGATCGCTGATTCTTACATAGCATTTTTTTAGTAGGTACAATGTCATGTTATCTCAACAGTTTGAATTTGAACATACCAAACACTACTAATTGTGTTATGTTATTTTCCCTCTTTAATTATTGGCAAGAGCTAAAACATAAAAACGTATAATAGTATTAAACTGGAAAATGTTAAAATTACCTCCAAAATGCCCTCTTAGGAGAAGTTGCATAAGAATGCAGAAAACTTTGGATGAACATGGGCATGTTCTAATTGACCTAATGATTACCAAAACAAAGCTCCACTAAGTAAAAATAAGACCAATATTCTACAGGAAGATATTTAAGACAATAGAGATTAGTAAATGAAAGTAAAACCTTGGACAAGGGTGCGTTTCCAAATACGCGCAAGAATCGTTTGTTTTGTTTCTCGAATTCTTTTTAATTGTTTTGCAATCATTATCTTGGAATAGGACCGTTAAAAAACTTGTGATCATTAGTTGTAATCTTTGGTCAAGAGATGCAGCAATAATAAGGAAACAAATTGAAATGACAAAGCAAAGTAACTTTTTCTACTCATTATGATCTGAAGATTAAGAGCTACAAAATACTCAATAGTATATCTCTTCGTTAGAGCATTTCACCAAACATTTTATATGCACCATACCAGATAACTCTAACTTACCAAAAAATAGTGTGAAAATGGGACAACTGGAAGTAGTTAGCATCACATTAGTGAAAAAAGTTGCAAACCTACCAGATAGTACCTTGGCGAATTATATGCACAAAAATTAACCATTTTCGATAAAGAAAACTCAAATAAAATTGGAGAAATATACTAATTAGGGAGGCTTAAGGAAATCAGTATATAGCTTAGCGAGAAAGGGGTTACCGTTGCTGTTGAAGAATTAGGCACCACTCATTGTGGAATTTGAAGTTTCTTAAACCCTTTGAGAATGTGATTGAATAGTGAGAAGAGAGGAGGAGTCGAACGGAAGAGGAAGTGGAGGCGGAGATTGAAAAAAAGTGAGAGGAGAGAGGAGAAGGAGTCGAAACGGAAGAGGAAGCGGGGAGGCGGAGATTGCAGTGAAGCCGATAAGGGTTGAGAGGAAAAGAAAGAGTCAGTAGATTCTCTTTCTTTCTTAGTCAACAGAGGGGTAAAGGGTGAGTTTGATTTGGGCGGGATTAAATGTCAGCCATTAGATTAAAATCGGAAGATCTCAAATGTATTGTGAGTCATTAGATCAAGTTGGATGAATGTTGATGAAATCTGAATCATTTAATTTGAATTAGAGTGTTAGTGGCCATTGGATGTTGAAGCCCCTCTGTTTTATATTATAGATTATATACTAAAACGTCAATGCAAACAAAGACATCATGAATGCAGCTAAACATATCTACTATTAATCCAACACTCTAATGCAACGTTTGGATTGAGGAAATGAAATGAAAAATAGAAAAAAATCATATCATTCCTAATTTTTTCATTTTATTCCTTCAAACCAAATGCAACATAAGACATTTAAACACTCTAGAAATGAAGGACATAAGAGATATCAAACCTGTACATTATCTGAAGTATGCGCGAAGCCAGCACTAGGCTAGTGAATTAAGCCGCACCCACTGAAGTTGTACTAGTAGGCTGAAGGGGGATTGCGCTTCAGTCTCGTCTCGCGCAATGCATTTCTTTTATAATTGATCCCGTAGTGTATAATATCATTGAATAGCTTTAACTTTTTCTTTATTATCTATTCAATTGCATCTCATGCATCAATCATCATTAGTTATGTGTTTCAAATTTTGTTCTCTCACTTAGTTTTATAAGCAAAAACATTCAACATCTGACTGAAGTGAAATTATAAGAAAAATTCACAACTTGCCTCACTACATATTTCCAAATGAAGGTCACACGAATAATCTGATTATAAAGACAATTTAGCAACTCGATTGCTTTCTCTATTCTTGAAAGCCGTTAAATCTTGGAGTTTTATCAGTTCAAGCTATAAATTCATAAATATATCGTCGCATGCCATTGAGAATAGAACAAAATGAACATTATTAGGAAGAGCAAGACTAATATGTTATGTTTGGATTGAAAAAATAGAATGAACAGGGGAATGAAATGAAAAGAAAGTGTATTTGGTGATTATTTCGATGGATAAATCATTTTGATAGAATGAAAATTTACTCCATCTCTATGATTTTTGTTTCACGTGTGAGTTGGTGGAATGAAATCTTAAGTATTGTACATACACTTGAAATGTTAAAAAAATCATTTCATTTCTCCTTACATTCCATTTCTTTAATCCAAATGTATTGTAAATATTCTATGCCGATAAAAAAAACAGGTATTATATGACCCTCATATGCTAATGAAAAATTCGATAACGGTATAATCTTGTTATAAAACCGAGCGTCATTCTATTGAAGTAACCCTTTACATTAAAATCAGAACATTGAAAAAATGCCTACTTTAATAAATCCAACAAATTGTACTGACTTTTAACTCTGACAAGTTTAGTGCGATTAACTAAAATCTTCAACAAATCATTTCCCTTGTCTCTTGAACTTCCTTAATATCATATGCGGACTGCACAACATTGGGGTAGCAATTACTGAGCTCAATAATCTCCAGGGTGTAAATATCTCCTAAACCTAATGGAATCTCCTCTAGTCGCCAACAATCATCCAACTTTAAGTGCTCAAGGTTTGGAAAGTGCTTGCTAGAGGTATGCCAATGCACAATGCCCAGGGATTCCAATTTCAAGTATTTGAGCGAGGAAACCCGCCATCACTTGTCTTCCACCGTTATCCATCACTTGTCTTCCACCGTTCTCCATCAGTTGTCCTCCTCCGTTGTTCTCTCATGAATGTCATATTTATCAATTTGAGAACTTCAAGATTTGGCACCTGAGCGACATAGGTCCAGGCACGAACGTAGAAATGATACACAATCGAAGGGTGATTGTAGACTTCTCTTGCCAATATTGTTTTTCCGAGGTCCAGGCATCCCAACAATTGAGATAATCTGAAGCGACTTTTTTTCTCCCATAAGTTGCTTAACAAGTTTTCTTGGCCTCACCATCAAAGCCCACCACAGTCCATGAACTCTTTCTCCGCTCACTACCCTATTTCTCTTCTATTAAATTCTGATGTTTAGTGGATCTAAAAGTTTCCTGTGAAGTGTATCTGATACAATCCTGATCAGACTCACATCAAACCTTAATAACTCAACTCAAGTCTCAGGGATTTATCAAGCGATTTTAAATATTTGGGCTGAAGTTTATTCAAAGATGCTTAAAATGGAGTTCAATTCAAGGTCAATTTTAATCAATTCATGTGGCAATTTACATTCTAGCAAATTCGCATGCGGGCAACGGACATTCCAATTCTAATCAGCTAATCACGCGAGTTTCCTAGCATATTCAGGACTTAACATATTAGCTTCCTATATCATGTGGGCCACGCGGTTTCTAAGTAAACAACTAGCTAATTTTGTTCTCCACGGATTAATGAGTTTCTAACAATTAATGGGTTTCTAATTCTAAATGGAGGAAGGCTTCAGATTTTTCTTTCAAATTTGGACGCGAATTTTCTTAATTATTAAGGTATTTTCAGCATGTTTTAGATTCCCAATGTAATTAAAATGTTTGATAAGTAGGATTTAATTTCCTTATTGTTTATTAGTTAGGATTTGGTTTCCAAATTAATTTGGTAAGTTAGGATTTGGTTTCCAAATTAATTTGTTAAACTACGATTGTGTTTCTAGTTGATTTTATAATTCCTATTAGGATTAGAATTACTTTTGAGTAGTATAAATAGGGGACATAGATGATGTACTTGATACACTTCAATCAGATTTATTCAATACAATTATTTATGAGATTATTCTCTACTTTTGGTTCTTTGTAGAATTCCTAGGTTATTTCTAGTTTTTCTTTGAGATTCAACTTTGACTTATCATACAACAATACATAGTTGTGTGTGGCGTCTTCTACCGCATTAAGCGTCGATTGTACCGAGATTACCGCTTTAATATAAGCGAGGGGTTAAGGTGTCGTTGGTGTCCATTCAACGCAGATTTTCGAATGCGGGCAATTATACCAAGATTACCGTCTACATATAGGCGAGGGGTTAAGGTGTTGCAAGCTATCCACCGTTCAACTTTGCTAGAAACGATCCGGGCGACGACCACCTCACGCAAGCGTGCCGTGGAGTCTATCATTTGGTATCAAAGCTATGTTCCTAGCAGGTTACTTATCCTTTATTTTTATTGTTGAAGAGTAAAAAACAAATCGTGAGTGCAAAAAAAAAATCGTGAGTACAAAAAAAAGGAAAAAAATTATTATTGTTGCAATTGTCTGGGTTTCATAAGTTTCGTGTTATTGGGATCTTATTGAAAAAATTATTATTTGATTCTAGTGTTAGAATTCGTTAATTTTGAGGATATTGGGATTTCACTTAAGAGGATTCTAATTGGTGATCGTAAAATTTTGGTGGTTATCAGACGTCACACTCGCTATATTTTGTTTTGTGATAAGTTCTTATTGAATTAAAAAGAAACTGTGATATTTATTTGGTGAATTCAAAAAGAAACTATAAGAGGGAATTAGAGTGGTAAAAGGCAAGAATGTGAGATCAATTGAGAGTAAAAACCTAATTGTGTGATACACGAGCATTTCATAATTATGGGATATACTGTTTGAGCGAAACACGTAAGGGAGTGTGTGAGGAAAATTTTCTTTATCTACTAACCTTTGTTTTGTAGCAAATATGTATGACTATGGTTATGAAAATTCTTATGGGTCTCGAAGGAATACTTTCCAAGGCAGGAATGATCTATATGCTTATTTAAGATGAGAGGAAAAGATGGAGCGAGAGTTTGACTATCATTGCTATTCCGAGCGGAGGAAGTTCAAACTGGCGATTCAAGATTTTTCTGATCATGCGGCTACATGGTGGAATCAATTTGCGATTAGCAGGAGAAGATGTGGAGAGCATCCGATCGAGACATGAGAAGAATTAAGAATTATCACTAGGAAGCGGTTTGTTCCAAGACAGCTTAATCGGAGGAATGAATATGCAACTCCAAAATATGACGATCAACCTTCAAGGCGTTCAAATTGGGATGATGAAAGGAAGGATCATAGGCATAAAAATTCGCATCGGAGACAACCACGAGAAATTCCTAAGGCGTATAGGGAGTCGGTATCAATTGAAGACATCAGGAGAACATATAATGAGATAAGGGACGCTTATTTGAAGCAGCGACAAAACATCTCTAAGGCGCAAGGGGAGCAAGATCAGTCGAGGCAGGTGGAAGAAGAGATAATAGAATATGCAGTCCAAGGAGAGTTGTTAGATTCCAATGTTCTCGATGAAGTCTATGATCCCGAGGAAACAAAAATACAAGTGAAAGTAAACGACAAAAAGAAAGTGAAAAGGAAATTAAAAAAAGATTGAGTGCGAAAAAGAAAAGTGTGAAAAACAGAATGAAAGAAAACGAGAGAATAAAAAGAATGAGAGTGAAAATAAACGAGAGAAAGAAACAGTGGAGAGTAAGAGTGAAAAAAGAGAGGAGAGTGAGTTGTATTTTAAAAAGTCAATGAATGTACATTCGTACAAGACGACGCTTTTGAATACTAACAAGAATAACTCTTCTTTGTCTAGTTCTGTTTTGTCTCTTGTACAAGTTGTTGATGACATACCCCGAGCTATCATTCCGTATCAATCAGCTTATCGTATTCCCGAGGAGACGACGGAGTTACAATAGCGGGTTGGGGAATTGATGGAGCCCATCTTCATCAAAGCGGGTATAGTGGAAGAGGATGTGAGTTCGTGTGCTATTCATGAGATCATAGTACCTAAGAAGGAAAGAATGTCGAGCTTGTACGTTGATTTCGAATTGGTAAACAAGTATTGTTGTTATTTTTTTTAGATAATATGTTTGATAAATTGCATAGTACTTGTGTCTTATCTACATTTGATGATGACCATATGATGATAATGCCTAATCAAATTAGCATGAAAGAATATGATGATTGGAAAGTTGTGTTAACATGTGACTTGTATAGGTGGATAGTTATTTCTGTTAGATTAACTGATGCATCTAGTATTTTCATGAGTTATTTAAAACATGTTTTGCATACTTCCATGGATAAATTTGTGTTTGGCTATTTTGAGGGTAAAATCGTCTTTATCATAAACTATGCAGGATATTTGATATTTGTCGAGTTAGTTTATGAGCATGCATTATATTCTCGTTGTCAATATTCTTACTATCATTTGGTAAATTCTCATTGTCAAAGTGCATATCTTCGTAGAATTTATTCTAGTGATTATTGTGGGTATTCTCGTTTTCATCGTTTGTACTTGCATGAAACTCATTATAGGGTTTTTTCATTCACATGTTGAATTAGATTTTGATCAATCTTTGCGTGGCATGTCGTTAATTGATAATGGTAGTGATCCATGGTATCTTCAGTAGAGAAATTTTTGTTGGGCATGGTTTGCTATCATTTGGTAATGTTTTTCCATTAGAGTTGTTATCGTTGCATGAATTGAGAAAACTTTCTTGAATAGAAAGGAATTTGGTATTGGGTTAAAAAGT